>CM038621.1:7901339-8296339 GCA_021554675.1 Leuciscus idus | reverse complement strand
TTTTGTTCTGCTCAGTTCCTCTCATGCGTTCTCATCTGAGATACAGTCTGTGATGTCGTGCACATGAAAGGGCCTCCACAGAACAGACAGAAGATCAGTGAACTGTAGGATGCATGAGGTTATATAAAGACTTGTTTGTGTTGCTAACCAATGCCCACAATCTCTGTAACTGTGATGTTACTGATAAAGTGTGTGTCCAATGCAATCAGGTTCAGCAGTGTGGAAATAGTTATTTTAGGGTATTTTATCATGTATATCAACAATCTCCTCTTTTTTTTCCTTCTCCTGCCTTTAGATTTTTAAATCATCACCGTTGTCGTGGTAACTGGCCTCTCCGTCTCTGGAATAATGAGCTCCTCACCTCACATGTCCCGTTCCTCTATTGACATCCTGGAAGAGCTGCAGCTCATCACTGCGGAGAACCTGGAGAAGCTGGACTTTAATAAATACTATGAGGTCATCAGGGAGCTTGGGAAGGGCACCTACGGCAAGGTGGACCTGGTCATTCACAAGATCAGAGGTAGGTTGAAGGGGATGGACAGCATGGATGCTATAGACAGGGCTTGATAATTTTGTGAGTGTATAGAAGTACAGTATGTTCATCAATGGCTTTTCAACAACATGCCAATTGTTGAGATGAAACATCTTTCTAAATACACATTCTAAAAAACTTATTATCTACACTGTAAAACCTTGCTGTAAAAAACTGCCAAATTCTGACAGTAACATACAATTGTCCATTAAAACAGTAATATACCATAGAAAACAATGCATTATGGGTAATATTTGTCATTTTCGAGAAAGTATCCTACAGTAATGTACTGTGAATTAACAGCGCTCAAAGTCGACTTTTACAGGCTGTGTTCAAAATCACACTCTATACCCTCATTCACTATTCCCTTACATTAGTTCACTAATATAGTCCACTTGACAGAGTGAATAAAAATATTTGAGTTAATTCAGGCACTGATGAACACCTGACAAGCAGAATCACTGAAGAACAGAGAAACAAAACCAGAAAAAAGAGTAGAGACGAGCAGAAACACAAGAACTGACTTCCAGCCGCAGCCTTAAGGCCCTTTCAGTGTGAAACCAGTTTCTTTCATACATGTAAAGAAGTTCTTGTTGAGAATTAACAGAGGTTTAGATGTTGTTTTATTGAAAATAATAAAGTATGTAGTCGCCATTATGATGATCAGTGTTTTTTGCCATTCATTTACATTATTTTAATTTTTTACATTTTAGAACCTCCATGCAATTTTAAAGACTATAAGTAATGAAAGTATATGAAAGAACATAATGACCAGGGTCTGCCAAGCACCATAAAAGCAGTACACACAACTCGAATGCTACTGGGTCTTCTGCAGACTTAGCTCTCCATTTAATAGTAATTGATGTCTTGAGATATGAAAATGATCTCATATGTGTTTTTTTCTTGGATTTTTTCCTATTCAAACTGACTGAGAATGTTTGTACACAAAAATGAAATCCACCTACACTTACACACACACAAGCACACATTTCTCTCCGTCCTATGAAATCATGCATTATTTATCAGTCATCTGTCATATTTTCAAGATCCTCTAGACCACGTACGCTTTCACACGAGAGCTTTTGGAGTGGACACGAGTCCATCTGACATAGAAGTTTAGTTCGTTTGACTTCTGAATAAATGGTCTTGTGTACAGTTCATAGATTCACCGGACAAATACAAGTGCCGTTTTCTATGTAGCATTTTTTGGCAGCTCACAGGTTTTTTTGGGGTTTTTTTTTTTTGGCTACAGTTGTAAACTAAAAGTCTTTCGATTACAGTATGACCATGCTGTTCTTTGTGAAAAGGAGATGGTGAAGCTAGTCAACCAACATGTTTTTTGTCTGGAGGTGCTTCATATGACCAAGGAAGTCTTGCTGGTCAAGGCCTTGTTGGAACACCAGCAACAAAATCTGGCAACCAACTACCAAAACATACGGTATGATGGTGACCATCATGCAGGCATAGCTTAAAAAAACAAGCACCTCCTCCCAGCTACAGATTCAGGTTCTTTCAGGATATCCACATGTTCTGATCAAGACGTCACGTTTACCTTTCTTTTTTTAGAAGCGTATGGATGGTCTCCAGCCTATAAAGTGCCCCCTTGTTTGGCTTGTGCATTCTCCAGATTTCAAAGAGATGCAAAACACACCATCTGTCAGCATCCAAAATCCCCATCAGTCTCACCTTATTTATTATTTACATGCAGTATGGGCCATACTTAGAGGATTGATGCTGCAATGCATTGTGGGGGCAGTTCCAGGAATCCACTATCCCGCTGGCCTCAGCAGAACTCGTCTCGTGAGCTGTCATAAAATTTACATCTCAGGATATCTGCTCTAATACCGGACAGATAGTGCATCTATATCATGGGACATCCTTCAGAGAAAGTGTGTTTACCAACTGGAATATCACTAGAGGAGTGAACTGAATTTGTATTTGCTATTTTGGTAGTTTGCTTTAGTGTAAGGGCTTCGCTGTTCTTGACAGTTTCATGTTATTTGTGGGAATTCTCAGACTGTAATTAAATGTTTTGTTTTCCAGAATTGCTTTACGCATATATATATAGTTTGTCTCTTCCATTAAAATGGATTCAAATATTGATGAAAGTCTACTGCTCGGGGTTGTGTATTGTACTGTATCTCTCTAAGTTCTCACTTTAATACTCCATCCAATACTCCTACAGGTTGAACATAACATCTCTGACTTCTGACCTCTAAAATGTTCGATTTGGCTGAAGGTTATAGAGTGCTATCGTTTCGGTTTGTGAACAACAGACGTCTCCAAGCAACTAAATTGCAGAGGATAAACGATGCTGTGCAATGCTAACATTTGTTCTGCAGTTGTACAGTTATCAGCAGAGAGGATCATGTGTTTCATACTGTGTTTTACACACCTACGGCTTAATTATCTTGTAATGTAGGAACTCACTGATGCATTTCAATGGCTTAAAAGTGAATTCCGCACAATTTCACAAATTCTGCACAATTTCCCAAGTTGAAAGTCTGACTTCAAGTGGTGTTCAATTACACTTTTCCAAGTAGGAAGTTCAGAAACTCAGAATGTAATGCAGCAGAATATCACCTGCAACCAACTAGCATGGATAACATCATGGATTACCAGGCTCTGATTATTTTTAAAGTCTTTTTGCTATTTTAAAAAAGGACAAGCCCATAGGTGTATATAGGAAATATGTCAACAAAGAGTTTGTCAAACCATTACATATCTTTACAAATCTTTGTTTGCACAGAGGACTACACTGTAGTATCTCAGTACATCAGAAAGATGTACTGCGTTTGCGTTTTCTGTGATCAACTACAAATTGTAATTCGACAATTCCCAATTAGTTTCCACCTAATGCAGTCCCAGATTAGGAGCTTTCACAGTTAAAGGAACTTGCCACCGAGAACTAAATTTCCCCCAAGGCAATTTTCCTGGTTGCATTCGTACCGCCAGTAGGAACTCTGAAGTAACGTAAGCCAGCCGACAGTGACGTCATTTAAGTGCCGCATTCAACAACTGGAGAATGGAGGACGGCGTGATTGGAGCTGTGTTTTGTTGTGTGTCGTTGGATTCGTGATGGAATGTAGACGTATAAGTTATGCGAAGGAGAGGGCTAAAAGACGAAATCTCCTACGACAACTTGCAGTGCTAAACAACACAACACCGCAGACAAAGGTGACAGGTAAATGCCGTTAACATTAGCTTTCTGTATGTTTATGTCTTGTACACTTTAAACTTTGCACGGTTTTTAAAAATGTTAGGAGCTGTTTCGAATGGGATGTGTTCGACCAATCAGCGTACACTTACTTTATTGGTAGTTTCTATTGTGTTGTGTTAGACCCTTCTCTGGAGGAGTTAATTTAGTTCATCCAAAAGGCGTTCCTAGAACTAAGTTCGTTCCCAGTCCCTGCGGTGCAAACAAGCCAAAGAGAAAGTTCAAGGAACTAGGAACAGGTTCCTCCGGTGCAAAAGCCCCTATTGTCTATCATCTGCCTGAGCAGGTGCAGCTGTCGGCTCTGCTTCTAATGAAGGTCCTTTGTGAAGGCCTTTATCGTGTACACACAGGCAGCTTCTGCTATCTGTTGTGTTATGTAATAACAAAGTTGGGGGCGGGGGTTCCTCTTGCCATTTGACCTTCCTTTTAAGTGCCTAGCAGCTGCTAACCATCTGCAGTGTTATGCAAAGGACTTCTATAGTGATTCTCAAGCAAAATCTGTCTTTTTTTTTGTTCAAGACATTGATGAGACTATGTGACTGACAGTCACAGTTTGTCCCATTTAGTGAGTAAATATGCCTCAAAAATTGAACAGCAGAAAACGATACACATTTAAAATATGGCATATGGCACAAGTGTCTGGGGAAATAGATGGAAATGTGTTGTTTTTGTAAATGTGGATATCTAAGAGCGTTTTCAGACTTGTAGATCGCTTGCTCTGTTCCTAAACGGGGATCAAAATTTTTACAACGTTGCAATTTTTTTCTTGGTTTGGTTCGCTTACACAAGGCAGCATTTAGAAATGGACCAAAACACAAGTCATGTGTGAGTAAACCGTCCTCTCATTGGTTAAAGTGCACCAGCTTATATTCCGGCCTTTGGTATTCTTCTCATAGCGTTTATCCGTCAGGACTAAATCAGATGATTAAAGCCCATCTCTTAGAGACGCTCGCTAAACACCTTGTAAATTGGGTATTTTCATGTGTCTTGGACATTTGTTCTGAAATATGTTTGTCTGATCAAATTTCAATTAGGCATTTCACTTCGTCTTTGCTCCAGGTTAACCCATGATTCATTTTGAGAGGCTTCTGCCTTTCACGCAATGTACGTAAGGGGGGGATTAGGACGATTCTAAGGTCCTTGGTCAGACAGGTGGCCCGTTCGGCGCTCGGACCCATCCCCCATATTGAGAGACAGCCTAGTTTGTTGGTCCATTGGGTTGGACCGCCTCGCTCAGGCAATGGACCGATTGTTTTGGTGCAGATCCAAGAGCGATTGTTGTGTTCAAATATCCCGAAATGAACCGAACTTAGGGAGAAAACACATCAGGTTCTGAAACAAACCTTCCAAACGTGTCAGGTGTGAAAGTTCTTCCTCAGATGCATCTGTTACATTTTAAACATGATTTTGTTTATCGGTGGGCTGATAAAAAAACAGTGCAGATGTCTTCCAATCTGATTCGAGCCTGCCGCGGATTGGTGATGGTCCGTCTGAGACCGCCCACCTTATTTTACTAGTGAAAGTCATTTGATGCACCAAAACAGTTTTTATTGCAAGGAAAATCTTCTGGTGCCCCATACATAATACAATGTGTTTACTGCAGTTGAACAATGCAATTAATCAAAGTGTGTAGCTAGAACTGTTTGCATTCTTACTTTCATGGCTTTAATGAGCAAAAAAAGTTAGAGCAGAATTAACCAACCGAAAATAGATTCATGTTTGCGTTTTTTGCTTCAGGTATTCTTTCAAATCCTTTCAAACTTGCTTTAGAATTTATAGTCAAAGAAAGCTGTTCCCTTGAAAAGTTAATTCCCATATTAATGCACGACTTGACATTGTCTCTGCGTGACATTTAAAAAGAGCACATTCAGATCTTGCAAAGTAGGCCATTAGCTTGGTGTCAGCGGCGGAATAATCAGCAATGCTTTAAAAGCTAAGCAATGTTAACCTCTACCTCTGTTCCTTCCCTCCAGGCACGAAAATGGCCCTGAAATTCTTGCGAAAGAAAACCACTAAGCTGAAGAGTTTCCTTCGCGAGTACAGCATCTCTCTTTACCTGTCACCCTGTCCTTTCATCATCAACATGTTTGGCATCGCCTTCGAGACTGACGAATACTACATCTTCGCTCAAGAGTATGCGCTGGCAGGCGATCTCTTTGACATCATTCCTCCGCAGGTGAGACAACGAGAACTTCTGTACCTCGCTTGAATCTCTTCTAATAGACATATTCATACTGTGTGCTAAAAAAGTCCTAAATGAAAGCATTAAAATGATTTGTTTATTATTATTCATACAGTATGCTAAATTTAGATTTTATTTAGATTACATTTAATGTCATTATAAACATGTATAACGAATTGAAAACTATGTTGTACCAATAAACTTTTACCATTATCATACCATGTTGTACCATTCTCATAAACACTTGAAGAAAAATGGAAAACTATGTTGTACCAATAAACTTTTACCATTATCATACCATGTTGTACCATTCTCATAAACATTTGAAGAAAAATTTAGTCATATAAAGCAATGTAAATCTCATTATTACGATGTTGTTGGTTGTTTTGGGTGATTGCCAGGGTGTTGCTAGGTAGTTGCTACAGTTTTTAGACTGGTTGTTAGTGCATTGCTATGTGGTGACGAGGATGTTCTGGGTAGTTGCTTACTGGCATTAAGCCAAAAGAGCTCATCCTCAAGTCTTTGTGATATTCTTGTCAGTAGATATGACTCTGGTGCCTCCTTTAATGCAAATCTATGGGATTTTTCCCATTCCGTAATGATCCTCTTCTATGTGTGATGCATGATTTGAGTCTCATTCATGTCTGGGCGATTTAAATGGTGAAGTTTAATAATTAGGTTTAGGGTTTTGTTTGATTACTATTTTGCTTCTGTATCTTCCCCTTTTTACTTTGTTCAGTGTTGACAATCTAGCGACTTTGGCGCTAGATTAAGCGACTTTTAAGACACATTTAACAACTTTTTTGTGTGTTTTTTTATAAAGCGCCACTTGGCAAACCTCTATTTAGTTTCCCAGACTTGTACTATCCCATGAGCATGGTGATTTCCCACTGCAGAGAATGGCTAAGACGAGCAGCACTTTCAGTTGAGGCTGTGCGCTGTCAAAGAAAAAATAGGAAAGACAAAGAGTCATTTTAATATAAATATAAATCATGTAAATAGAGCAGCAGCATAGAAGTGACACACATAATCTTAATGGGCTTCGTTTCAGTCACTATTTCATATTCTCGTTCCATTGCCTGACAATATAAACAGAGAAATATGTAAATGAGAACAGATTTATAGGGGATTAGGCTGTATTAAAATAAAGTATGTGGAGCACAGAGAGTAGGAGTGAAACAAAGAAACGTAAAGGACTGACTCTAGACAGATACAATGTAACAATGTCACTAATATGTAAATGAGCGTATGACATCATCATGTAGTCAAGTCAAGTTCCCTTTATTTATATAGTGCTTTTCACAATGCAGATTGTTTCAGCTTTACAGAGATAACAGGAAAATAATGCAACAAAGTTTGTTTCTAGAAGAAAATAGTGTCACAATCCAGCTTAAGTAAGTTCTGTGATGGTTCATTTTTGTTGTAAAAAAGCTATTAATTTAGTTCATTTATATATGAACTATACATGAACTTTACATTTACATCATTTATATATGTAGCCGCTCTCTAGCGAGATTTAGCAACTTTCTAAGCAGGCTTCAGCTTCTTCCCAGTGAACGTGGTTGGCAAGCTAAATGAGGACTTTGTGTTCTCTGCAAACTTGTTGCTGCATTACAAAAAGTCTTCAGATTTGTCAGTCTGTGAGAATCATGATAATATCCATTATGTAACCACATGGCATCTAATTCTGTACTCTCTCCTTGTGCGTAGGTGGGACTGCCGGAGAACGTTGCCAAGCGGTGTGTGCACCAGGTGGCGATTGCTCTGGATTTCCTGCACTGCAAGAAGCTGGTGCATCGTGACATAAAGCCGGAGAACGTCCTCATCTTTGACAAGGATTGCCGGAAGGTGAAACTGTCAGACTTTGGCATGACGAGGCGCGCCGGCTCTCCGGTGAAGCGGGTGAGCGGGACCATCCCGTACACGGCGCCAGAACTGTGCGACCCAGGTCGACAGGAGGGCCTGTGCGTGGACTACAGCACCGACGTGTGGGCCTTTGGCGTGCTTCTGTTCTGCATGCTCACCGGGAACTTCCCGTGGGAGAAAGCGCTGCCGTCTGACGCCTTCTACGAGGAATTTGTGCGCTGGCAGCAGCGGCGGAGGCGGACCAGCGCGGTGCCTTCGCAGTGGCGTCGTTTCACTGACGACGCGCTCCGCATGTTTCGCTGTCTGCTGTCCATCGAGCAGGACCACCGATGCTCCGTCAAAGACGTCTTTAGCTACTTCAGCCTCTGCTGGATGCTCGACACGGAGAACGGGAACACGACGCACGCCTCGGCCGGGAACTGCAACGGCGGCGCGGGTGATGAATAACCGTCAGGCTGAGCTTAGCTCTTCTTCCTCTGAAGAAGATGAGTTGGTGGACCGATTGAAGCAGCAGAGCTTGTCGCCTGTGTGTGGAGTAGCTAAAGGGATCGTGATGGAGCCGGTG
Source organism: Leuciscus idus (assembly GCA_021554675.1). Classification (NCBI taxonomy): domain Eukaryota; kingdom Metazoa; phylum Chordata; class Actinopteri; order Cypriniformes; family Leuciscidae; genus Leuciscus; species Leuciscus idus. Next base: position 8,287,977 of record CM038621.1, on the reverse strand, counting down.
ATGGCGCACTTCTCCTCTACATCCACCAACAGCTCGGCTTCCTCCAATGGCGGCTACGAGCGCGCCTCCCGTGACAGCAACGGCAACAGCGGTCGGATCCTGGTCACGACGCCAATTGAAATATGCGTGTAGAGAGGTCACTTGAATTAACCTACCTTGCACATATACTTGGGATCACTAGATGACAATAAGGACTCAAGTCCTTGCGAAGCATCATTAGGAAAAGTGCGTACAAGTGCTCCAAGAGCATCCCAAGGAGAGTTGACAGCGTGAAACTGTTCCCGATGAAGAGTATCTCTGAGGGAACGTGTAAGACAATCGACTAAGCCTGCTGATTGTGCGTCAACCATGTTTTCCACGTATAAGTAGACCAAAACGACATTGAAAAAACTCTTCTATGAAAATATAAGGCAAACTCTTCTATGAAAATATGGAGCAATATGTTGACTTTTTTTGGTAAAAAAAAAAAAAAAGATTGAAATCAGAAAGATTTGAAAAACTTTGGACAAAACATCTAAAACATTTCACGTGGAGACTTAACGTGGTTTCAGAAGCACAGTAGGAGCTGTGTTGGTATTGTTTCGTGCTTGTGTATCCCTGTGGTCGGTCAGTGGATATGACTTATTGATTACTTTATACGTGCGTTGTATTATTCATTTAGGTCTTGACCTTTTTGTTATTTATTTAATACTGTAGCGTTACAGTGTTTAATTATAATATTTTGGAGAAACAGCACTGTCAAATCTCAGTTTGCTCACTATTAATCCCAAACTATGAAGAAAAAGTCACTTAATTGCAGAAGACTGTTAGGAAGGTTTGAATGGTAGATGCAAAAACTCTCTTCAGAGTAACGTATAGATGCAATCCATGTAATTCCTCTTTATCTAGGCATGCAGTCCTTGGCCCTGCGTCACCTAATATGAAATAGTTGTACAAATCTTGCATTGAGAAACAGGGCTGTCCCGCTAAATACGAGAGTGATTTAGACATGACGGCTCCCAGAAGCACAGTTTAAAAACCATTCAGCCTTTGTGTGTTGACATATCCGTAAGAACAATACAATACCACATTACATACATTTCCTCTTTTGCGTTCTCTCTGAGCATCACGGATGGAGGCCCTGATAGCACACGTATTTCACTTGAGACGTCTTTTTGATTTCCTCTAGATGTGACCCTTGCAATGTCTTGGACGAGTTCTTGTCGGACGTTCGATCGATTGACATTTTTTATATATGAATTAGCTCTTTTCAAGATGTTTATCAGATGTATGCGATGCTTAAAAAAAGAACGCTTATGCTTTCCAGATGATGTTCTCTTTCATAGATGTCTTTGTTGACATACGTGTGCTTTGCTTACCGAGTGAAGGATTTCTCAGGTATACCATTCACTGTGTAATATTCAAAAAGTCAACATGAAATCAAAATTAACTTAATTTCTGGTCTTACTGTGCACGACTGGTCTTACCGACTTTGCACATTATTCAAAACAAAGATTTCTGCCTCTAAAAAGGTTTTATTTTTTGATTACATTACAAAATCCCTCTTACTTTCAATCCCTCTTTCCCCTGCAAAACACCTGACTTCATTCTGGTACAGTATTTAAGAGACACTTTTCACAATCAAAGTAATTCAGTTGACGCCCTATATATTTTTTTCTCTCATTAAACATCCCGTTTTACATTAAAATGTTAATTGTGGTTATTAGTAAAAATATTGTTAAAAAGTGTTTTAAACCCCACTTCATGTTGTCTTTAACATCCAGTTTGTTAATGTAAGTGCAGGAAGGGTGTGTTAAATGAAGGTGTCATATTTATGTTTCATAACTAATGGGTTAGTGATGTCTAAAAAAAATATAATCTGCTGCTTTGTGTCAGGGAATGAAGGTCCAATTGAATTTCTATATAAGATCCTCTTATTTGAGCCATTAGTTACATATTAAAAATGTTACTAGCTGCTAAACCTGGTATACTTCGCATTTAGACTCAAATGACAATAAAGTGGAATGTACTACCCTTGTTCCACACAAGTCTTGCGCAATTAACATTTTTTTTTAAATTATATTTGTTCGATTTTGTATTCTTGTTCGAAGAAAGGTAGCAAAAGGTGATGTGCTGGAACTGTTTTGCTCTTGTGTTGTTAAAATTAAAAGAATAAAAGTGTTGACGACAATGTTTGAAAGGGCCTTTTGCATGGATATAACAGAAAAGTTGGTATCTGTGCTACTTTTTAGAATTGTGACAAATATTGTGTAGTAATACGTTCAATTAGCACAAGTTTGCTATAACTTGGTAAAAGTTTCAGTGGAGTCGAAAATGACAGTGTGCGAATAATAAAATAAATGTTTTTGTATACTTCATGTGCAGAACAACAGCAGGCCGACAGTGAATGGGGCAGGACATCGATTTGCTCTCATAGACAATAAATCACCAAGAAACTCAATGCTACACTGAAAGACATTTTAACCCTTCGAAGTGTATGAAGAATACAAGACCATTGTGAAAATCTTTCGTTGAAGGGACAAAAAGCAAACCCAGAAATATTTGCATGATTCAACATTGCTCTGGAGAAACATTGTAGAAATAAACACTAAAATACTGAATGCTGTGGCTTTTGTGTTTTTTTTTCTTCTGAAGCATTATAGAGGCTGGTTTTCATATATGGATCATTCTGTGCTCCGGTTTGATTTTTGAAGTGATTAAATGCAAAGTTCCTATACTTTTTTCATGTCCCACCATATTAATCGGACTGCAGATCGTCTTGTTTCTATTATCTGAGAATATTTCACTCCATTTACCTGACGTTGAGTATTATAAATAAGCATACTAGTAGTCCCTCACATTGCAGTGATATTACAAAATAAATCAACCACCATTGGGCTACTGAAATATGTGACCCTGGACCACAAAACCAGTCACATGGGTCAATATTTTTAAATTGAGATTTATACATCATCCGGAAGCTGAATAAATACGCTTTCCATTGATGCATGGTTTGTAATGGATATGACAATAATTGGTCAAGATACAACTATTTGAAAATCTGGAATCTGAGGATGCAAAAGAATCAAAACATTGAGAAAATCTCCTTTAAAGTTGTGCATTTATGTTGGTGATTGTGCTGCATTCACTCACAAAAATAAATGTTTTATATATTTACGGTAGGAAATTTACTAAATATCTTCATGGAATCATGATCTTTACTCAATATCCTAATGATTTTTGGCATAAAAGAAAAATCGATAATTTTGACCCATGCAATGTATTATCGGCTATTGCCACAAATATACCCGTGCGACATGTGACTGGTTTGTGATCCAGGGTCACATATGTCTATTGAAAAACAGATTCTATTTTAGTTCATTATAAATCATATTCAGTCAAGCATGATTTGAACTCGATTGTTTATATCTGTTGACCAATGCATTGTACACCCATCCGAAAATGTCAAAGACGTGACAAATGAAGTAGAATATCCAGGATTGGTGCAAACTAAACTGAAACATACCTGGCTATCCTAAACCGGCTTCATGACATAGGGCCCCTGTTCATAGTTTTGTGGATTCAGTTTTTTGTGGTCCGTTCACGTCAAAGTATGGTTGGGTTTCTTGTAATTGTTGTGTTGTTTTCCTCTAATAAATACACCGCTTGGAAAGATCCTCTCCTCGCCTTGCTACAACCTCACCCTGAAACATGGAGCAAAACTAGAAGTCCTAGTTGAGAAAACATCATGATAATATAGGCACACTTGCATGGGAAACGATTTAAAAGAGCAGATGACTGATGATAAATGGATGGATGGGGAAAGGAGGGATGTGGGGAAGTGACAGAGAGAGGAAGAGTAAAATCTATATTCTGATTTGATGAGCTGTGTTTGAAGCAAGGGTGAAGATATATTTTACAAAATAAGTTAGAAATTCAAAGCCGTATGCCTATCTAAGTTGTGTTCCAAATTTGAAGCTCATATCACAAAGATTGAGAGATTTAAAGTGCCATTTCCATGGTAACCCAATGTCTGATTTAAAAAAAAAATTTTTCACAAGATGAATTTTGAGTGTTTAACCTAATTTATGATGATTACTAAAATATGTGATAGGGACTAACTGGCTTTAACATATTCAGTCAAGCAATATTTGAACTCATGACCAATGCAACTGGATGTTGTAAACTCACCGGGACATTTGAAAGACATGACAAATGACGCAGGATAAATGGCAGTAACATGGAGCAAATTGAAAGGATTAGAGTTGAGAAAACATCATGATAAATTGGTACTTCCACAGGAGAAAGGAGGGAAGTAGGGAAGTGACAGCAATTAAAATCACCAGGTTGTGAACGGGAATGTGTCTCCCTCGTCTACTTGTGATACAATCCACCAAAACGCATCTCAATACCAGCTGTAAACAGGGCCTGAAAAGCCACACATATATGGAGCTGGTGTTCTGACATCACGCACAAGGAGCCGTGCAAAAATAAGTCTTTATTAATCAATAATGTGCACCTGTAATCATAATTTTGTATGAAAATGATTAAAAGTGCTTGCTGTTTAACTGCCTCTACTGTTCATTTCATCTGGAAGCTGCAGTGATTTGTATGTATTGGTATGTTGTTTTGCGTTTTGCAAAAATGTAGGTAGAGGTAATTCCATCCATCCATCCATCATCCATCCATCATCCAAACTGCTTTATCTTTATGAGGATCTTGAGGCGCTGGAGCTTATCCCAGTGTCTTGGGCCACAGGCGGGGAAACACCCTGAATGGAAGGCCACTTCACACCTACGGACAACTTAGAGTCTCCAATTCACCTTTGGATTGTCTGGATCGTCTGTGGATTGTGGGGGAAACCGGAGCACTTGGAGGAAACCCACGCGGACACAGGGGAGAATATGCGAAATCCACACACAAAGGCCTCCTGGCTGAGCCGGGACTCGAACTCGAGGAGCTTCTTGTTGAATGAGAGCTTCAGAGAGCTGGTGAAGACTGGGGCAAGTGTTGGGCAGTTGGTGCTCTTCGGTCATTTTTGACCAAAAAATTTTACGTTTTTCTTTATTATAATTTTTTACTTCATTGGAATGGTGGGTAAAGGTTTTGGCACTTGCTATGTGAACACAAATACATAATCATGGACATGATTCGAAAAGGTTAAATGGTCCAGTAAAAAATAGTCTTGTGCTCCTTGTGGTAAAAAATGAGCGCATTTGAAATTAATGAGAGACGAATTTCATCTAGTGGAAGCGTCTGGTACTGCAGCCAAACAACATCTTACTAAAAACTCGTTTTTGAGATATCAGACTCAAATTTGGAACAAAACTTGTTTAGATTTATTGCTTTGATTTTCTTGCAGTTTTAGAGTAAAACATGATTTTGAAAATATATATTTCATATAGAAATTGAAAATAGTATTTTTGTGCATGTTCCATAACAATACACATAAAATTCACTTTTTAAAACTTTTTTCACTTCTGCCAAGTGTCGTCTTTGACAAGAGATCAAACTTAAGTCTGTTGCTCTAAAGCATTCAAGATTTACCACAGTTTAAGTTGGAAATTTAATTTAATGCTCAAAACGTGAATGAATGGATTATAAATACAGCGTAAATATAATTTAGTATAAAAAAACCCGGCTAAAAATACAAAACATTATCAAACTAAAATATAGTACATTCATTTCATTGAGCAAATATATATATATATTTGACCGACACACGAAGAGAGCACCAGAGGATTACTAATTGACTCATTATGGGATGCTAATGAAAATCAATGAGGCGAGATGTGAGAAAGAGGCCTATAGAAATTGTGTGTGTGTCTGCACTTGCTAGCTAAATTTATTCAAATTAATTTATCCATGAACCCACTAAAAACAAACTTAAAAGGGGGTAATGAGGATATCTCGTTTGTCAAAGATTTGCTGGTAATGTTGGACTGAAGCACCAGCTCTAGTAGCTACACTTCTGCCATCTGGACGGCTCAGACTGCAAGACAGAAGCAAGGGAAACAAAACCACAGCCATGTTGTACGTCTTGTTCCCATGATAAGTGCTGGGTTAGGAGAGAATATATCAAACTAAACTCCCACCGTATCACCATCCCTCCTCGTTCACACCTCAGAGCCAAACGCGGTTTAGAGAGACGTAAATCCTAACCCTGTGGTGCTGTTTTGGACATCTAGAGATGTGACTCAGTGGCTGTTCTTGCACAAGGAGGATTTATATGGATTTCAATAGGAGATCGTGTTGAATGTCAACCATCTAGCAGTGGGAGGTAGTGAAACACAGCCTGGAACAGGCAGTCCGAACCGGAAGAAAAGCTTGATCTATATTCGTCGATTGGATTTTGAACGCTTAAAGCCCAGAACAGAACTCCGAGATCCCGACGTCAGCCTCTTTTAAGGCTTTCGAACGGTGAAATCCAGTGCGGTTTGCTGGTGGCAAGAGCTATTCGTCAGACACTATTTATGTGTGGTAGCATATGGGTTTTAAAAGTGATTCACACTGAACACATGGTGAAACATGCTGATCATCTGAGCACAATCAAACAACCTTTTCCAGCACATTTTGGATCATTATCAGTGCACTCTAAAAAATGGGTTGTTTCAACACAAATTTAGGTCAAATATGGACAAACCTAGCCATTGGGTTAAATTTATTAATACAATGTTTAACCCAATAGTTGGGTATAAACTATTATAAAAGTACAAACAAAACAAAAATAAAGGAAATGTATTTGTTGACCATTTTCAGCCTCTGTAATATGTGGCATGTAATATGTCATTTAAAATGCAGTTACTGGCATATTTTCGTGATTAAGAATAAATACATGTAAAGTGAATTTACAAATAATACTATACTTATACTTTATAATAATATTACTTAATATTACTAATATTACTATACTAATACTTGATTATAATTTTATTGTTTTTTGATATGGCATTTAAATATTACATATTTTAATTTATTATGATTATTAAATATAAAGCTGTACTTATGTCTTACTTAAGTTGGTAAAAAAAAAAAAAAAAAACTATTTAATTCAATATGTACATTTGAAATTTGAAAAGGTACTTGTTTTAAAAGTATGCTAAGGCGTTTACTTCGTGACAAGATAAAGATGATGCAGAGATATATTTCAGGAAAAACTCATTGCTAGACTATTTGCTCCAACATCACAACTCGATAAGGCTGGAAAAGATCCTTAGCCAAGATGCAAACTGTGGACGATCAGAAAACCTTTAGGCAGAGCTGCAGATTACGATAAAGGCAAAAAAACAAATTACACTGTTGGATTTCTGTGTGCTGAGATAATGTTAACGCCCAGAGCCAACGAAAGCAGATAGAGAGAGAGGGAGAGAGAGAGAGAGAGAGAGAGAGAGAGAGAGAGAGAGAGAGAGAGAGAGAGAGAGAGAGAGAGGGAGAGAGAGAGAGAGAGGGAGTGTGTGAGTGAGCGAGGAGAGAGAGGGAGGGAGAGAGAGCGAGAGAGAGAGGGAGAGGGGAGAGAGAGAGAGAGAGAGAGAGAGAGAGAGAGGGAGAGAGAGAGAGAGAGGGAGTGGTGGTGAGTGAACGAGAGAGAGGGAGGGAGAGAGAGAGAGAGAGAGAGGGAGTGTGTGAGTGAACGAGAGAGAGGGAGGGAGAGAGAGAGAGAGAGATATTAGCTGCAGGCATCAGCCATAAAGCATCTTTTCGCAGGCGTGATCCTGCATCTCATCTCTCCATCCCTCTCTCTCTCTCTCTCTCTTCTCTCTCATCTTGTCACGGTTAATCTTTGAGATAAGTACAGATTAGTCAACATGCCGGCAGACAGTACCAGTGCTGTGCTTGAAGAGTAAGGCCATCATAACCTTTCCACTCTATTAACCTGACATTTCGAGAGTTATTACTGTTACTGATGCTTCTTTGAGTCCGTCTCCTACTTTTGAGTGGCCGGCGATGAAGAAAGATGCTTTCGACACAAGACTAACCAACAAGCAAACAGAAAGATTGAAATTATCTTTCAAAATGTATGAAAACATTGTCTGTCATCCAAACCCTGCCCTGCCAACTGACTTCAAGCTCACTGAACTTTTATTACTTTGAATGAACTGTTAATTACATTACCGGTTAACTTTTGAATGTTGTATTACTGAACTATGTACATTTGACACTATACTTAAAATGAAAAATCTCACCTTGTCTGCATATAATGTCACTTTACTTTCAGAACTCAGAAATTCCAAGAAATTCCAACCTCGTATTAAGACTTTTTGGATAAAATGACAGAAACACGACTGTTCACATTCGCTCATCTTCGACATCTTCACTGTGTTCAAATGCTTGGCCTGTTCAGTCACGTCGAGGTCCAGAGGAAGCAGAACAGTATGAAGTGGGGGATGCAGCGATATTAACATTTTGGCAGACCGATAACCCATAATTCTTCATTTTTGAAAGCCGATAACCGATATATTGGTCGATACATTTTTTTGCTAATTTTTTAGAGCCTGATTACAAAAACAAAAGTCTCACCATTAAAATAAATGTCCCAAGCACACAATTATACTGTTCTCATTATCATTTTATGTAGCCTATAATAGTCAAACCAAAAATTATTCAGACACCAGATATTTTTTTAATTGTGGATGCAGGACAATATAGTTCATTTATGTAAGTGAGGAGAGCTAAATTAAAAGTAACTGTGACATATTATACCTACAAATTCTTCAACCAGTAACATTTATTACAATTTAGGAACAAAAATTATTCAGACACTTTGAGCTGATCATGTTTTGCTGAGGAGTTTTTTCTTTAATTGCTAATGCGACCTTTTCACACACAGACTGAACACAATGAAGCATTGCTTGGTAACTGGTTGAGCTAAACTGGTATTATCTAATGGTGTAGTTAAATTTAACAGCTGACAGATATTCAACATAATTCATCTGTGAGACAGTCTAACAGAAGGACAGAAATATCAACTGATCTGATAACTCTGAGTTATTGTCATATTTTAGTACCATTTTCTAAACTAAAGTGAATATCTGTGATAATGTGTGAAATGTCGAAGGTGTCTGAATAAAGTTTGCACTTCACTGTATTTTCCTTTTTTAAAGTGATTCCAATCATATTTCAAGCAATTCAAAACCATCATGGCGAACAATGAAGTGTCTCAACTTAAGGAAATAATCCATTATTTATTGGTTTTAATATATCAGCCAAATGTTATTATCGGGCCGATAACGATACAAATTTGTTATATATATATATATATATATATATATATTTTTTTATATTGTGCATCCCTAGTACGAAGTAACATGTTGATTCATACTATAACAGAACAAACTTCATTTACAGTGTGAGACATGATAACGTCTCGAAACGCAGCGAGAGGCGCAGGCAGAGGTCTGAGCAACACCTGCACTGTTATTGGATCAGTGTGTTCACACACACTGCTAAGAGACAGACACACTATTTCCAGCACAAACAAAAGCGCATGTCCGCAGGGACCTTGGCAGCCCAGCAGAACTGGTGTCTGATGGGAAATGAGGAGGAGGACTCACAAGATTTGACTGGAGGAACAATAAGGACAGATCTATTCGAGTTTAACAGGACTGTCAGTATGTGAATCTGAGAACTTATCCCAAGGCAATCATAATTACTATTATATCTTATTTATAATGATTTGAACAAACATCTAAGCTTATTCAACTTTGCTGTGTAACTTGTCCACCATTTGTGCTATTGACATTATTTTTATTTATTTTTAAATAACTACCAATAGGGGAATTACAGAGTCATATAAAACACTTGAATCTATAAAAAAAGAATAAAGATCACAATTCTGCATCGTTTTAAAAATCAGTCATACATCTATTACATCAAGTATCCTTTTCAACAGCTGAGATTGTTCTGTATTAAAGTCAGAGAGTCATCAGTGGAAAATAGTCATACATTTTGCTTTATGTAGGCCTATATGATATTTCCCCCCCAAAATTAAAATTTTAGTTATATTATCCATTTCCAATAAACCGGTATGACAATCCATAAACAAGACCATTATATGCAGACGTATAAGCTGTCCACACTGAATGCGACAAAGCGATCACTGCTAATCCATTTGGCCTTCGTATCAGAAGTAGCGCGAGCACTTTACGTCAAAAATAAAAAAAGGGGCATCAGTTTACTATTGGATATTGGTCTCGTCGTGCCCCATCCAGTGTAGACAGCATCACTGATTATAATGGGTCTCCTTTAGGACCCAGGCGGTAATGCCTGATCAAAAGTTGTTATCATGATGTCTCAAATAATTATAACCTGTTTTTGTATGATTTTTATTACATTTAGTGCAAAAACAACATGCTTGGAATATAAAATGAATGCCTATGCATTGCATAATAAAACAAACTGTAAAGCATCCATATTTTTTATAAGGATTGTTTCAACATACTATGTTAAAAAATGCAAAAAAAGGTATGCACTCTAAAACTCTTTTATTATAGACAGGAGATAAAGTTTCAACTTAATTTCTTGTCTATAATAAAAGAGTTTTAGAGTGCACACCTTTTTTGCATTTTTGATTTGATGTGTCTCATCACCTAATAGCTGGGAGAGCGCAGTGAGTGTGTTGATAGGAACATAATATGTTCTGTAAAAAATAATTACATATTAATTTTTAATAAATTAATTGTCCTGCTAAGTACACACAAACATCATTAATTTGAAACATGTAATTGGGAACTATATTGGAAGCAAAAAACATACGATAATATAAGCTAAGCTAACAGGCTAATCGGGTAGATGTATGCTATGCCATAAAGCTAACAAAAACAAAAAACAAAAAAAACAAAACAGTTATAAGACAGAGAAATGCTTGATTTCACAACCTATAGCTTGAGTTCTATACTAGTATATATATTATGTTATTTAAAAGACATTAATGGTCATTATAACACATTTTAAATGACATAAATCATAACGTGATTTTGCAGGAATTGTAATGCTGCTAAAAATACTACCCATTACCCTTTATGACCCGGGCCAGTAAACAATGACCGCACACATTAGTAACACCTACCAAAAACCATGTTAGCAACTGCTCTATGCAATCCAGTCAGTGTTGCCAACTCCTCAGTGAGGAAAGTAGCTATTGGCTGTCCTAAAAGTAGCTAGAAGGCGCTAAATGACGTCATCGCCTAATTTGCATAACTGACCATGTGCATTTATTGTGATGGACGCTGTAGAGTGTAGAGAGAGGAGCATGTCATTTACACTGGGGATGCTGGGGACATGTCCTCACCACTTTTTGAAATGGCTGATTTTGTCCCCACCACTTTTTGAAAGCATTTGGTTAAAATGTTCTGAAAAATCAAGCGAACCAAGAAATGTTAAAGGTTTATTTGCACAAAATAAAACATGCAATGCAGTTTAGATACAGAAAGAAACAATGTACATTGTCCAAAAAAAGTAACTTAAACAAAATAAACTATTACTGATTCTAAAATGACCCAAAAACATGCATGCAGTAACTTGAACAAATTCTTGACACAGTTTCTTCTTGTCCAAGTTATAAATTCTCTCTCTGTGAACATGACAAACAGCCACACTGTTGAGTCAGGTTTGTGACATTGAAGAGCGCAGCCAGGTCTTCAGGTCTTCGTCATGCACTGACCGTTCTAATCACACAGGTGTGATCGTACGCTCCAGGGACCAGCCTAGACTGATCACACCGGTGTGATCGTACGTGCGAAAGGGACCAGCCTAGACTGATCACACCGGTGTGATCGTACGTGCGAAAGGGACCAGCCTAGACTGATCACACCGGTGTGATCGTACGTGCGAAAGGGACCAGCCTAGACTGATCACACCGGTGTGATCGTACGTGCGAAAGGGACCAGCCTAGACTGATCACACCGGTGTGATCGTACGTGTGAAAGGGACCAGCCTAGACTGATCACACCGGTGTGATCGTACGTGTGAAAGGGACCAGCCTAGACTGATCACACCGGTGTGATCGTACGTGTGAAAGGGACCAGCCTAGACTGATCACACCGGTGTGATCGTACGTGTGAAAGGGACCAGCCTAGACTGATCACACCGGTGTGATCGTACGTGTGAAAGGGACCAGCCTAGACTGATCACACCGGTGTGATCGTACGTGCGAAAGGGACCAGCCTAGACTGATCACACCGGTGTGATCGTACGTGTGAAAGGGACCAGCCTAGACTGATCACACCGGTGTGATCGTACGTGCGAAAGGGACCAGCCTAGACTGATCACACCGGTGTGATCGTACGTGCGAAAGGGACCAGCCTAGACTGATCACACCGGTGTGATCATATGCTCCAGGGACCAGCCTAGACTGATCACACCGGTGTGATCGTACGTGTGAAAGGGTTAAATGTTTAGCTAGCTATGTTACTGCTTTTTTCTACAATTGATTATCCTGTGCAGTGTTGCCATATTGTGCGGGTTTCCGTCCAATTGACCCTTCACAAAACCACGCCCCGAACACGCAGATTGGCCACTGACCAATGTCAGTCTTATATTGAACTCTACATTTAGCTAGCTACACAGAGGCTGCGTGGTCTGTAAACAACAGAAGCCGGTTCTCGGCCCTCAAGCGGGAAGTTAGCTAACGTTAGTTAGAAATTCCATGGGCCTACCGCTCCTTTCCAGCTTTATGGATTTGCGCTCTGGCCTGAGCAGGAATGGATGGACATAATGCACTACGTTCAAACCTCGAAGTGTTGGGGAGGAGGTTTCATTTATCCATGTATTAGCCGGCTAACATCGTTAGTTCTTCTTGAAGTTTTAACATTTTTCAACTTTAAGAGAAGATGTTGATCAACAGTACAGGTAGGGGAGTTTTTATATAGCATATATTTGCACTGTGATTGATTTTGTTAATTGTAGCCGATTAAGTAATTTACAGATCAATAAAAAAAACTGGCTTTGAGTGTGTGTGTGTGTGTGTGCGCGCGTGCGTGCGTGCGTGCGTGAGAGAGAGGGCGGCCTGCGTGCCATCTTATAGTTTTAAAATAGTTTGGATTTTAGTGTGGGTTTTTTTTTGTGGCATACATAATGACAGTATTTATCACGGCACTTTATATTGGTTAGGCTGCGATGTGCGATGGCAGAGGAGAATTTCACATTTTGTGGATTTGGTTCTCTAACTGCACTGCATTCTATGTTGGTTGCAAATCCCACATTGTTTTAATTTTATCTGGTGTTATTTGATGCAGATATGTTGCGTTGTAGGCTTATGGTGTGTTTTCTTTTACATATGTAATGAATTTCATTGTAATCATTGACTTAACGCGCTGCTGTTTTCTACAGTATGGTGCTTTGGCACTGTTCGGTTGAGCTGGTGTTGCAGGGACTTTTACATGTGCAGTCGACATTGTTGAGGGTTTTATGCTGAGTATTTTCCTGTTGTTGACTGGCCTACGCTATGCCCATTTTTGATGCACCATTATTCAATATTTTTCCCGTCCTGCTGTAATGTTTTTTCATCTGATCTTTTGTCCCCACCACTTTTCAAAACAAACTGACGCCCCTGGAGAGGAGTAACGTCGCTGGTGAGACAAAAGGTGAGTAAAAACCACCCTGAATATGTTTAGAACCACAAATGAACTTCTAATGTCGATTCTTTATTTTTATTTTTATTTTATTTATTTTTTTACGATTCACAACCCTCCTCCTTTATCCGGGCTTGGGACCGGCAAAAGTGACCCAAAAGAGACACTCTGGCGGAGTTATTTTTTATTTATTTATTTTTATATGTTTTTTTTATTTTGTACCTGGTCCACTTAGGAGCCTGTAAGTCACGGTAAAACATTAACATTTAGAACCAATTTTTTTTTGTATACAATTTTTTTGGGGGGGGTTAACCCTATGGTGACTACAAGTCACACTAAAATATTTACATTTTTAACCATAACATTTTTTTGTATACAATCTTTTTTTCCCTTTTTTTCTTGAGTTTGGGTTTTAACCTTATGGTCCAATTAGGAACCTACAACTCAGTAAAACATTAACATTTTTAACTAAAACATTTTTGTATACAATCTTTTTTTTGGGGGGGGGGGGGGGGGGGGGGGGGGGGGGGGGGGTTAACCTTATGGTCCACTTAGGAACCTACAAGAAGTCACAGTAAAACATTAACATTTTTAACTATAATATATATATAAAAAAAAATGTTTATACAATCTAGATTAACAATCTAAATGGACCAAAAAGAGATAATAGAAAGAAAATAGGATATAGTAGAGAAAATCTGAGAAAATGGTAACTAGTCTGGCCCTAATTCAGGTTAATTGTATTTTTTTTTTTCAGAAGTTCTTCACCCTTCAGCAGGAGACATTTCAAACATCACGCATCACCAACCAGAAAGCTGCTGTTACCGTGGAGATCGCACCAAAATAAAACAATAGTTCACTGCACAGTTAACTGTACATATTTTTAAATAAACTGTTATTTAGAATATATATATATATATATATATATATATATATATATATATATATATATATATATATATATATATATATGTAAGGGATAATCGACAGCTAGCCATGCATTAAAGGATTTTAATGCACGACGTAGAGGCGAAGAACCGCCCGACGCGAAGCGGAGGGTGGTTGCCTCTACGAAGTGCATTAGAAGTCATTAGAAGAATTTTGGGTGGTTGCTATGCTGTTAGGTGGTTGCTAGGGTGTTCTTGGTGGTTTCTATGGTGTTTCTAGGCGGTTGCTAAGGAATTTTCGGTGTTTGTTAGGGTGTTCCTGGCGGTTGCACACACACACACACACACACACACACACACACACACACACACACACACACACACACACACACACACACACACACACACACACACACACACACACACACACACACAGTAACTCACTCACTCACACACACACACACACACACACACACACACACACACACACACACACACACACACGCTCACTAACTCACACACACTCACACATGCACACACACTCACACACACTAACTTGCTCACATACACTCATTTCACCGAACAGACATGTCAGCTGATATTATATATCTTTTTTTTTTATTATTATTATTATTATTATTAAAAAAAAAAATAAGTAAAGGAGCAGTGTCGGGTCCAAAAAGGTAGTTTGCTGCCTGAGATCAACATCATGCCATCTTGTTGTGGACAATTGTTAGTTCATTTGTACATATGAGTTCATATTGAGTCTCTGATCATTTGAAATGAATATAGTAAAAGATAAGTTAAATATTTTATAATGAATATCTTTGTTTACTTTCTTAGAAACAGTCACACTGAGCTTTAAATGTTGACAAATTGCTGCAAATGATGTGAAATAGGATGAAAACACTTTCATGACGAAGATTTTTATCTCATATTACAGAAATAATGTTTTTAATAAAATAAAAAAGGATGGAAAATTTGCAGATTCTGGCAGATTTGAATGACATTAGATTACTTGTTTATTCAATCCTCATGTAAAACAAGCTTTATTAAACAAACAAGCTATTTCAAATGCATCCACTTTATCAGCAACAGGGATTGTGATGTTGACTGCAGATCGCTGGTCGACAGCTTGTGTGTTTCAGGGTCCTAATGTTCTCCAGATTCAGGGTCTGTTAACACACATTAAGGAAACTTTTTAAAGGTCAGGACTCATTTTCCAAAAGGGCCCTATTAACTTTATTAACTTACTACTACTAACCCTAACCCTAACTTAAAGAAGCTCTGGCCTTTTGTGATTCTGTTTCTCCAACCATTTCTTCAGTTCCATCGAGTCGAGGCCTGTTATTCTGAGAGCCGAAGCGCTGAGGAACAGAAAACACCTTTGACCAGCAGCATTTTAGCTTTTATGGAACGACACTTTATGATATAAAAGGCTGTATATTTCATTCACTGATATGTTGTAGAGTTACATTAGACAATAGACACACATTAGATGTCACGTGGTGATTTCACTTTAATCACTGTCTGTCTTCTGTGTGTGACTGTGTGAACGAACACAATAACAGTGAGAACAATCTCCATCAGAACTGATCTGGAAAATATGATTTAAAGTAGATGAACAGAGCTGTGACAACTTGAATAAATTAGTAGCTAAATGTCTTAGACTAGATCTCTCTTTTCTTTATCTGTGTATTTCTGTGTGTAGTTTTGTCTCCTCCTCCCTCATCTCTTCTTTCTAACACAGGAAGTGTGTGTTTAACACTCAGCGCTGTTAACACAGTCTATTAATGTGACAGTATGGGCTCCAGTGCACTGCCTCTCATCTGTGAGTATTTGATCATATTCTTTACTATCTTCTGTTCCTACTAATGCATTGTATTCAGCTGAAGATGGGATAAAATAATGAGTGTTGTGTAGGAGAGTCTATGAATCCACAGTCTCACTGCTGACTGTATTATTTATGGATCAGATCGTATGTGATGATGTTACGTGTTGATCAGATAAAGAGGTTTATGATGCATTTATCTGTGTGATAATGCGTGTGAAAGATGGAGGCAATGTGTACATGTACTTTTGCTTAGTTTTGTTGTAACATCTTTCCTCCTATTTCAAGTAGTTGAGATAAATCAGATGTATTTGTGTTGATGTGAGTTAGTGTTGAATGATGCTGTATCTTTAAATAATCTCTCCATCAGAGACTCAGAGAGTTTGAGAACAGAGACCGAACACACACTCATCTTCTCTATCACTTCTCTTTCTCTCTGACTCTCTTATTGAGAAATAACTGCAAAATGAATTTGGCCAATTAAATTTCATTTTTAAAACAAAGTAGAGCTTTCTCAGAACTAACTTCTCTTTTCTGAGACACGTTTCAGTTATTTTTATCCAGTTCGCCTGAACTTCATATTTAGTTGTTGTATGATGTCAGTTCACACGTGTGTCAGAATAACCTCAGGATTCCAGAACAAGTTCATGACGTCGACATATGAACATGTTCCACCAATGCTGGACAATCAGGAAGTATCTCAGACTTTTGTTGTCCTTTTAAACATATTTATTTATTCATATTTTAGCAACGCTAATACATTTTATTTTGACAAATGTCTTGATTGAAAACTGTACTTGAGCTTTATTTATTTAAATAGCAAATATATTGATACATGTTTAATGTGTTTTAAGGGCTTTTTCACACTAGTTTGTTTGAGAGACTGTGAGCGTTCAACACATTAACATACTGGGGTCTGAATATGGTTTGTTTTTGGGTCCTTTTAGGAGGAACTGAGATCATTTAGTGTTGACATATGAATTATTTCTGCCGAGGCGAGAGCTCTTGAAGTGCTGAAACACACGAGGTGTGAAAAGACTCTTAGACCAGAAGCACGAGCTCACTTGCAGCAGGTTTTCTTTCTGGTTGTGGTTAATTTCAGCTGTAGGCTACTATATCTACATTATTTTACTATAAAGTCACAATTAGGGGTGTGCACGAATATTCAAAACTGTTATTTCTTTAAAAAAAAGAAAATACAAAAAAGTAAAATTCGAAGTGAATCCATGATAAATCCCAAGCACCAAATTTTTTTTTAAATAATAAAAATAATTAAATTAAAGTGTACTATATGTGAAACACACTTAGTGTCCAAAATATTTTAGCAGCCACTATAAAGTCACAATGAAGTTGATGGTGCCGACATCAAACAGGAAGTGATGTCATGTGTCTCAAACACTTTGGCCTGATTTGGTTCTGACGCTTGTTCTGTTCCAGTGAAGAATCAGTGATGTGAAACGTTAATCACATTCATGTTAATATTTTCTTTTTTAACATGTGTATGCAAGTGTCTTTATTCAGAAAGTGTATCTTTATGTACTGTGATATAATGCATTGTAGTGGTGTGAAAGGTGCATGATTCTATATTATTAATACATTTTTAAAAGTGTCTTTCATGTTAGGGTCAGGAACATGTTATACAGGCAAAATTCAATAGAGAGCAAAAATAAATAAATACAAAACAAGAGAACAAGAAGAACTATGAAGACAGTTACATAAATACACTGACATCACATTTATTGATGAGTATAATGTCATATAATGTTGTATGTTGTGAAGCTCAGTGGTTCAAACTGCTGCTTTATTGTTGAGCATCAGTGAATCAAACAGTGAATCACTGAATCGACTCTCGTATCAGTTCACGAGTCCTGTGACGTCATCGTGTGTGATGATGTTAAATGCTGGACAATAATCCATCAGTTCTCCCCTGAATGAGCATCACAACAGAAAAACACATTCAGTTCATGTAGAATAAACTCTAGACATGTTTCAGTGTGTGATTTACATTGTGTTGAATGAATGGAAAAGCTTCATATCTGTTTCTTCTGCTTTTAGTGCTGATGTCCCTCGTTCACTCTGGACTCAGTCAAGGTACTGTCCGTTACTGCAGTACATTTGAGTTTTTAACTAATGTGAATTGTGTTGTAGTAGTTTATTTGTCTTCATGGATACATCAGGATCCCACATTTGTCCGTTTGCTGATGTTTTATGTCCATGTTTGGCATATTTCACAGAATCATCTGACTGTAGTTCCTTATGCTGCAAAACATTACAGAAATCTGCTATTTATTCAGTCCATCAAACAGTCTTGCAGTTGTAAAGTAGTTCAGTCAGACATTGATTTCAAAAGATCATAATCCACTGTATAAAACAGAAATGAGTTTTGCACAGTGAGTTTTATTTGCATGTTTCTGAGTTTTTGCTGCAATATTAATGATTGACTGTGTGTTATTAAGATCTTGAGCACCAATGCTACGCTTTATTCATTCAGTGTGGTTTGGTTGGAAGTGCTGGAAGAGAAAAGGGCTTGAGAACAGACAGATAGAAGTTAGTAAGTTCAGTTCAGATCTTTAAAGCAGCACTCAGTAGCTTCGGGATTTCTTCGCTGTATTCTCGCTTTTTGCCCGCAGGTTTCTCTCTAGAGCTCCCCCACAGCTTCGGAATAGATATTTGACAACACTGTTGTAAAAACTCGTTGGTGATTCTCAGACACCAGAGGCTATAGATCAACGACATCAAAGCAGACGGGACGTTCTTTAAAACGTCTTCTTCATTCGGGTTCGGACAGCGTGAGGGAGCGCAATAATGACAGCATTTTAGCAGATTTCTTTTGGCCGTAAAGCAATTGTTTACATCGCGAGACCTGATATCACGCGAGACTTCCTGACGCAGCGGCCGCTCACGGGCACCAGGGGTGTGCGAAACGACCACCATTCAACCCGAAATAAGTAATATAACCATTCCAATGACTCCGAAGCTGTTCAGTTAAGGTAAAAAAAGTTACTTAGTTCACCTTTAAACACTCAGACTGTAAACAGCATCATCTACTGGTCAGAACTGGAAGAGCAATAATACAAAGGACATGCAGACTGGATACATATATCAGTTTCATTTAGTTTTTATCAATACATACATTTACATGTAATCATTACAATTTACAAGCAAACTAGGTTTTTAATTTAAGTGTTTTTCTCCTGATGAAGTTTTGAGTTCATGACAGTGATCTTGATACTGCGATGCTTTTCAATATTTACTTCTATGTTTCTCAGTGAAACCTGTAGTGACGGTGAAGCCAGATCAGCGTGTGTTCATAGGAGAGACAGTCACTCTCACATGTGACATACAGAGAGGAGGAGACATTCAGACATACAGCTGGATTAGAGATGGAGACACTGTCTATCCATACACTGTAACAAATTTATTGTCAAATTAACAGTAACTTACTGGCAACAATTATCCAGTAGTTGCTGTATTTCATTCAACAGTAAAATTACTGTAACACTAAATACAGTACTGTTAAGCATACTGTAAAATTAAATACATTATTTTACTGTAATTTTTTACCACGTTAAAACACAGTATTACACCGTTGATTTTTAATAATACTGTATAGTATTATACAGTTATGAAATGTTATTTTATTACTTTTATAGTGCTACTGTGTTACCTATAGAATATGTAGAAAATCTGTAGGAATATTATTTTAACTGTTAATGGGAAATAGAAAAAAGAACAATTGAAGCTTTAACTGCACAACAAGGTTTATTGTGTATTTTTAAACAATACATTAGTAATAATAATGTTATATAATACAACAATAAAAATCTGTTTTAAAAGAAGACTAATGAACAATATATATTTAAGAATTAAGATCAGTGAACAATTCATGTATTTCAATTCATGCAAAAATGATCCTGAACAGGTAAAAAAGAAACTTAGAAAGAAAGCAAGACAGGTGAGGATGAAGGCCAGGTGAGGAGGGTAGTGATGGTGTCAAGTGGTAGAAGAGCGAATACTTCTGATAATCCTGCAAGGAATGATAAGCACAAATCAATCAGAGGCAAAAAAACAACAACTAATAATCAAAAAAAACTAACTCACATTATCAACACCTTTTTAGGAGAATTTTTTTGCCTATGGTATCCACCTTATTTTTCACGGAAGAGTGGGCACGGCCATTTATAAATGAAATGTGTCTGGCTTCCGGTGTCATCCGCTTATAGTTATTTCTAGCTGTACAAAAAAGCTTGTTATGCTTCTTGATATTTTGATGTATTGAATTTGTCATAATTGTAAACACTAGTTTGTAGCACAAATATTTGTATTATTTACAGCACTTTGTTATTCATCTCGTTATTTCCATATAGCGGGTAATGAACCGGAAGTCTCGCACATTCACAGAAAATAGCTTAGGTACTGTAGGCTACTTTAGTGTTTACATATAAGAAACGCGTTCAACATGGACACGCAAGCGGTTTTCTGTGGTAACGAACAAATACTCTATAAAAGAGAATGAACATGTCCTGTATCAGAAGCTAAAGTAATAAATATTGAGAAGGCAATGGCCCGTATTCTATATCTCTATATATTGATTGTGATAATGATCAACACTGACTGATATGAATCATTTTATCAAGATGATTTTTGACCAAATCACTCAACCCTATTTTTTACCATTTCATGTTTTAATTAAAACTTATTTAAAGAGATGTTACAATTATAATATAAAAATACAAATTATTTGACTTATACAAGGCACATTTGTTAAATGGAAACTGTGAAGGGAACAATTACATTATAAAACAGACTATCAATTTGAAAAATGTATGGTTTAAGTCATTTCCACCCTTTTTGTTTTTTTCTAAATACAGATTCAGACACAAATCATTTCTACAGATATGGGCTCCGCTACACATCCCTAATATTACTCTTACCTTAATGATTTTGCCAATCATATTCTGAAAAGTCACTGATGTAAGATGCAACGTGTGGATTCAAGGCCATGGTCTTCCTCCGAACAATCTTCCCACTCTTTCTGCTCACCTGGAACTGTGATGTGCATTTCGAATTTTCAGGATTTATCCTGACAAGAAACATGTAAACACAATTTTTTTAAAAATATTTTCCAACTGAATCAAGAGTGATCACAATATGTCGCATCATCTGTAATAAGTCACATCACAATAGGGGATAAGCTCTTAACCATCACTTGTGCAAAATAAAAAGCCATTGGTGTTACTAATAGAAATCAATTTGTAACTAAAGTGCATGGGCGTCGGAACCATTGTACATGGGTGGGACAAGACCCACCCACTTTTTAAGACCAATGATATTATACCTATGTATTATACCCACTCACTTTTACCGTCTCTAATTCAGCGCATTTGTCTGTTCGCTTTTCAGAGCGCCGTCAGTCAAATCCATTCCACTTGAGGAATTCCCTGATAAATTAAACTCCATTTCCGCTGAATCGCTACATTATATTTCTCAACGAGCCGCAGCTGACGAAAGTAACCGCCCGTTGTACCCTTCCAGTCAAATATTGCGTTGCAAACATCAATAACAGCTTTAAGTTGTCATTGCTGGCAAATGACCATGGTGATAATCCACCGATAGCTGTGCATTTAATGCACGACGTGGAGGCAAAGAACCGCCCGGCGTGAAGTGGAGTTTAGTTTACTTGTTTAATTAAAAGGCACCAGAATACATGGTATTTACTCCAGTAACATTTTTCTGGGGGAGGACCCACCCACTTTTTTTTTTCTTCCGACGCCTATGCTAAAGTGTATGAATGAACATGTATAGCTGTGTCCCAATGTGAAGTCTGCATCCTCCGAAGGCCGTATTTGAAGGCCGATTGCGTCACAGCGGCGCGTCGAAACGTCACAGCGGAGCGACGAAGGACGTCCCAATTCAAAGGCTGCACACTTCGGAGGTCGCATTTGAAGGCCGATTGCGTCACCGCGGCGCGATGAAGGCTGTCCCAATTCAATTCTGCATCCTCCGAAGTCCGTATTCGAAGGCCGGTTGCGTCATCGCGGCGCGACGAAGGCTAAAGCGACGCCAAATGCACCCTTCGTTTCCCCGTGAAAGGAAGGATACATAGGCTGCGTTCCAGTCCAAAGTTGTCATGCCCTTCACTTGCTAACTTCCCTCCGTCTCGTTCACTCGGATGTACGTCATTGCGAGTGCCCACTACTGGCGGAAACTGCAATGGGCTGAATTGGAACGTCCTAAGCCCTTGATCACTTGGAATCAGCTATGTAGTTGATTTATTATTTACATTTTTTTCCCTTTAAGAATTTGTTTAATGCAGCATCCAAATGTTTATATGTGTGTTTGGGTTGTTTTAAATAAATATATATATATATATATATATATATATATATATATATCATAGAGTTGTCTGTTGTGGTGGTGATAAAACGAGATCTGTGGTGACGTCACAATCGTACTGCATTGTGGGACATATGGATGCCTGAAGTGTACATATGAAGTAGACTCGCTCCCTCGGTCAAAATCGAGGGAACGAGGGTCTGTCCATCTAAACTTCCCTCGTCCACTTCACGAAGTGGAACGCACTTCAAAATGGCGGCAGGGATTCCCCCGAGGGGAAGTGCTTAGGGAAGTTCGCAAGTGCATGTCTAAAAGTGGACTGGAACGCAGCATTAAATGGACACTTAGCGGACTATCCTACCCCATAAGTCATCGCGCGTCGGTGACGACAGCATTTTTATAAAAAAAAAAAAATGACGGCCGAGAGTTCGCTGGTGGACGGCAAATTCACATTTAAATGTAAGTATTATGTTTTCATTTACTCAAATAGCTAGTGAAACCACAGTTAAAAGCCACAAGTTTTTCTTTCTTATGAACTTCATCTTAACTCCATCACCATTGCGTGGCTTCATTTGTCAGGTGGTCTGAGACAAAACTTGTGCTAATATTAGTTTAATAATTGTTTCAGGGAGCAAGGAGCAGACAGCTCAATTTATTAAACTGCAATTAAAAATAAATAAATAAACGAAATAAATTAAATTAAATTTTATTGTAATATATGCACTAGTCTGTCTAACTTGTGTAAATAAGAAATATCACTCACCCTATAAAGCCCACAACAATAAGAAAAGCAGTAGATAAGGCATTGGGGTTTCACTTTTATGTGTTTTTGTAGTGCTGTCATGCAAGCTATGTCTACAAAGGTTTTAACCAAATTTGAGTATTCATGAATATGATTTTAAAAATACAAAGTAAGAAAGTTGAGATCACATCTTTGCTGAAATGTATTGTGCTGTTGTTATTAACAAGCCATGGTTAATTTGCTCTGCCTTAGGATTGCACGTGTATATATATATATATATATATTCTTGTTTAACTTTTTTTCACTTATATTTTTTAAAAGGAAAAAAAAAATATGCAACTTTAAATGTGTAAATAAAAGAGAATTAATTGCTCGGGACATTGTTTATTTTTGTAATGACAGTCATAATTTCTACATGAAACAAATTCTTCTATAACTTTTTTCCCCCAACTATTTACAACATATTTTAAACATATCAAAATCAACATAAACATTTAAATTTACAGTACATAAAATAAGAAAAAATGATGTAGACTTTTATTCAGCTGAGTGGGAGACCCTGGTTTGCTGCTGGACTGGGATGGGCTCCACAATAGAGACCCTGGTAAGGCCTCCTGCTGGTGGGACATCATCTGGGATGCTCTCCAGAGTGTTTGACTGCATATTTACACTATCCACGTCTACCAACAGGTTTGCAGGGCTGACTCATGGAATAAATATTGAGATACTTTATTACACTGAAGTACTTTAAATAACCACTAATACCGCTTTGGGGAAAAACTACTAGTCATATATTTCAAACCTTAGTTAAGCAAACTTATCTTCCATACTCTAATGTACTTAAGGTATCTAAAAGTAAAGGAATTCTGGAGGAAAAAAAACCTTGTCAGGGTTTTTATGATGGTTCTGCTTTTATATTACTGCATATGTTGCATTTTACTTCTGAATATTTTCAAGGTTGATACATTTAAACTATATACTTTTGTGTAGTTTATTGTAAAACAATGCATCATATTGTAAAATAATTTTGTAGTGTTGCTGTCCTGTGTGGGAAAATCACTTCGAGTATTAACGATGTAGTTCCTTACATACCACCACTGGTTATTTTGAAAATTAAACTAACAAAATGTAGGCCTATTGTCACAATATTAACAAATTGTGGCTAACTACAGCACCGTCCCATTTCAAAGAGCGCATCTGAAGCGCTCGGACCGGTCTAGCGGCGGAGGATTGTTCTTGTCGCCTAGCAACAGTGACTGACAGCTGCCGATGACGAGTGGGAGTAACATTCGCACTGGACTTTTTATATTCAACTGAGTTTTATATTCAAATAGGGTTGAAAACCTGTGTAAATATATTTACCATGGTCCATTTATGTGCATAATAAAAAGAATACACTAGCCTACAAAATCGCATCAAGGTAAGATATAAATGAACATTTGAATCTTCGGCTAAGCCGAAAGTAGGCCTACATGACCTGGTCCTCCAGTAAAATATAAAACATAAAAATGACAATAGCCAATTCTGGCTCCATAGCTGTTTACTTAATTATATCAAATGAATTGTCAGGATGGCAGCATACTCTCGCACCGTTGCTTGGCGCCTGGAGCGGTAATCGGGAACACCTGGCTGCACAATTAGGAAATCCTACGAAGGCTACATGGTGTGTCGTTCGGAGGACGCATAGGCTGCATCGTTTGAAGTCCGCAGCCTTCGAAGGATGCAGTCTTCACATTGGGACACAGCTAGCGACTGAGGTAACTGCACAAGGTCCTGGCAGATCGCCAGGTCAGGTCCTCACAGACGTGTAAAAGAAAATTCTGATTTAGACAAAAATAATCGCGAATAAATCAATAAGAGGAATCGAAAATTTTATTTTATAACAAGAATCCGAATCCTAACCTTGGGTATCCGATTTCAGGATACATTGATCGATTTTCAATTCCCAACGGTATGATATATAAAATAATGAACGCGCAGGCGCTTCCACCGACTTAAAATGATAAATAACAAAATTATTAGATCATTCTGACCTTATAAGAGGCTACAAATGCAATCTATGTTTATAAAATTACATTTATTAATCAAGTAGGCTAGCTATCAACATGAAGGAAATCCGCGTTACAGGCGTTAGAACATAAGCCGCGGGCAGTTCTTCTAAACTAACATTAACCTGCTACTTTAGTTTGCATAAAAAAATATAAAGATTCATCACTAACCAGATATTTATGGCGAAAACTTCGCCGACAGACACAGCGACGCGATGCTAAGGCCTGCGCTCTCAACGTTACTCGGGGAACTGAAGAGCGCTAAAAACGGCAGCTTGTGGTTATTTTTCCGCGGTCATTTCATACTACTGTATTTAAATTTACAGTAACATGTCCCAATGTCCCAAACTACATTGAAACATAGAGTAGCCTAGCCTATATTATTGTACACAGCTTATAGCAAAATGTTGAGAATAAATTAAATTAAATATCTAAATCCTGGTCAGCTACTCTCTAAATAATTTAAAGTTATTAGCTAGAATCCATGCATACAAATATTAAGATTTATTACTTATCATATGACGAAGTTCCAGGTCGGCAGAAACGACAGGTCTACACGATGCACTGACACAACAGAAAAACTCATTCAAATGCGCTCTCATGCACCCCCCACTGACAGAAACTAAGACTGTTAATGGTCACCCAGTTCTGAAAATGTTTTATGTAAGGATAACGTTAGTAGGCTAGCAATTTTCCTTGTGGAATTGTGTGGTGTTTTTCGCGGTCAATTTGCACTGCTGTATTTAGATTTACAGTAACTAATAATTTCCCAGAATGCATTGGAAATCTACAGTAACATACTGTCAACTGTGTGCACAGTACATAACTGTTGAAAATACAAAATAATACTGTGAAAGCAACAAAATCTACAGTAACATATTGTACATAGGTTATACAGCAAGAAACTGTTGAGAAAAACAGTATAATGCTGTGAAAACAACAGAAATCATTTACAGTGTATACAAGAATAACAACAGCAGAGTTCAGTTTCACAGCTGATGTGTCTTACAGTGGTGAATACAGTTGTAGAGGAGAGAGATCATATTACTCACACACAGACTTCAGTGATGCTGTTACACTGACTGTATCAGGTGAGTCTTCATATTCACGTCTGTTTATTGATCATCACTTATAATTTTCAGCCACATCTGTTCTTATAAGAGGACTGACAATTCACTTTAGAGTAATTATTAATTAACTGCACACGTCTTGTGTGTGTGTGTGTGTTGCGTGTTTTGTGGAGGTTTTGGTTTATTATAAAATCATGTAAATTGTGATTTTCCAGTGTTATAGTGTTTATGTGCATCTCCATTTTTAATGTATGTGCGTCTCCATCTTTGATATTTAGTCACTGTCACTATGGTTACAGGAGATATTCATGAGTGTCATGAGAATAGAAAAGGACTTGAGTGATTGAGTTCAGTTCTGATGAGTTTTGTACTGAAGTCAGAGAGAATGACGAGACTTACAGATTATTAGTGTTGAAGTCAAAACCACAAACCCAGACCAGAGTGTTTTCACAGATTACACATTTTTTACAACATTTTTAAAACATTTTTGTTTTGGTGATGGAAACTTTAAAGTGTCCAATTATTATTAATTTTTTTGAAGGTTAGTATGATGTTCCTGAAATATTCTTTTAACCTAATTTGTATTAATAACTCAAAAGTCCTCCTCAAAAAAACGTTACTAACTAGACACTGGCTTTCCACAAAAATAAATGACGTGGAGCAATTTGGCTGTATTGCGTATTTATGTATATACCTAAAAAAAGTAGTAGTATGTGCATGTCTGTCTGTGTGTGTATGTGTGTGTGTTTGTGTATGTGTGTGTCTGTGTGTGTGTCTGTGCGTGTATGTATGTGTGCGTACATGTGTGCGCGTGTGTGTTTGTGTGTGTGTGTCTGTGCATGTGGATTTGTATGTGTGTGTATGGGTGTGTGTCTGTGCGTGTGGATGTCAGTGTGTGAATGCTTGCGTTTGTTTGTATTCCTGCATGTGTGTGTGTGTGACAGTATCATCCTAAACCAGCAACCCTTCGCTCAACACCACCATCTACAGGCCGATGAGTGTACAGTCACTAAATGTGCACATAAATGAATTTATTTTATACCCCCCCATGGATGAAATTCTACGAAACTTAGCAGAGGATACCCCCAGAGGATGTCAAGTTAATCATACACATGAAATATGGTGCAGTTCTGAACATCTCAACTGAAGATAGGGGCGATTAAAGCAGAATAATATTGCATTTTCAGTTTTTATGGGAGGGGCGCAAATCACAAATGAGTGATTATGGGCTAGGTTGATGTGGGCCCTTAAGACCAACATACCATAAAAATTTCTTCATCCTCGGTGCCACGGTTCAGGTAGTTATTTAGGAAAAACTGCATTTTTTGGGTTTGGGGGGGCCCAGCGCGGGGGGGGGGGGGGGGGGGGGGAGTGGCCCCCGGGGACCAAACGAAATTTTTCCGTAAAAGTCTAGTGGGGCTACATGCCCACCAAATTTCATGTTTCCCGGTGTTTCGGTGTCCCTGGTATCGTTGACGAAAAATTCAGTAGATGATAAAAAAAAAAAAAAACCTTTGACAATCCCTATATGACCGCTTTCAGCGGCAGTCATAATTAATCCAATAGGGAAAGTTATAGTGACGTGATACACAGCAAAATGCTCAGTGTTGAATGAACTCGATGTCTAAATGAGTCGAAGAGTGTTAAAGATGAAGAAACTACCGTTTTTGTGCTAATTTTGAGAACATTATTAAAGACCAGATAACATTGAACACACATTTTATTAACGTTACTAGAAGAATTTTTGTTCATAACTTTGAGATATCCTTAACGTTAAAGTTATGATAGTGTTCCCTGTTAGCTGGTTATGGTTGTGGTAAAAGTATATTTATCATAAAGGCTCAACACAAAATGCACACATCCAGCGGGCAAAACAAACTCAGTGAGGATCTCAACCACAGAAACTGCCAAAGGGAAGAGAAAGTCGGCACACCACAGCTCCAATAATAGAAACATGTATTTCATGTTCTCAATGGCCATTAGACTCGACACTTCACCTGTGCTGAGAACATGAAATATATATATTTACTTTTTTTTTTGTAACTGTGTAATAAACTGTGGTTTGCCAACTTTCTCTTACTTTTTGCAAAAGTATATTTATCAGCATTTACAACCGAAGGTCCTTCTGAACAATCAGTTTTATTCCCTGAAAGAGCAGTTTGAGTCTTTATGTTTCTGTTTCTTCTCAGATTCCCCCACATCTACAGTGACTGTGACACCAGACAGTCCTGTATTCACTGGAGAAACAGTCAATCTGAAGTGTGTGATAAACTCTGATCACAGTAACTGGAGATATGAGTGGTATAAAGACAGTGTAATATTACAGACGTCTGAGCGTTACACTGTAAACAGAGACACTCTCACTATCAGAGGAGCTACTGAGTCTGATCAGGGTCAGTACTGGTGTAAAGGACAGAGAGATGTAATAAGACCAAACTCATCAACATCAAGCTCTGCTGTTTATCTCTCTGTGAAGGGTGAGTTCAACAGGGTGAGTTCAAACTCTCTCTCCTATTTATGATCACAAATACAATTGAGTCTTTGACTCAGATCGTTCACACTAATAATGCGGTTCTCACTCCTCTTTTGAAGGGTTAATTCTTAATTCTCTCACAGATGACGTGTTCTTGTGTTTGAAACCATTAAATTGAGCAAGACAGAACTGAATGAGCTCTTAAAACCTATTGTATTAGTTAAAGTATTTAAACGGCATCATAAAAACACTGCGCTCATTACACATGATATGAACCAGCAGCTAAAATACTTCCAAAAACATATTTTTGTATTTAATTATTTTATCTGTGAATCTTTGCACAAATGCTGTGCTTCAGACTGACTGAGCGTTACAGTTCATCTCTTTTTAGGGTTTAAATGTTAAATTTTTTGTGTTCAAACTACTTGAAGGAGCAAAACTGAATGAAACTGAATGCAGAGATCTGAAAATACATGTTAAAGCTGAAGTATTTTACTTGAAGTGTGATCTTATAACAGATAAAGACTTCTGTCTGACGCATGTGAACACAGACCTGAGGAACAGCTAAGAAAAATTGCTGTTATTGGCCATTATACACTTTAATTTAAAAATATTTGTACATATTTCCATAGATATCTTTCTGTGCACTTACTGAAGTTTTTTTACAAATGCAGCTTTGCTTTGATTTTCAGATGATCCTGTCGTCGTTCTGTCTCTGATTATGAATGTTTAAACTTTGAGTGTTGGATGAAATTAATCTTAATTCTAATGTTTGATAGACAGTTGATCAACTTTCATTATCTCACCTGAAAATAATAATACTGTCATAATTTAATCTTCCTCTTGTCGTTCCAAATCTGTACATTTTTCTTATTTAGAATCTTTTTTACATATAATGTGCTGATCACTATAATAATGAGATGGTGAACTTTTAGAGTTCAAAAAGGACACAAAAGCACCATAAATGTGTCATAAAATAAGTCCAATTACTCTATATGACAGAAATCATAACTAAGAGAGTATTTTAGTCTCCATCATCCTGTCCAGAGACACAGTTTAGAAATAAAACACACAGCCTCTGTTTACTGACAGTTTACAGTCATCTCTGATCACTGATGTTCTGCAGAAGAAAAATAAAAGACTGTCACTGTCAAAACTCTGAACATTGTGACCAGAAACAGAGACAGAAAGTTCAGACTGTCCAGTTATTTCACAGCAGAAATACAGGATCATTTAATGAGTTTTACAGAGGAAAATAAACTACAGATGTTCGACAGAAATCACTCAAAACACAAAGGAACAGGGTTAATAATCACTGCATTTACTAGTAGAAATAAAGTGAGTTTATAGAGAATCTATAAGTTCTAAAAGTTCTCAGCGGAATTTGAATGAAACTATTTAGTTGACATAAAATATTGACATATTTGTGTTTCTTCTCAGATTCCCCCACATCTACAGTGACTGTGACACCAGACAGTCCTGTATTCACTGGAGAAACAGTCAATCTGAAGTGTGTGATAGAGACTAACCGTGACTGGATCAGGAGAACTGACCAGACACGTATTCCAGGTTACTGGTCAGAACCCTGGAGATCTGAGTGGTATAAAGACAGTGTAATATTACAGACGTCTGAGCGTTACACTGTAAACACAGACACTCTCACTATCAGAGGAGCTACTGAGTCTGATCAGGGTCAGTACTGGTGTAAAGGACAGAGAGATAGAAGACCAAACTCATCAACATCAATCTCTCTTTCTCTCTCTGTGAAGGGTGAGTTCAACATCATTGTTCTCCTAAAAACTTTCACTACAATCTTTCCACTGATGTCTGTGAGAAAGGGATGCGCTCGACAAGCTTGTGTGTCTCGTAACAGCAATATAGGAGTTACTATATTTAGTTTAATATTCCACTAATTAGATACATTTACTTCAGACGACTTTCTATTGTATCTTTTTTCTTTTTTAACCAGCTTTTGTATCTCCATTATACTCTCTGTTGTCAGTTTCTTTGTCTAGACACAAACACTGTACACACTCTACACACTCTACACACTCTACACACTCTACACACTGTACACACTCTACACACTCTACACACTCTACACACTCTACACACTCTACACACTCTACACACTCTACACACTCTACACACTCTACACACTCTACACACTGTACACACTCTACACACTCTACACACTGTACACACTGTACACACTGTACACACTGTACACACTCTACACACTCTACACACTCTACACACTCTACACACTCTACACACTCTACACACTCTACACACTCTGCATAGTATCGGTTGTTGGTATCAGAGCATTTTTATGAGTATGAATATGAGAGCGCAGTATCGGGCCGACACCAATACTGGTGTTTAATATAGAGATTTCTCACTGGTGGTTATGGGCTCCAGAAAGGCCGCTGTGAGTAAGTTCAGTCACTCAGAGCTCATGGTGAACAACACAAACACATTCTCAATCTCAACAGATCATCAAATCCTGGAGTCACCGGCTGTGTCTCATTTCGAAGGCTGAATCCTCCGGAGGTCACATTTATCTGCCGCAAACGTCATGAGGCTCTTCATCTCAGTAAACTGACCATTACATTCCCATGAGGAAACTACAACAATTTACACTTCACTAGCAATAACGCTCAGTTTTATAATGGTGACTGTCCTGAAATAAGACGTTCTTTATGACGTATGCGGCCGATAAATGTGACGTCAAGAGGACGCAGCTTCAACATGACACACAGATCCATGAAAACAGAGGCTAAGAAGCAGAGAGTCGTTCTTCTCCTTTCAATAAGCAATTTACATTCTTAGTGCAGATTGTGCAATCATTATTATTTTAAACTTATCTTTTAATCTTTAAACAGTGTTTTATTACTGATTAAACTATTGAGAAGTATATTACTGTGAAAACAAATTATATTGTTTTTGATGGTGTCAATAAATTAAAAAAGAAAGATTGTCTGAACTAAAAAGATTATATGGCTGAATAAGTTAATTTTTTTATGTCTGGCCTTTTATTAACATTTGTTATATGATGATATTTATCATATTTATTATTAAAAAGTTGAGATTATCCACTTACTCAGCCATAAACCCGGGTCTGTCACATAACCTGTTAAAACTCTGAACTATAACTAATATTCCCTGAAATTTCCAGAGACTTTAACATTATTCTTTGAAAGCTCTGGAATTTTCTTCTCAATCTATAATTTTGTTATTACAGTGAGGAAAATAAGTATTTGAACACCCTGCTATTTTGCAAGTTCTCCCACTTAGAAATCATGGAGGGGTCTGAAATTGTCATCGTAGGTGCATGTCCACTGTGAGAGACATAATCAAAAAAAAAAAAAAAAAATCCAGAAATCACAATGTATGATTTTTTAACTGTTTATTTGTATGATACAGCTGCAAATAAGTATTTGAACACCTGAGAAAATCAATGTTAATATTTGGTACAGTAGCCTTTGTTTGCAATTACAGAGGTCAAACGTTTCCTGTAGTTTTTCACCAGGTTTGCACACACTGCAGGAGGGATTTTGGCCCACTCCTCCACACAGATCTTCTCTAGATCAGTCAGGTTTCTGGGCTGTCGCTGAGAAACACGGAGTTTGAGCTCCCTCCAAAGATTCTCTATTGGGTTTAGGTCTGGAGACTGGCTAGGCCACGCCAGAACCTTGATATGCTTCTTACAGAGCCACTCCTTGGTTATCCTGGCTGTGTGCTTCGGGTCATTGTCATGTTGGAAGACCCAGCCTCGACCCATCTTCAATGCTCTAACTGAGGGAAGGAGGTTGTTCCCCAAAATCTCGCAATACATGGCCCCGGTCATCCTCTCCTTAATACAGTGCAGTCGCCCTGTCCCATGTGTAGAAAAACACCCCCAAAGCATGATGCTACCACCCCCATGCTTCACAGTAGGGATGGTACTCATCATTCTTCTTCCTCAAAACACGGTTAGTGGAATTATGACCAAAAAGTTCTATTTTGGTCTCATCTGACCACATGACTTTCTCCCATGACTCCTCTGGATCATCCAAATGGTCATTGGCAAACTTAAGACGGGCCTTGACATGTGCTGGTTTAAGCAGGGGAACCTTCCGTGCCATGCATGATTTCAAACCATGACGTCTTAGTGTATTACCAACAGTAACCTTGGAAACGGTGGTCCCAGCTCTTTTCAGGTCATTGACCAGCTCCTCCCGTGTAGTTCTGGGCTGATTTCTCACCTTTCTTAGGATCATTGAGACCCCACGAGGTGAGATCTTGCATGGAGCCCCAGTCCGAGGGAGATTGACAGTCATGTTTAGCTTCTTCCATTTTCTAATGATTGCTCCAACAGTGGACCCTTTACAATTTCCCCGTAGCCCTTTCCAGCCTTGTGGAGGTGTACAATTTTGTCTCTAGTGTCTTTGGACAGCTCTTTGGTCTTGGCCATGTTAGTAGTTGGATTCTTACTGATTGTATGGGGTGGACAGGTGTCTTTATGCAGCTAACGACCTCAAACAGGTGCATCTAATTTAGGATAATAAATGGAGTGGAGGTGGACATTTTAAAGGCAGACTAAGGCTATGTTCACACTTAGCGTCTTTTTTGACAAGAAAAAGTTGACAACGGCGTTTTTTTAGCAAAAAAAAAAAAATGCTGGCAGCGTTCGGTTACAAATAGCAGCCGAGCGCGTCTTTTGTTGCTATAACAACAGCTGCAACAGTAGCCTAGTGCTGTGTGATGCAAAAAATGTAGATAAAGAGAAAGTTGGTTCTTGCGTTGGCTTTTGAAGTTACCGGGGAGGAGAATGTCGGTTCACAAAGACGTTTGTGGGTGCACGACAGACAGTTGTTCTTGTTGTTATGGAAACGACAGGTCTCGCTACTCGCTTGTCATTGGTCAGCTGTCAAAAAGGCGCTTGACGTAGGGCGTTCTTTTCAGAAAAGTTGAACTTTTTTCAACTTAAAAAAGACGCTCTGAGCTGCAGAAAAAGACGCCGGCGGTGGCGTCTAAAAAAGCGCTCAGGACTTTTTTGAAAAAACGGTTTACTCCATAGGGTTATAATGTAGAACAGACGCTGGCAGTTTGAAAAAAGACGCTAAGTGTGAACATAGCCTAACAGGTCTTTGAGGGTCAGAATTCTAGCTGATAGACAGGTGTTCAAATACTTATTTGCAGCTGTATCATACAAATAAATAGTTAAAAAATCATATATTGTGATTTCTGGATAAAAAAAAAAAAAAAATATTATGTCTCTCACAGTGGACATGCACCTACGATGACAATTTCAGACCCCTCCATGATTTCCAAGTGGGAGAACTTGCAAAATAGCAGGGTGTTCAAATACTTATTTTCCTCACTGTATGTTTGGTGGGTTTATACAACCAGCGTTTACAACCGAAGGTCCTTCTGAACAATCAGTTTTATTCCCTGAAAGAGCAGTTTGAGTCTTTATGTTTCTGTTTCTTCTCAGATTCCCCCACATCTACAGTGACTGTGACACCAGACAGTCCTGTATTCACTGGAGAAACAGTCAATCTGAAGTGTGTGATAAACTCTGATCACAGTAACTGGAGATATGAGTGGTATAAAGACAGTGTAATATTACAGACGTCTGAGCGTTACACTGTAAACAGAGACACTCTCCTTTTCATGTCAACAGTTCAAAAGATAAACCAATTCAATTTTATGAGGAAAAAAGGTCTGAAAAGGTTTTAAATATAAAGAAACAAATGATGGATTCTTGATTTGTGATGCGGAGCGAGCTGTAACGCACATACGTGTTTTTTATGCGTTTATTAGAGGTTCAATTAGCGGCCCCTTGGGTATATTCATCAAGACGCAGAGAGTTTCAAACGGGTGTCATTTTATTTATTCCTCTCAACGAGCACCATGCACCATGAACACCGTGAAAACTACAGAAGAAATACAAAATGCTTCTATGTAGCTTCACAAATAATTTGCACATAAATTATGTTCACATATGAATCATGTTTACACACAATACAAATCATTTCAACAGATGACCAATATGAAATATGAAATGAAATGTTTTTAAGCCTTTGACAAATGAAATATCACATGCTTCTTTTAAATGAAATACAATATATTATAATTGTTCACAGAAAGAATGTTTTTATATTGATGACAATAAACCCCTAAACAAATGAAGTATTGACATTCTCTTTTCCTTAAACAAAATCTCTTTTTGATAATACAAACTCCACGCATTTTCCTTCATACCTCATTCCGCTTCTCCAAGGGCGCTAATTCAGAGGGTGCTTCTCATTTCTTATTTGTGCATCCTCGTTTCCTTTCCTCGCTTCCTTTCCTCGCGTCTCAGCTCCGCCCCCTGTAGGATGCGAGGGAAGGCTGCAAGGAAAAGACGCGAGGACGGAGGAATCGAATGTAACTTTTTTTTTAAACATTGGAATACTTGATCACTCAAGCGTCACTTCATCGCGTCATCAGCAGCGCTCAAAGGACCTGCCCTTATGTTGTTGAAGTTTGTTTATTTAAGAAATTCATAATAAATAATAATAAAGCAAAATACCCTGTTGAAATATGTGAGATGTGTGGTTTATATAAACTGCAAAGGTAAAGTATAAATTAAAATGATTGTGACCGATGTGAAGGGGGAGGAGAATTTAGACGTGCGTCACGTTTAAGTCGATAAAACTCTTCCGCATAGGATACACCTGTGTATCCTCGCTCATGACTCCTCAGGAAGCCTCCTAACTCCTCGATCCTCGACTCCTCGCGGTGCAATTAGAGAATTGAGATGTCCTTCAAGATGGCTGAGCTCGATCGGTTTCCGGGTCATAGGATGGAGGACGGAGGAGAGAGGAGACGAGGAGGGATATTGAAAAGCACCCAAAGAGTTTCTGCCATCAGCTAACTTACCATGCTCTCTAGCTCGACACACCATCACAGTTCGGAGCTCTTAAAAATAACATGTACGAGCAATACAAA
Organism: Leuciscus idus; assembly: GCA_021554675.1. Classification (NCBI taxonomy): domain Eukaryota; kingdom Metazoa; phylum Chordata; class Actinopteri; order Cypriniformes; family Leuciscidae; genus Leuciscus; species Leuciscus idus. The sequence continues at coordinate 8,252,065 of CM038621.1, read as the reverse complement.
AATAAATTAAATCATAATGTAAACTCTTTCTTTACAAGATTCAAATGGATGAACACGATAAATAATTAAAGTGGTTACAAGTTTTTACCGTTCTTCCGACGACGCGTGAGCACCACATTTGTGAAGAGAGTGTAACAGGAAGTTTTAGCGTCATAAAAAACATCCGACGAAGAACAACGGCGCTTTTCAAAATAAAAGCGGAACAGACAAGGTGCACTGTCGAACTATAATGTCTTTTTAACATATAAAAATAAAATTATATATTTTATAAACTGTGTAGGAAAATATGAATGCGATTTATAAGACATTTACAAATACTGCTAAACCGCCCATACTACTTCTCAATAGATATCTACTTCATAAATTATATGATAATTATGGAAATATATGGTTCAGATCACTCTAAACATATATGGAAATGGAGGCGTCCTTATATGGTCATTAACAGAGCTTGGCTGACATCTAGTGAAAAGGTTTGGTACTGCGCCCAAACTAAATCTCACTGAAAGCTCATTTTTTTGTAGCCTGGTAATACCAGACTCTGCTACTTCGCTTTGCTTCGTAGAGTTAGTCTGGAGTTCCGTAATAGAAAAACTTTTTCTTTACCGCCTGGGGGCGCTAGTCTGAAACTGGTCGGGTAGAAGAATTCTGCGTTTTTGTAGTAATCCAAACTTTGTCGTTTGAGCACTGTGCTGATTTGCTGAAGTTAAAATTAGGTGATAAAAGGAGCTAAAATATAAAAATATAGAAGATAAAATATAAAAAAGCGATAGAGCAAAGCGCGGAGCAGTAAGCAAGAGCGTCCGAACAGTAGCTGAGCAGGAAGTGAAGTGAATCTAGTGAAAAGGTTTGGTACTGCGCCCAAACTAAATCTCACTGAAAGCTCATTTTTTGAGATATCAACCTAAAATCTGGAACACAACTTGGCTTTGATTTTCTTGCAGTTTTAAAGTAAACATGTTTTGTAAAAATATATATTTTATATAAATAATTATATTTTTTACATTATACATTTTCATAAACTCAAACTTCTATAACTTTTTTTCTGTTTCACTTTCATAATTTTCACTTCTACAATAATCTTCCAAATGTCTTTTTTAAAACAAGAGCAGTCATAGGTCTATATTCCAAATCTTCTTGAATTACAACTATTTAAGTTTGGATAGTGATGTTCATGTCTATGTGATAAAAGAGGGGTGAGAGTGAAGGGGTGATGTGGAGCTCAACTCTTCTCTTATGCACTTCTGTATCAGCCACATCTGTTCCAATAAGAGGACTGAAGCAATTATTTTAGTCATTTAAATGCTCATTTATTTGAGTCTTGAGGATCTGAATCTGTTGTTGTTCTCCTGCAGATCTAAAGCCGAAGCCTGAACTCACATCAGATCCTGCAGGAGCTGCACTGACTGGAAACACAGTGACTTTGACCTGTCGCATGGATCCGTCCACTGGAAACTGGGACTCTTACTGGTACAAACACACACTGAACCCTGAGACAGAGAAGAAGAAGACAAACTCCTACAGCCTGAAGATTGATTCAGTGTCTGATGGAGGCCAGTACTGGTGTAGAGCTGGAAGAGGGAAACCAGTCTCTTACACACAATACAGTGATGCACTGTGGGTAAATGTTACAGGTGAGAGAGACTGTAGTGTGTGATGCAACAAATACAGATCAGAGACAATATCTACACAACTTCTGAAACTATAAATGCAATAATCTGTGTTTGTACAGTGAGTCCTAAAGCTGTGGTGACGGTACGACCTGATGAACGAGTGTTTAGAGGAGAAACAGTCACTCTCAGATGTGATATAAAGTGGGGAGGAGACACTGATTGGACATACAGATGGGAAATAGAGGGAACCAACAACCAATATAAAAACACTGTCAGCCGAACCTCAACACAAGAGTTGAACATCATCAGTGTTGATCTCTCTCACCGCGGTAAATACACCTGTACAGGACAGATACACACTCAAAGCTCTCAGCGCAGTGATGCTGTTACACTGACTGTCTCAGGTGAGTTTGTGTTTGTTGTGATCAGCTTCTCCATCAGTTTCTCTACGGCTCTGTAACTCGTGATGTTTTGTTCAGTTGAAGCTCAGGCATCAGTGCGAGTGTCTCCACAGCCGTGGCTGACTGAAGGAGAATCAGTGACTCTGATCTGTGAGGTTTCAGGCTCCTCTAAAGGCTGGACGTTCAGCTGGTTCAGAGATCATGATCATCTGTCAGACAGCAGCAGAGGAGCTGGAGGATCTTACACTCTCAGTCCTGCTGCTCTACAGCACACAGGAGTTTATATGTGCAGAGCAGAGAGAGGACGACCAGCCTATTACACACACAACAGCAGCTCACAGACACTGTGGATCACTGGTGAGGGTTTATGCTTGTGCTCATCCGGATCTGTGTTTCACTGCAGTCTCTGTGCTGTCAGTTTTGATTGAGATTTTCCTCTTTTCAGGAGTTTCTGCTTCAGTGTCTCTGGTCATCAATCCCAGCAGAAGTCAACACTTCTCATCTGACTCTCTCTCTCTGAGCTGTGAGGATTCCTCTCTTCAACAACAACAAACGGAGGAGGAGGAAAAGAGAGAGATCTCTCTCTCGACACAACAACAACGGAGGAGGAGGAAAAGAGAGAGATCTCTCTCAACAACAACAACGGAGGGAGGAGGAAAAGAGAGAGATCTCTCTCAACAACAACAACGGAGGAGGAGGAAAAGAGAGAGATAGTCTGGTTTATAATCATGACATCTACTAGTCTAATGTTATAATCTAAATTATAATTACAGTCTAAAGACATTTTCCACTAATTGTTTTCTGTACAGCTGATGACAGACTGACTTCTGTTCAATTATTTGAATGAGTTTCTCCATAAGTATCTATTCGCGAGTTCGCATGGCCATTCATTCTTAATATAGTTAATGGTAAATGAAGTTGGCTTGCTGTCCTCGAACGAGGCTCGATCTAAACCCTCTATGACAGGACAGCGCAGAGGAAGAATAAGAGAGATAGAGGAGGAGATTGGGAGGAGGAGATGGGGAGGAGGAGGGATGCCGTAAGAATTGTCGCTGCTTATATACGCTCATAATGATGATTGACAGGACTGAATGTTTAGGCTCCTCCGTTTTGGAACTTCATTTATTGTGATGTTTCATGAACCTGCTCTTAAATGCCACATACAAACAAAGCAAAATGTGACTGGTCACTTTTCACATTCATCAGACAGTTTCTTACCATATAAATTGGCCGATTAAACTGCAAAATGGTCGTGTTTTTATGCCAGTGGTTAAAAATCTGATACACAACCAACAAACTCTCATGACAAATTGTAACTTTTAAAAATATTGGCAAATTGGTGACTAATGTGTATGAATTTGTACAATCTCATTAGTATAATGTTTTTGTGCCCCACTGATGGTTGGGTTTAAAGGTGGACCTTGATAAGGCGGCATCCAAAAGCCACATAGAGGCTATAGAGGAATAATCCTTTGACTCGTTTGCAGTCGGTCGTCATTTCCATCAGAAAGACTGATGAACTTAGCTTGCTTTCGATTTTATTTTGATAAACTATATAAAGTTTGATACGGCATTCAAAGCGATGCAATACGGTCAACAGAAAGTTTGTTCCCGCTACTCGGCTCTTCCAACCCTCTCAAACAATCCACCATAGGAAATAATAAAGACAGCAGAAGTGATCCGCTGTGCCCATGTGACACTGAATAACCATGAATAACCAATAAGAAATATAAAAAAAATGTGTGCTCCTACAATGCTTACTTTTTTCAACAACAAAAACAATCGGTTTCTTATAAAATAGTTGAATTTTTTCATCAGATTTGGTAAAACTACATGACACTAGCATAAGAAAGCTTGAGAGGTATAAAGTAAATTTTTCTTATGATTTGATTAGCTATATTCTTACTACAGTATTTACAGTATTAAACACACATTTCTTGTGTTTGTAGACGGTGAGGTGATTCTGGAGAGTTCTGTTGATCCTGTGATTGAGGGAGAGACTCTGACTCTACACTGTTTACATCGATCTACAAACTCCCCGATCCTCAGCGCTGATTTCTATAAAGACGGATCACTGATCCAGAATCAGACGACAGGAGAGATGAACATCACTACTGTCTCAAAGTCACATGAGGGTTTCTACTACTGTAAAACAGAGAGAGGACAGTCACTCCACAGCTGGATCTCAGTCAGAGGTCAGTGACTTTCCTGTGAAAAGACTTTTGATAAATAATAATAAAAAATTTTTTTTTTTTTTTTTTTAAAGCAGCGAGGAAAGACTCTTATTGTGCTCATATGTGTTCAGTGTCAAACATACAGTTTTGGTCTGAAGAGGAAAAACATTTGTCATACCTCAAACAATAAAATGAATAACTTGTATTAATATACTGTGATGTCATCATTTACTCACCCTCATGTCGTTTCAAACATGTATGATGTTTATTTATTTCTTTCTTCTGAGGAACATAAAATAAGTTATTTGGAAGTTGTTGTTTTTCTCCATACAACGAGAGTAAATTTTCCACACAAGAAAGAAATTCAAACATGTTTGAACAACATGAAGGTCAGTAAATTTGGCAGAATATATATTTACTATTCCTGTAATACAGAGCTGTAAAAGGGAAATGGTGGTGGAATAATATGGGAATAAAAATATTTCAAAGCTTTTATATTCACTCACAAACTTTGGGTTCCTCGAGAAACTTTCAGAGCTCTGTAATGTTGCTCAATAATGTTCTTGTGTTTCTGTTTTTCAGCGTCAAGTTCAGGTCAGATTTCTGTCCTCAAAATCCTCAGTTTTCTTCTGGCCGCTTCTCCGCATCTGCTAGCGACAGTCGTGCTGCTTTACAAATGTTACAGAGCGAGAGGTAACACTTTTTCTCTGACACACACACACACACACACACACACACACACACACACACACACACACACACACACACACACACACACACACACACACACACACACACACACACACACACACACACACACACACACACAGACACACACACATACACACACACACACACAGACAAAATAATTGTTGTGTATTTCACAGTTTCATCTGCTGAAGACCAAAGTCAGTACGCCGTAACAGAGGAAGAAACTTCAATCCGATATTAAAGAGTTAATTCTGTCCACATGTTTGAATGTTCTGTCAGCATTTATTTGTCCTTTAACATGGTTTGAAAATATTGTAGTTTGTTCCTCTTATAAGCTTCATATTTGTAATACATTTTATATCATAACCTTGTGTTGTTTTAGTCTGTTCTTCAATAGTGAAAGCTTGACAATGTAGCTTGTTCGAGTAATTATTAATCATACATACTAGTTTTATTCTGTATCAAATGTTCTGTATAAAAGAATAACTGTTGAAATTAATAAGTGTGTATTTACAGAGTGTTTATCTTTGTTTTTCACATTTGTTTTTCACATTTGTAAACCATCATCTAATCCAAAAACAATGTCTTAATGTTTCAGTCATAATCAAATAATAAATCTTTATATATAAAGTGTCTGTAATTAAATCATTTCATTTATAATCTTTGTTGAAAGTTTCCCTTGTCTGTTCACCTGTGTTCTAAATAACTCAATTACCATGAGCTTGATCTCTGCCTTTACACGTTTATGTTTGTTTGATTTGTACAGTTATATGCCAGTCAGAAATGATTAGCCGCATTTCCATCCACTGTCGAGCCAGTACGAGCGAGGGCTATAAACGGGCCAGCCGGGGCTAATAGTTTCCGACTGTGATCTTAGAGGCCATAATCAAACTGCATAAACTGGTATTTATAAATCATTTTACATAGAAGGATACACTTATTGAATCGCGTCTGCTCTGATTAATTTATTAAAGGTTCTCTAAGCGATGTCACGCGTTTTTTAGGCTGAAACATTTTTTTTGTCACATACAGCAAACATCTCCTCACTATCCACCATCTCCACACATATGTAGGGGGTCCCATTTGTCATTTTAAGCCTCAGAAGGGTGCTCGCGAGTGCACCCTATGTGGTCGATATGCGCCATCGATGTGCACTTTTCCCTGGCTCAGCAGCAGACTTCTTCCCGACAGTCAAAGCGGCATTACGTCACAAAAGTGTGGACTCGTAGGAAGACCTAGGGAGGGTCTAGCTATAGCCTCCGTTTTGTTTGACAATACTTTAAACGTAAACAAGAAGTGACGTCACCCAACATCACTTAGAGCACCTTTAAGTCCCCCTGTTGTGAAAATCAAGCTTTTAATGTTTTTGTCTGTGGTGTTTTTAATATGCTTTCAGACAATGCCTTAAAGGAACACTCCACCGTTTTTTGAAATAGGGCTTATTCACCTTCTTTCCTACATTTAGATAGGTGGGCAAATGCATTTTTGTCTCAGTGCATGCATTGTTTTAGTTTGACAGGGTCGGCGCTAGCTTAGCTTAGCACAATGAATGGAATCCTTTGTTGCCAGCTAGCATGTCCTGAGTAAAAGTGATATAAAAAAAATTAAAAACCCACCTAATTACTTCTTGTGGCCTGCGTATTCACAACAAGTACAAATAGCGATGCAGATTAACACTAGACGATTTCCTATGCAGATATTGACTTGGGACTATATTAGGGGGAAGCACAGGCGAAGCACTGCTACTTGGGCACAGAGATATCACGCCTAAGTTGCTGTGCTTCGCCTGTGCTTCTCCCTAATATAGTCCTTAATATATAAGTCAATATCTGCCTAGGAAATCGCCTAGTGTTAATCTGCATCACTATTTGTACTTGTTGTGAATACGCAGGCCACAAGAAGTAATTAGGTGGGTTTTAAATTTTTTTTATATCACTTTTACTCAGGACATGCTAGCTGGCAACAAAGGATTCCATTCATTGTGCTAAGCTAAGCTAGCGCCGACCCTGTCAAACTAAAACAATGCATGCACTGAGACAAAAATGCATTTGCCCACCTATCTAAATGTAGGAAAGAAGGTGAATAAGCCCTATTTCAAAAAACGGTGGAGTGTTCCTTTAATTTAGGTGGGATATTTTATAATTTTCGATCACATATTGTGGTAATTTCCCCCTCACGTCCATAAGCCGACGTTGAGGGTAGCTAGCTGAAACCCTTTTCTAAATCGGTAATATCACGATTTTTCCTCTCTTTTTTATATAATTTTGGACTACATTAAAACGACATAATTGCAGGACTGCATATTTGCTGTAGGCTTAAAACGTGCCTTAATTTATTGTGGGATATTTTATAATTGTCGATGGTATTTCAATTTGCAGTGGCTTATAGTGAGCCTATACTTTGCTTCTTTTTTTTTGCGCCAAAAAAAAGAAAAAAAGAATAGCCTACTTTTATAGAACTTTCATCTCAATACTGATTATGAAGTTGTTATAAATTAATTATATAGCCTACTGCAGAAATGTTTATATTGCTTTATATGGACATATCCTTTGGCAAAGAGATGGATGCATTCTGGGAAGTGATATGTGTTTAAATGTAATGGCTACTGTCATGGTAAACAAAACCGGAAGCAATTGCAGATACTCAAAGCGTTTATTAGGCTCACAAAGAAACACAAACAGTTCAGGAAGGTGGCGACTCAGGCTCGTGCAGGGACTTGATGGTCTGTGGTGCGCTGGTGCAGTGAAGGTGAATAATCCAAAATCCGGTGCTGGAGTGCGGTGAAACCAATGACGAAGAACACGAACGGCAGGAAGACAAGGCAGGGCGAACACAGACAAGGCAGGGCGAACACAGACACGGCAACTCCACGGAAACACTGACACGGCAATCACAGGACCTCAACAAACAATCCGACACTGGAACAGAGAAAGGTGTGAGTATATATATGGAATGGAAATGAATCGCAGCTGTGAACAGTGATTGTGATGATGATGATTATCAGCTGGAGCGCTGACGGACACGTGAGCGGGACAACGCCCACTCACACATAAACAACATAGACACGAGACAAGAAGGAACCAATGCATTCAACAACCGTGACAGTACCCCCTCCTCTAGGAACGCCTCACGCCGTTCCCAGACTCCCTTACCTGTCGATTGTAATCATCGATAAGAGAGTGATCCAGGATGTCACGAGCCGGAACCCAACTTCTCTCCTCCGGACCGTAACCTTCCCAGTCCACCAGGTACTGGAATCCACGTCCCCTCCGCCTAGAGTCCAGAATGCGACGGACCGAATTAGTTGGTTCCCCATCTACGAGACGCGGCGGTGGGGGAACCGGGGCCGGCGGATTAATGCGGGAAAAAAAAACGGGTTTGATTTTGGACACATGGAATACCGGATGAATTCTCCTGTACACTGGAGGAAGGTTGAGGCGGACTGCCACCGGACTGACAATTTTGGTGACAGAAAACGGGCCAATGAATTTAGGAGCCAATTTATTGGATACGGAGCGGAGTGGAATGTTCTTAGTAGAAAGCCACACTTTGGAACCGACGACGTATACGGGAGGCCTAGACCGGTGGCGATCGGCTTTGGCCTTGGTGCGCGCCCGCACACGGAGGAGAGTCTCACGGGCTCTTGTCCATGTGTGGTGACACCTCTGGACGAAGGCGTGAGCGGAGGGGACCGCGACCTCGGATTCCAGACTGGGAAAAACCGGTGGCTGGTATCCTATACTACACTCAAAAGGAGATAGGCCCGTAGCTGACACTGGCAACGAATTGTGGGCGTACTCCACCATAGGCAGTTGTTGACTCCAGGAGGAAGGATTCCTGGCAGCCGTACATCGCAAGGTTCTCTCCAGGTCTTGGTTGGCTCTCTCAGTTTGACCATTGCTCTGGGGGTGAAACCCAGAGGACAGACTGACCGTCGCCCCCAGCAACCTACAAAACTCTCGCCAAAATTTGGACACAAATTGGGGACCCCTGTCGGAAACCACGTCTGTCGGGAGGCCATGTAACCGAAAGACGTGATTAACGACTGCAACCGCTGTCTCCTTGGCTGAAGGTAATTTGGGCAAGGGAACAAAGTGGGCTGCCTTCGAGAATCGGTCCACCACGGTTAAAACTACCGTGTTACCCTGGGAGGGTGGGAGGGCGGTAACAAAATCTAGTGCGATATGGGACCAGGGTCTTGAAGGCACCGACAGTGGTTGGAGTAACCCATCTGGGGGTCGATTGGATGACTTGCCAATAGCACAAACTGAGCAAGCCAAAACAAAATCGTGAACGTCGCGAGCCATAAGCGGCCACCAGAATCGTTGTTTGACCAAATAGAGGGTGCGACTAACTCCTGGATGACAGGCTAGACTAGAACAATGGCCCCACCGAATAACATCTGGACGTAGTTCCTCCGGCACAAATAAGCGGTTCGATGGGCACCGGATCGGAGCCGTTACCCCTTCTAGAGCCTTCTTGACTCTCGATTCGACCTCCCAAGTGAGCGTAGAGATAATTAGGGTCTCAGGAAAAATACGCTCGGGAGTAGGTGCGTGTTCGGATCGATCAAAAATACGCGACAAAGAATCGGGTTTGATGTTTTTGGAACCCGGACGATACGAGAGAGTAAAATCAAAACGGCCGAAAAAAAGTGCCCACCGAGCCTGCCTGGAGTTCAACCTTTTGGCGGATCTAATGTACTCCAGATTCTTATGATCCGTCCAGACGATAAAGGGTACCCCGGACCCTTCTAACCAATGACGCCATTCTTCCAAGGCTAACTTGACCGCCAACAACTCCCTGTTGCCAATGTCGTAATTTTGTTCGGCTGGTGATAAACGATGAGATAAAAACGCGCATGGATGCATCTTGTTGTCTGAAGGTGAGCGTTGAGAAAGAACTGCGCCTACCCCCACCTCTGACGCGTCGACCTCCACCACAAACTGACGTGAGGAATCAGGGGCGATCAAGATGGGAGCCGAAACAAAGCGGCTCTTGAGGTTGGAAAAAGCAGTTTCGGCTGCTTCCGACCACCTGAACGCAGTTCTGGGGGAGGTCAAGGCAGTCAGAGGTGCGGCTAGTTGGCTAAAGTTGCGAATAAAACGCCGGTAGAAATTGGCGAACCCCAGAAACCTCTGTAGGGCCTTACGGGAATCTGGGTTTGGCCACTCTACCACAGCCTTAACTTTGTCAGGATCCATACGCATACCCTCAGCCGACACGATGTGTCCTAAGAAAGGGACCGACTGTGCATGAAAAGCGCATTTCTCCGCCTTGACAAAAAGCCCATTCTCTCGCAACCTTTGGAGTACCCGTCGGACGTGCTGCACGTGTTCCTGGAGAGACGAGGAAAAGATCAGAATGTCATCCAGGTAAACATAAATAAACTGATCGATCATGTCTCGCAGCACGTCATTGACGAGCGCTTGGAAGACTGCGGGACTGTTGGACAAACCGAAAGGCATGACCAAGTATTCAAAGTGCCCCCTAGGGGTGTTGAAGGCAGTCTTCCATTCATCCCCCTTCCTGATACGGACCAAATGATAAGCATTACGTAAGTCCAGTTTTGTGAAGATGGATGCTCCCTGCAACCTCTCGAAGGCTGAAGACATCAGCGGCAAAGGATAAGTATTCTTTACCGTGATGTTGTTCAGCCCCCGGTAATCAATACAAGGTCGCAGCGATCCATCCTTCTTCCCCACAAAAAAGAACCCCGCCCCCGCTGGAGATGAGGAAGGCTGGATGAACCCGGATGCTAGAGAATCAGAAATATATTTCTCCATAGCCTCCCTCTCCGGAACCGAGAGTGAATAAATCTTGCCTTTAGGCGGAGACTTACCTGACAGTAAATCTATAGCACAGTCGTAGGGACGGTGCGGAGGGAGAGAAGCAGCCCTAGACTTACTGAACACTTCCCTCAGGTCACGGTACTCCGCGGGCACGTTTGATAAATCCACTGCTTCCTCCTGCAACACAGGAACAGAGACAACAGAACAGGCAGACACAAGACAAGAACTATGACACTCAACGCTCCAGGCTGATATGGTTCTTTGTTTCCAGTCAATGCGGGGGTTGTGTAGATTGAGCCAGGGGTGACCCAAGACAACGGGTGTGTGATGTGAGTCCGTGATGAAAAATGATATTGTCTCTGCATGATTCCCTGAAGTGATGAGCGTGATGTTCTCGGTGGCCTGGGAGATGGTTGGTAGAGACTGTCCATTGAGTGCATGTACGGTGATTCTCTGAGGAAGTGTTCTGAGTGGGACTTGAAACTGTAGTGCAAAGGTGCGATCCATGAAATTACCTTCAGCCCCGGAGTCCACCAGTGCGGTGCAGTGGTGATCGTGGACAGACCATCTAAGTCTTACCGGGAGGATGGTGGATGTAGATGAGGACTTTTCGGCGGAGATCCCACCCGATAGTAGCCTCATGTTTACTATCGGGCTTGGCCTTTTACCGGGCAGTTGTTAGCAAAATGTCCCGCTCCCCCGGAGTATAGGCAAAGGCCAAGGGATCTCCGCCTCTCCCTCTCCTCCCGGGAAAGCCGAGCTCGACCCACCTGCATTGGCTCGGGATCGGAGGGACCGGCCGCGTCCATGCCGCTGGACCACTGATGTTCCACCCCTCCACGAGGCAGGCTGGGTGGAGCGCGTGGTCCGACCCGGGCTAGTCGGGCGTCCACCCTCAGAGCCAGGTTGATCAATTCGTTGAGTGAGGGGGGTAGATCCAGGGCGTAGATCTCCCTCTGGACGCGGTCGGCCAGCCCATGCAGGAACCTATCCCACTGCGCTTCCTCGTTCCAGCGACACTCGGCCGCCAGGGTCTTGAACTCGATGGCATAATCCGAAACTGATCGTTCCCGCTGACGTAGTTCAGATAAAGCCCTGGCAGCCTCTCTCCCCGCGACCGCGCGGTCGAAAACTCGTTTCATCTCCGAGGAGAGCTCCTGGAACGAGGAACAGCATGGCTCTTGGTTTTCCCACACCGCCGTCCCCCAAAGTGCCGCTCTCCCAGTCAGTAAAGTGAGTACAAACGCCACTTTGGACTCCTCTTTCTCGAAGGTTCGGGGCTGGAGAGCAAAATGCATGCTGCATCGAGTCAAAAATGGCCGGCAAAAGTTTGGCTCACCAGAGTATGGCTCAGGAGTCGGAAGGCGAGGTTCCGACTGGGAGGCGGGCATCGGTGGTGTGGGAGGGACGGGCGGTGCGGCTGGCGCAGCGGGAGGTTGCAGCTGTTGAAATCGCTGGGTCAGCTCGGACACCTGCGTGACGAGAGCCTGAATCGCGCGCGCCGCTTCTCCTTGATAGCGGTCCTGAGCGTCCATCCTTTGAATACTTGCACGAACAAAGTCATCCATCGTTGCTGCGGCGTCACCTGCTGCTTCCATGGAATGGTCGGATTGTTCTGTCATGGTAAACAAAACCGGAAGCAATTGCAGATACTCAAAGCGTTTATTAGGCTCACAAAGAAACACAAACAGTTCAGGAAGGTGGCGACTCAGGCTCGTGCAGGGACTTGATGGTCTGTGGTGCGCTGGTGCAGTGAAGGTGAATAATCCAAAATCCGGTGCTGGAGTGCGGTGAAACCAATGACGAAGAACACGAACGGCAGGAAGACAAGGCAGGGCGAACACAGACAAGGCAGGGCGAACACAGACAAGGCAGGGCGAACACAGACAAGGCAGGGCGAACACAGACACGGCAACTCCACGGAAACACTGACACGGCAATCACAGGACCTCAACAAACAATCCGACACTGGAACAGAGAAAGGTGTGAGTATATATATGGAATGGAAATGAATCGCAGCTGTGAACAGTGATTGTGATGATGATGATTATCAGCTGGAGCGCTGACGGACACGTGAGCGGGACAACGCCCACTCACACATAAACAACATAGACACGAGACAAGAAGGAACCAATGCATTCAACAACCGTGACAGCTACATACTCGTGTTTCCTTCACTTGGACATTTATGCTGACCCCTTTAAAATTTTGAGCACGGATATAAAATGGTAAGACTGTACTTTTTAAATATGATTGATATTTTGGCGCAATTTTGTGCAACACGTCACTGTGTGCGACCATCGCAGAAACCATTGCCCAGCGCGATTCCACCACGGTAAGTCGCTTACAACAGCCTAATAAGCAAGATGAATTCATAAGCATTTACACGTCCAAAATTGATAAAATTACTAGTTTATAAAAAAAAAAAAACATGTTCTAGGCCTAGATATAGGTTCTATATATATATATATATATATATATATATATATATATATATATATATATATATATATATATATATATCACAACATTTTTTTTTTTTTATGTGGAAATACTCTATTTTATTTTGGACGTGTAAATGCTTATTGAGAATTTATTGGGGGTGTTAGCAGAGTAATTTACGCAGACAACAGGGAATACTGTTTCACATCAACCAGTTTCGTTCAGACTGGCGCACTTTCATTTAAACAGAAACATGTGCATTCATTCAGTCAGTCACTGATTAGGTCACATGACATACACTCTGCAATATGATTGCCTGGTTCAAAGAAAAAATAAATAAAAGGTAAACAAATCAAATATAAATGAGAGCACAATATTTATAAATCTCAACACCCCCACTTGCTCTCACATTTCTATTTCATCATTTCCAGTTCATCATCTCAATACAAGTACAAAATTCATACATCAAACATAAATGAGTTAAATTTCATTAACTTGAGCTTTGTTGCTGGTTTTGTTAGCACATCTGCAACCATATCACCAGTTGGACAGTATTCCAGACTAATTCTGCCCTCCTTTATCACAGATCTCACAAAATGATATTTAATGTCCACATGTTTACACCTCTGTCTATACACAGGATTTTTTGCTAAAGCAATGGCACCCTGATTGTCCTACACTCTCGCTTCATATTTCTGACCATCAATGTTTTCTAACAATTGCTGTAGAAATAAACACTCCTGTACAGTCGCAGCTAAAGCCATATACTCTGCTTCACAAGTCGACAGTGCAACAGTTGGCTGTCTTTTGGTCTTCCATGAGACCAGTGGACCATTTTTGTTTAGGCTAACACAGTAACCAGTTAGTACTCCGTCTATCAGTTACATCAGCTGCCCAATTCACGTCGCTGTATGCATGAATCAAGTTATCATTTTCACCTTTTTTGTAACACAGTTCTTTGCCTTGTGTCCCTTTTAAATATCTTAAAACATGCTTGACAGTGTTCCACTGCTCTGTGGTTGGTCTAGTAAAATACTGTGACAGTTTGCTCACTACAAAACTTAGGTCTGGTCTTGTGCATGTTGCCAGGTAGATTAAGCTACCTACTACCTCCCTGTATTTTCTAACATCATTAATTTCCTCAGCATTATCAGTGTAGTTTAGTTTCTGTTCACATGGAGTTGCTCTAGACTTACAATTTTGCATGTCAAATCTCTCAAGTATTTTCTTAATATACTTATGTTGCGACATTTTAACACAATCAAAATCTTGCTCATAATCAATACCAAGGAAATGTGTTAATTTTCCCAAGTCCTTCATTTTAAATTTAGCACTGAGTGTCTCTTTTACATGATTAAGCACATACATATTGTTGGCTGCAATAATCAAGTCATCAACCCATATGATTATAAAAACTTTCTCAGTTTCTGTAACCTTCATGTAAACACAATGATCAGCTGGGTTTTGAACAAACTTCATTTCACAAAGATACTCATGCAACATTCGGTTCCAGTTCCTGCCCGACTGTTTAAGTCCATACAGTGATTTTTTTCAATTTATACGCCAGTTTTGTATTACCTTGAGATTTTATCTCGTAACCCTCTGGCTGTTTCATATAAATGTCACACTCTATTGGCGCATGTAAATATGCAGTCGTCACATCCATTTGATGAACAATCAAATTTTCCTGTACTGCCTCTTCTGTATCAACACTCTGATGCTTGTCATACTGGCAGTTGGAGAAAAAGTCTCATCATAGTTCACACCTCTCTCTTGACTGTAACCTTTGGCAACATATCGTGCTTTGTATTTGTCTGTTCCATCACTATTTTTCTTAATAGCGTAGACCCATTTACCCCCCACTAATTCTTTACCTTGAGGTAGACTGGTCAGGGTAAAAGTTACACTTTCCTTTAATGACTTCATCTCTTCATTCATAGCCTTAACCCATTCATCTGCATTCACTGATGCCACTGCTTCTTTGTATGTTTGGGGTACATTACATACAAGTCTGTAACAATAATCAATGTCAGCTTCGTCACCATCAAAACCACAAACATAATCACTTAAATAACCTGGCCTTTTCCTCTCTCTGGCAGGATTTCTCCCTTTTTCAGGTTTATGATCTATTTGTGTTTGGTTTTCGCACATTTCTGGCTCTTTTACTGTGACTGGTTCCTGAGAATTCTGCAGATTAATTTCAGGACCTTCTCTTTTCGATTCTCTAAGATTATTCCCAACCCCAAAATTGTCACAATCATCAATCGGTATCTCGTCCGCCTCAGTACTCATTCTGGGTAAAAACTTAACTAGTCTGCGCTTCTGTATTTTCCTGCTATCAGGATAGTAGATCATGTATGCTGGACTATTCTTGTCATATCCCACAAAAATGCCCTTCTCACATCTCGAGTTCAGCTTACTTTTATCATGTTGATAAGCGTAACACGAAATACCAAACTTCTGCATTCTAGAAATGTTCGGTTGCCTGCCTGTTAACATGAAGTAAGCTGTCTGTTTAGTTCGGTTATTAAAACATCTATTTCTCACTACAGCAGCAGTCTGGACTGCATAGGTCCACAATGTTTTTGGTAACCCACTTTCTATTAACATGCACCTAGCCATGTCAAATAAGGTTCTCCAATTCCGTTTGGCAGTGCCATTTTGGTGTGGAGAGTATGGTGCAGAGGTCTCATGTTTAATACCATTTCTACTCAATAATGCCTGGTACTCCCTTCCTGTGAACTCTGTCCCATTATCAGACCTAATGCATTTAACTCTCCCATATGGAGCCATATCAGGAAGGAATTTCTCTGTGGCGGTTGTTGTGTCACTCTTGTTTCTCAAAAAGTATACAAAAATAGCACTAGAATAATCATCTGTGAAAGATAATGCATATTTATGTCCATCTTTGGACATTGGGTCTATAGGTCCTGCTAGATCAGTGTACCATTTCTAGAGCTGCTTTGGCTCTCGCATCAGGCTCTCTGTTTCTAGTCTCAATAAATTTGCCTTGTATGCAAATCTCACACGGTGGGGTAGGTTTGTCTGCTCTATTCTCAATTTGCATACCGTCTACAACATTCTCGAGCTTAATTACGTCCCCATAGTTGCAATGACCTAATATTTCATGCCATCCCAGGTAGCCAAACAGATGTGGGCCAACAATGGCCCAGAACCGGCAAGCCGGAAGAAATCAATCGGCCCAGTTCCGGTTGCCGGACTCTTGTGAAACGCGGCAATGAATGACTCGCCAGAATCGGCCCAAGTACACTGGCCCGATTCCGGGTGCCGAAACTGAGCCGACGCTGCATTATCAGTGCCAGCATAAATTGTATAATTCGCCGGTACTGGCCCGAGTCAGGGTTCCAAAGGGAAATTTATCCTTTATGATTTTATTTCATGTACCACAAATTGTTTTATTAAAGTATCTTGAATTACACATAAGCCTAGTTACAACAAACATCTACAAAATAACAACAAAGATATGTTACAATTTAATGATAGACTTTATTACACAAAAAACAAACATTATAAACATAAATTACATATTGCAATTTTATTTTATTACAAGTAAAAATGACTTAATGCACCTTTAAATACACAGCATCCGCATACCTCCTCTAAAATGTCTTGGGTAACCTGTAAACACATGCCCAACACAAGCATACATTTGCAATTTATACTGTACATACTACATTAACAGGTCCCATTAACAATCTTTATTGTTGAATCCTGATCATTACTTAATGAAATTACTTAATTAATTCAATACATTACTAAAAGTTTATTTTACTGGAAAAGTTTTACACATACTACAAAATAAATTCAGAAGAAATAAGCCGTACTTTTAAGAATGTTTAAAATGATAAGATCACATGAGATAAGACACAGAGTCCCCTCATGGAGGCTGATGAAGGCCAGATGAATACTTCACCACACTTTAAATTCTAGGTAAAAAAAGTTTTTGTTCAAAAACATGTGATGCAGCATCCATGCCATGTCAGTGTGAAGTCTGTCATATAGGCCAGTAGGTTACAGTCCAACTTTCGTTTGGTTCTGTCTTGACCATCACCCCAAAATGGACTCAGGAGCTGAAATTAGAAGAATACACACCACAAAGGGACATAACTCCAGACACTGAATTCAATCTTAAATGCATAAATAGTGGTAATAAATCGCGCGTATTCTGTGTATAGTGAGCAGTGGTGCTGAGCACATTCATACAAGAAGTGACGACACCCAACATCACGTACCTTTAAAAGTATAACATTTAGAGCCCCTTAAATTAACGAAATGACTTGAAAAAAAGATTTGTTCATTTTGATGAACGAGAACAAACAAGAGAGTCAGTAAAATTATCCGGACTTCCCATCACTAAGACTAAGCTGCACAGTTGCTGGGATCCTCTTCCACTCCTCCATAATGACATCACAGATCTGCTGGCTGTTAGACACATGGCGCTTCTCCACCTTCTGCTTCTGGAAGCCCCACAGTTGCTCATTAGGGTTCAGATCTGGAGACATACTGGCCACTCCATCACCTACACCTTTATCAAGGCAGTTGTCATCTTGGCGGTGTGTTTGGTGTCGTTATCATGCCGTTAATACCAATACTGTATGTTTGACATTAGTTGAAAGTCTTACAAGTCATAGGGTTCACAGTGCCATAGAGATGTTGATCTGCTCCAACTCTGCTATTGTGCAGGCCATCAGCATGGAAGGATCTAGGAACACAACAAACCACTTGCCAGGTTTATTTAAAGGCAAGGAAAATAGAAAGAATAACATACAGAAAATAATTTCTTAAATTAGCATAACAGAATTTATGTTTTAAGGTTTACTTATTGTCCATAGTATGTCACGTTATAAAAAGGCCCTAAAAGCTGCCAGGGCTGAGCACCTCCGCAAACTAATAGAAAACAACCAAAACAATCCAAGGTTTCTATTTAACACCGTGGCTAGACTAACAAATAAACAGACGTCACCCGAACAAAATATCCCGTTACAGTTCAGTAGTAATGATTTCATGAACTTCTTCACTGAGAAAATAGAAAGCATCAGAACCACAATTTTAAACGTTCAATCTTCAACCGCGCCTTACAATTCAGCTTCAATTATCACCCCGAAAGAACAATTACAGTGCTTTACAACTATAGAACAAAAAGAGTTAAATAAACTTATCACTTCATCTAAAACAACAACATGTTTATTAGATCCTATACCAACTAAACTACTGAAAGAAGTGTTACCTGTAGTGGAAGAGCCTCTCCTCAATATTATTAACTCGTCTTTATCTTTAGGTCATGTTCCAAGAACATTTAAACTGGCAGTTATAAAACCTCTCATTAAGAAACCACAATTAGATCATAATAATCTAGCAAATTATAGACCCATTTCAAATCTTCCATTTATGTCTAAAATATTAGAAAAAGTGGTGTCCGCTCAACTGGGCTCTTTCTTGCAACAAAATGATATCTATGAAAAGTTTCAGTCTGGATTCAGACCGCATCATAGCACTGAAACTGCGCTCGTTAAAATCACAAATGATTTACTTTTAGCTTCTGACCAAGGCTGTATCTCAATACTAGTTTTACTTGATCTTAGTGCTGCGTTCGATACTATAGATCACACAATACTCTTAGATCGACTACAAAATTATACTGGTGTTCAAGGACAAGCACTAAGCTGGTTCAAATCTTACCTATCTGACCGCTACCATTTTGTCTATTTAAATGGAGAAAAATCGATCATAACTCCAGTAAACTATGGAGTGCCGCAGGGATCTGTATTAGGCCCTCTGTTATTTTCAATATATATGATGCCACTTGGAAATATTATAAGGAAACATGGAATTAGTTTCCATTGTTATGCTGATGACACTCAAATATATATTTCATCACGGCCGGATGAAAACGCTACATTTTCCAAATTGACAGAGTGTGTTAAAGATATAAAAGATTGGATGACGCGTAATTTTCTTTTATTAAATCCAGACAAGACAGAGGTAATACTTATCGGTTCAAAAAACCGCCCACAAAACCTCGCACAATACAACTTTAACATCATAGGATGTCCTGTTACTTTATCCTCTACAGTAAAAGACCTGGGTGTTATACTCGATTGCAACCTGTCTTTTGAAAATCATATTTCATATGTTACAAAAACAGCCTTTTTCCACCTTAGAAACATTGCTAAGCTACGTAATATGCTATCAGTTTCTGATGCAGAAAAGTTAGTTCATGCATTCATGACCTCGAGACTGGATTACTGTAATGCTTTATTAGCTGGTTGTCCTGCATCCTCAATAAACAAGCTACAGTTAGTCCAAAATGCCGCCGCTAGAGTTCTTACGAGATCAAGAAAATATGATCATATAACACCGATTTTATCATCACTGCATTGGTTACCTATAAAGTTCCGTATTAATTACAAGGTATTGCTACTGACTTATAAAGCCCTAAACGGCTTAGCTCCAGTCTATTTAACGGATCTTCTATCGCCCTATAATCCATCGCGCTCTTTGAGATCACTAAATTCAAGGCTTTTGGTCATACCTAGGATATCCAGAACCACCAAAGGAGGGAGAGCATTTTCACATTTGGCTCCAAAACTCTGGAATAGTCTTCCTGATACTGTTCGTTGCTCAGACTCGCTCTCCCAGTTTAAAACTAGATTAAAGTCGCATCTCTTCAGCCAGGCATTCATATAATCCTACAGTTCAAACTACAATCCGGCCTCTATCCAATGCCAGAGGAGAACTGGCCCCCGACTGAGCCTGGGTTCTCCCAAGGTTTTTTTTTTTTCTCCATTAAGGCACCTGATGGAGTTTTAGGACACCATTAGGTCACTTGATGGAGTTTTTCGGTTCCTTGCCACTGTTGCCTTTGGCTTGCTCAGTTGGGGATATTTTGGGGATATTTAATTTAATTTTATCAATCAATAAATTCCTCTTGAAACAAACTTTGTTGTATTATTTTAATTTAATACTGTGAAGCTGCTTTGATGCAATCTGTATTGTGAAAAGCGCTATACAAATAAACTTGACTTGACTTGACTTGACTTATTCATATTGCTCCAACAGTGTCACTTACGTTTGGATGTCAAAACCTTCTTAAAATAAATTAAACAAATGAAATAAATAAGAAAACAGATGCATGGTGATATAACGTTAGGTGAAAAACATTGTGAGAAAATGGATTTAAAGTTATTTAATGGGCTTTCTCAGTTTACCTGTGTCTTTCTCTGGCAGCAGCTTTCTTCAGCAATGTTGCAATAGTAGAGCTTCCCCTCTGTTGTTATTTTGTTGCTGCTGAAATCACAGATCATTTGTTTATCAATATTTGTTTACCATTGAGCTAGTTTCAGCCAATTTTAGCGCTCCGTGTAAGTAGCTATGTTTCCATCAACACGTTTTTATCCGAATTATGTGAAATCGAATGAAAAATGCCTTATGGAAACAGTAAAATTCGATTGAATTTCTTGAATATCGACTAAAATGAAATACGGTCGGTCTCATCGGATTTTATCTTGATCGATGTACGGTTTATGCGATAAACGCTGATGGAAACGTTATTTGCCGAATAAATAATGGATTGCGATTAAGTTTTAGGTCATTTTATGGGTACAACCCGCCACAAAAGAATTAGTTTTAGTTAATTTCCGCCCAGTTTGCACCCATTATATACACTGTCTGGTTTGCACACATGGCCGGTGTCAACAAAGTGGACAAACGAGGAGACGAGATACTTTTTGAATTTAATTTAACAGAAAAATAAAACGGCTATTATAGCAAAAATCTAAGAAATGCCATAATAGTCAAATAATGTCGCTATCAGCTGTCACATAAGCACCTAGAGTCCTGCAATGGGTTGGGTACCCGCATAAAAGTGGCTAAAACGGGTGGATTGCGACATTCCTAAAATTCACAGGCGGGGATGCGGGCGGATAATGAACTCCTTGCGGGCGGGTAGCGGATGAAAAATATGTGCAATATTTGTATATCTAAATTGCCATTACACACTCGCAAATATGTGTTTTGGGCATCCTTAAAAATATTCTTGTTTGCCGTTACCCGACCGATCCTGTCAATTTTTTTCCCCTTTTAGTCCGACCGACTGGCCGGTTGTAAACTTGCGTTAAGATCGACCGTTTTTTTTTTTTACTCTTCAAACAACTAATACAAATGCAATAAAATAATATTAATTATATTTTAGTAGGCCTAAGTATTGTGTAGGCTACGCTCTTTCTTTTAAATAAAAACCCGTCAATCAAGCAAAATAATATTCAATGATTGTAGGGCAGGCTAATAAGCCTATGTGTTGTAGCCCAGTCATTAAAAAACTATTTAGTTTCATATTCATGTTTAAATAAAATAATATAGGCCTATATATATATATTTGTTTAAAATTGCATGTTGATTATATGAAAAGTGAAAAAAGCATGAATAAGATAAGATGATCCCGAATATCGGGAGACAAATGGAGTGGGCAGACATGATTTTGACCACTTTATTAAGTTTGTTTTTGTAGAAAGACTTTCTTTAAAGTGAATTTCGTTTTGTATTAATTGTATCTTAATTTTAACCAATGTTTAATCAACCATTTTCATTGGATTTAATAAATAAGAGCTAAATATAGCAGGCAATAATCAGGACACGGAGAGGCGCCCGCGCGTGAACTGGAGGTAGCCTAGGCTACTTGAATGGCCCAAAACAAAGCGCACTTTAGCGCTCATTAGCCCATTCATGAGGCTATTGTGATGTTGAGAGAGGTGCGAGATAAAAAATAAAGCACTTTAAATGGAATGATTTTAGCTTGTGTGCGATTTATCGCGGGCACGGGTCTCCAAAAATGGACCCATGCAGGACTCTGCACTATTACAATATTGAACATTTGTTGGTAGATGGCGCGATCCATTTTGTCTAGCAAAACTTTGTTCGCAAATGTTTGCTTGAATGTTGTGCGATTCAGTGCGAAAATGAATGGAAACACCTTAAAATGTCTCAAATCAATTCGATATACCAATTTGATCGCAAAACAGCATGTGACGTCATTACGCACAGGTTTTTATTCGCTTTAAAGCCGTTTGATGGAAACACACTTTCACCAGCTTTATTCGCATGATTTTTTTTTACCGAACTTCAGATCATTCGATTGACGGAAACATAGCTAGTGACGTCACCGATGAACAGCACATATGTTTCTGTTAAATAATACATACGTTTATGTTAAATAAATTAGCTCACTTCCAAGCAAAACCCTTAACAAAACTATTAAAAACATCTAATCTACATATAAGATGTGATTAAATCCCCAAACTTTCATAAACAAAAGCTCAAGCTAGTTAGCCTACGTTACCTTTTCTGCAAACGGTTGAGATGCTAACGGCTTTTTTTTCGAAGACAATAAAGCATTTCTATAAGTAAAAATTCAACAGAAGCGTGTCAATTACAAATAAGATAAATGTCAAGCACAGTTGTGTGTATTATTCGTGTGATTTAAGAAACTAAACTCACCTGAAAGCAATAAAAACACCACGAGAGAGGGCTTAGCTGCTCGTCAGTTGCAGTGGTGGCCCGCCGTTTCCATGGCGACTCTACGCCGCTCCAGTGTTTGAAAAAGCGTCTCGGACGTTCACGAGCACGCGCATTAAAACACGTCAAAGTCAAGCACGCAGCATTTACAAACATAAACATCTAGAATTAGAACATTACATAAATACAATTCGTATAAAAAAAATTTGTAAAAAAAAAAATGTATTATAAAAAAAATGTAATCATGAATTTAAAACTCATTTTGAAGTTTATGAATTGTGCCATTTTTATAATTTAATGTGCCTAATGCGCCATGTCTCAACCACAATCGGCCCAGCTACACACAGCCAAAACCTAGCCAGCAACCATTACTGGGCCAGAGCTGGCTCACTTCCTGTGAGCCGATGCCAGTAGTACTGGTTTTGACTGTGTGTAGCTGGATTATCCAGTAAGAGAAAACCTTTTCAACTTAGATAGACACCCACCTTTGCAGAGGAACGGACCACTCGTAACGTAAAGGTTTAGTTTAAGTATAAGTTTCATTTGCTCTAACAGAGGCATGAAAGAATCTTTTTCCGAAATGCTTCACTGACCCAGGTTTGTTTGATTGTGAAGGTTGTTTAGCACCACCATCTGGACACACATGTGCATCAACACATCCATCCCAATGCAACATGAAGAACAGTCACACAGTCGCATGTTAGGAATGTAGAACATAAAAACATTTATTGAAACAGAGCTCGAGACATCACAAGGCATCGGGTGAAATGGAAAATCCTACAGACTCCTCGATTCCCAGGCCACAAGATTCAAAACTCAAATCAAATTCATGTTTAAAGCACCCTGTAGCTGTTATACCAACATCAAATTATACAAGGTGCTAAAACACACTCTGTTCATTGGCAAATAAATACACACATATGCATTAAACATAAATAGAAATAAATATGTTCACATACTAGTGCATACGATACCACTGGAGGAGACTCAGCATTTCAGTTTTATGTGATAAAGACGTCACTGTTAAAAAATGGGTCAGTTCATGTTGCATTAATGAACAATGAGATGCATATAAGAGTTCATATAAGAATGACAAAATAAACAAAAAGTGCTCAGTGCACTTGTACTGTAACTTCAAATGAAACAAGGCTGTCATTATTAACTTTCAAAGGGCTTTACAGGGTTCAGTGTGAAGCGGAATGAGATATTTGGCCTTCAGTGAAATGGAGATGGTTTATGTTGTAAGATCTGCAGAGGTTGAATATAATCGAGCGTTCGTTCAGACAGCAGAAGGAATGCAGAGAGAATCATCCAGCGTCGTCCAGGGCACAGCTCGACTCAAGCGACGGGCCGTCGGGATGTTCAGCTCATCCGGTCCAGGTGCCTTCAGACGCCTGAGAGTACATGTAAACACTCAAACACGTGAAGTACAAAATCAACTGGAACAATCTGTAAACACTTCAGGGATCCACTGCGCAGCCAGATGCCCTGCTGAAGTCTACCTGTGGAGGAAGATCAACAGACAAATGATCAATACACCATTGAAAACAACTTTACGGGCTGTTTTAAACTAAAAACGGAAAACGTATACATCTTACTTATAATTTTTGGGAGCCTAAAAACACAAACTTTTGAAAACTGTTTCAAAGTGCATGTTTTTTAAAACATTTTGACGATTCCCGTTATCGTCTGTGTAAACAACTAAAATGTGAAAACTGTGACGCCATGTTCATGCGGAATTATGTGTTCAGTCTATAGGCGCGTAGTGTTTCTTTACAAAGTGACATCGCCATCTACTGGCCTGGCATGAATAATACAGCGTTTTTAATCGTTTTCAAGGATCTGTGTGAACGGGGATCGTTTTGACAATTTTGTCGTCTAGGGGTTGGAATCGAATACTTGACGTTGGGAATCGGATACTTGTTATAAAATTTAAATTTCGATTCCTCTTATCGATTCCTTTGTGAGCATTTCAATATGACTTTGCACAATTCAAGCGCAAGACGACTCGCGCTCCGTTTTCAGTGTGTAACTACATTGGGAAACTCTTAAAGTGACAGCAGCCTAATATTCCTGCTGCCGTCTCCATAACAACATTAATCAAACAACAAAGGACAAAGAGAAAATTCCCTCATTCTTGACTGAATAACTTCTGTAACTATATTTGTAATGTACTGTATATTTTATTTATAAAGTGCGGTGTTATTTTACATTTGATTACAGTTTCTGTACCTGAATACCTGAAAAACTTAAAACACTGTATTTCAATCATATATTTGTTCTGTTGTATTTATTTGTTGCGATTGCTAATTTTTTATTTGTTTGTTTTTTAATTAGTGTTTGTCTTGTCTTTAATAATGCTTTATATTTATATAATAAGACTAAATGTGTCGAAATTAGGAATCGATAAGAATCGTAATCGATAAGCAGAATCATAATCGATAAGCAGAATCATAATCGATAAGCAGAATCATAATCGTTAAAATTCAAAGATACCCAACACTATTGTCGTCTGTGTGCGGAAAAAGGAAAAACTTTTCATTTTCTTGTGGATCGTTGTCATGTAAAAGTACCCTTAGATTAATGAAATATGAACTTGTTTGAGTTATAACTAATGCTGAATAATGCAATTGTCACCAAAACAAGAAAAGAGTTTGTCATAATGATAAGTGGTGCAGTGTTGGGGAGATGCAGTGTTGGGGAATATGCAGTGTTGCAGTGTTATATGCAGTGTTATAACACCAGTTACAGCACAAAATAAACTTGAATGAGCATCTGAAAGTGTGTTAAAAGATAAGAGTATAATTTATTGAAATCCGTATCATGTGACATGGAATCGCTCAATCAGTGTTTCAACCGTGGAAAGACGTCAGTAAAACAGCTTGTAAACAATGTCATGTAACGTCACATTTACCTCAGAAAAACCATATCCAGTGACCATAAACTCGTTAGTCAGCTAGAATAATTCCAGAGAGGAGCATTTTGCTAAATATATGCACCATATTCATTATAATTTTTAATGTTCTTCAATATTTAATGCATGTTTGAATAAATCTGGCAAGTTTTTATGACAGCCACCATTTAAATGTTTATATTTCATGAAACTTTATTATTATAAAAATAAATAAAAGTGTAATTTAAGTGTTTGTATACAAATTTGTTAATTTTTACCTTCAATATTATAGTAGGCTAATGAAGCCTATAGGCTACAACTGACTCCCATAGTTTACAGCATTAGTTAAGAGATTTGCTCTCCTTGAGAATATTTGCCAAGTATTGAACCTGATATCCAAAATTGTGAAATTTGCGTCAATCCCCAGCCCTATAAAATACCTTCAAAGCCATTTCAACCCGTCCCAGATGTCATCTGTTCTTCAGCCTGCTGACGCTCAATCTGGATGCTTTATTCTGAGAAGACAAAAACACGAGTGTTCGTTATCGGCACTGAAGATGATGCAAGAGGAAGACAATAAAGCTGAGGAATTCAAAACTGCAGTCTATTATGCTGCAAACTCATGTCATTTTCATAACTTAAACTCAACTAAAACAAGATCTCTGAGTCACCTTGTGCTTCGGGCATCTGACGGTGAAGTTCTCCTCATTGAGCGCACTGTCTGTGGAGAAACAGCACAGACAAACACCTCAAACACACAAGCATCAGTGCAACAAAACAGAGAACTCCAAAACAGCTGGAAATGGGAAATAAGCCGATGCCTTACAAGAAGCTGGACAATACCTCTAAATCAAGCTCAATATTTCCATTGCTCTGAAATGACTTAAAACAGTGGTTCCCAAACCGGTTCCTAAAGGTCTCCTCAATCAAACACATTAGCTCATCAGTAGAGACTCCATATCATTTACCATCTAATTATTTGTGTATCTGATCTTAAATTATTGACTGTACACATCCGTCCAGACCTGATTGTTTTCTGGAGTATCTGCATTGGTTTCTATGGCAATGGCGTTTCGTTGTGAGGAATATGCCAAAAACAACAACAACTGCAACATGGGTTTGCAACACAGATGTTGTCTTATTTACATCATGACAGTGTGTGTGGCCGCCGCGCTGAACTACTGCGTCTTCTGAGAGGTTTTATTCAGTGCCGTCTCCTACGCCGGTTTCAAAACATGTCTGTTATATTGTCATTTTCTGCTCGTCACTTTGCAACAACACAGCATTGTTTCAGCAGGGATTTTCAGCATGTTTCCTATAACGACATTTGACGTTTTACGTGGTGTGAGAAAGTCACATAAACCACATGGTAATCCAATCAGATCAGTCAGACTGAAACACAAAAATCCGATTTGAATAGGATTTCAAACCACGTAGCTTGAAACGGATTTGTAAAAAATCGCATTTCATTCGATTTTTTGCCAGATTTCAATCGGATATGCACAAAAATCTGATTTGGACTGACGGTCAACAGTGACTTGTTGCCTCGCTGCCCTATCAGGCAATGACAACAGTTTAAATGATCTACAGCAAAATAGAGCGAGCTATTAATAGAGCGAACAACTATAATAGTAATTTCTCGCTAGAAATGACATCAGAAGTGGAAAATGTTGGTCAAAAACGTACGTTTACGCCATCTGACCACCAACCACATCTTTTAGACGCCATCTTTCTTTTTTCTAGCTTAAAAATGCTGCATTTGGAGGATGAATGCAATGTTAGTTTCACTTCCTGTCAACTGAGATACTTCCATCTGATGGATTTCTGAAGGCAGCATAGATGTATCCTTCACTGCCTTTGATATCCCACAATCCTGTGCTTTCCATTCTGGGACAGTTGAGCTAGAAAAATAAAGTGGCGTCTAAATGTACGTTTTTGACCAATATTTTCCACTTCTGATGTCTTTTCTAGCGCGTGTATTTTCGCTTTTCTATTAATGTAGTCATTAAATATTCTCTTAGTTTTCACCAAAGCTCGCTCTATTTTGCTGTAGATCATTAAAGATCTCAGAAGTCTGTCTGAAATCAGTTTCGTGAGGTGCCTTCGTGCTCAAACACTCCCTGCAGAGTCACTGCCTGATAGAGCAGCGAGGCAACAAGTCACTGCCTAAGATTTGGCACTAAACGCTTCCTCCACGGAGGTATGAAGGCAACAAGGCACGTCCGTATAGGAGGAAAAGGAAACATTCGAAATGTCCAGTTCTGGTGGCTCCAGGAACAGGGTGGAGAACCACTGCCTTGAAACAATGTTGTTTTGTTTTTTTAAATCAGAAGAACCATCATGTGAAACAAGCTGTTTTGTACACTGCATTACTAGGCTTCAGTCGGTGCGGTGTGATGAGACCATGAGCATATTACCTGACTGCAGGGCACAGGGGAAGTGGTACTTATTGGGGCAATCTTTGAAGAAACATCCCAGAGTGGCACCAACCATGTGACAGTGCGAACACACCTGTAACAACCAAACACAACACACACACACCTTACAGCTTCTGGAGATTCAGAGACAGCGGTGTTTGAAGTAGTATAGCTTTGTAATGCCATGTCGGCACCTGAGGCATCTTCACGAGTGACAAAAATAGAAGAGTTGCATAAATACAATTAATATTATACAAGATGTTTTACATTAACATATGATAACAAATTCTAAAACCTTTACTAAACAAGTCCTTAGTTGCTTACTTGCATTAAAAGTGAGACCGCCTAATAAAATGTTTAAAGGAAAGAGGGGACTTGCAGAACATACACAGAGTTGGGTCTTCGCCTTTAAGCAAAAAATGATGGTCAATCTTGCATGACCTATGCGAACAGGGTTATTTTACATAAAGCCAGACATTTTTTTTAATATAAAATAAGGTGAAAGAATCTCACGATATCTGCCAGGAATATGGCGATTACCATATTTAACCAAAATAAAAAAAATTGATTTTGATTTAGATTTAGAAATAGATTTTCTCTCTCTCTCAAAAAAAAAAAAATCCCTTGCGAAATCATATATATATATATATAGATATATATAGATGGATGGATGGATAGATAGATACTGCATTCACTCCAGACATGCCAATTCATCCACCATCTTGGAACAGTCAACATGACGCTGTTCGTCACTCACACTAACAAATCAATGATTTTCAAAGAAAATGCAACAGTATTGTGCAGCCTATGGTTATAATAACCACCAAGCTAACCATAACTATCAGCAAATGACACTTCTATGTATATCTCTATGCCCAAAATTGGACAAACAGATAGACATGCAGGCAGACAGACGGATAGACGGATGGATTGATGGATGCATAGATAGACTTCTATCTTGGGGGGAAATGCGTTAATGGTCATGAAAATAATTGTCACAATGCAAAATATCGTAATAATAATTAAAAACGTGTTTCACTTTCAAAATGCAAAATATAAGTATAATAAGTATATAATATAGTATATAATAAATATAATAATAATAAGTTTGGGGAGAAACAATACCCCCCCCAAAAAAAGAAAAAGACTTACTGTTCCTTGTGCAAGTCGGATGGCCTCCTCCAATCCGTAGAGTTTCCCTTTAACCAAAAAGATGCCTGCAGTCCAAACACTGCAGTCCTCATGTATCCAGAGCTCAGCACAGACACCGGACTCCTCCGTGTTCTCCTTCCCCTGCCGTGGGACCTCCCGGGACGCCCCGTCCTCTAAACTGCAGACAGAGTCTGGATCGCTGCAGTCGGGGTCCTGCTTCTGGGCTTCCGGACTCGGGTCCACCTTACAGACGGGCTGAGCTCCGCTGGAGTGGTACGGCCCATGCAGGTCCCCAAGGCCTTCGACGTTCCCGGCCCGTCCACACAGGCAGCAGAAGCGCCGGACCTGAAGCCTTGCCTCGGAGCCGACTCGGCCCAGCTGCAGACAGGAGGATTTCGGGATGACTCCCGAGACCGTCTGCTGGGACCCTTTCTTTGCCGAATAATCATCCTCTTCCCTAAAATTAACGATTGAGCAGGAGGAAAACTTCATACGGATGTAAGGGGAAAAGCCGTCCAGCCTAGCTTGAGTCTTCTCTTCTTTGTGGTTTGCATATCGGAGTTTGATCTCCGGCTCTTTAGGAGAAAACAGGGATGAAACTCCAGACGTCCAAGGTTTTCTTCTTCTCTTAGCCTTACTTGCTGCAGATTTACTGCCTGGTGACGGCCTCGCCTGCTTAGCCGTTTTGGGTCTGGGTTGGGATCTGGATTGGGAACTAGATTGGGATCTGGGTAGGGATCTGGGTTGGGATCTAGGTTGGGATCTGGGTTGGGATCTGGATTGGGAACTAGATTGGGATCTGGGTAGGGATCTGGGTTGGGAACTGGGTTGGGAACTGGGTTGGGATCTGGGTTGGGAAATGGGTTGGGAAATGGGTTGGGAAATGGGTTGGGAAATGGGTTGGGAAATGGGTTGGGATCT
Source organism: Leuciscus idus (assembly GCA_021554675.1). NCBI lineage: Eukaryota > Metazoa > Chordata > Actinopteri > Cypriniformes > Leuciscidae > Leuciscus > Leuciscus idus. The sequence continues at coordinate 8,222,018 of CM038621.1, read as the reverse complement.
GGATTGGGATCTGGGTTGGGAACTGGGTTGGGAACTGGATTGGGATCTGGGTTGGGGTCTGGGTTGGGGTCTGGGTTGGGGTCTGGATTGGGAACTGGGTTGGGATCTAGGTTTGGGCCTCGGTTTTGTCCTTTTCCTACTTTTCGAAGCCGGAGTCTTCCGGGAATGGCTTGGCGTTGAAGAAGATGCCCCAATCTGTGGAGATGCCAAGTTGCTTGTGTTTTCGCCATCTGAGGTAGACGGGAAGTTTTGGGAATAAGCAGCATCCGTGTCTTCTTGATCGCTGTCCTGCGAGGATATGGGTATCAAGACCGACTCCATCCACGATAGCAGCGATTTGGATCCGGAGCCAGTCCTACCGTCACAGCCTTCAAAGATTGGTTCATCCATTGCGCAGACGTTGTTCACATTTCTGGGATTGTCCATTTGATGATCATAATTGACTTCCTGCTTCATGGAGAAATTGTTTCGTCTTCCACTGCTCATGTCGTTAACGATAACACTTTCAGTTCGGGAGTGCCAGTTCGAAGGCGTCTTGCATCTGGAGTTGCTCACCGGCACCTCAATGACGTCACTGTCCTCGTCACTGGAGATGTATTCAGCGGAGCAGGGAGACGTTTCGTTAGCGCCGGTACATTCGGATGCGAGAGTTTCAATGGCAGTCGACTCAACCGCTGAGCTGGTGGAACGTAGTGTGTGTGCGGCAGCGTTGGCGTCCTGAGGTAAACGTGACGAGCCCTTAGTCTGTGACAGTGCGTCACTAAAGTATGGAAGTGTCTCTAATGCATTGTGTGCTATCCTACCTCCTAGTGTGCGGTTTTCTAATACTTTCTTGCGACATCTTTTCGCTTGCGTCAACGCTTCGTCCATTTCAACGTCGTAATCTGCGTCATCCTCAAACTCTTGGTGTGTCGGTGGGCACTGAGACAGTATCTGAGCCACGGACGGCAATCCATTGATCAGGGGTAAAGGCATAGAGTAGGAGCCATGGGATGATGTCCCGCAAATCCCATGGTGCTTTGATCCTGGTTCTGGGTGATCAGGTGGAGTCTGTTTGCTGGGCCGAGTGATGTACCGACCGGACCGAGACTCGGAGATGTTAGCGCTCTTGCTCCCTGAGGTAATGCCACACCAGCTGGGCTTCTTCACCAAATCCAAAGCCTCCATTGAGTTTAATGGGCCCTGCCTGCATCCCACAGACAGATCCAGAGCTGAGGAACGAGACTCCTGAAGGTGCATGACATCGACCTGGTCCAGAGGGTCCATGACTGAAAGAAACCAAATGCAGGAGTCAATAGGGGCTTTCGCACCGGGTAGTTATAGGAACTTAGTTATAGGAACTAGCCACCAGGGTGGTTCCCCGAGAACTAATGGTTCCCCTAGGAATGTTTTCCTGGTTGCATTCACACCGCCAGTAGGAACTCTAAAGTGACGTAAGCCGCGCTTGTGACCTTTATTTTGACAGCCTGAGCTCACAGTGCTCGCATTCTCTATGTTCATTAGTTTACGATCTGTCTAACAGTACTGTCTAATACGTTATCAGATAGAACTGTTATACATAGAAAGTAGACAGTGATGAAAAGGTATTAGCATATGCCGTGTTGTTGATGTCCAGTGTTGCTAGCTGAGCAGAAATACATAATCATGTTTCTCTTGGTCGCCTCAAAGTTGCGTTGGGTTTTCTCCTCAACGTAAAGGTTAAGAGGCCCATCTGTCACTGTTTTCCATGTTCGTTGAGTTAGTTTCTGGAGTAAATATATAGGCTATAATCTGTGTGCTAACACAGCTTTTTTTTGTTTAAATGGCGGGTGCTGGTGTTTCACGTGCGTTTCGGCCAATCTAAGCTACACTAACGTCACTGGTAGTTTCTATAGTGCTGGTTTAGACCCTACTCTGAAGTAGGAGCTAATTAATTCCTCCAAAAGGAGTTCCTAGAACTAAAATCATTCCCAGTTCCTGCGGTGCAAACACGCCAAAATCCGGGTTAAAAAAAACTTCCGCCAATAGTTCTAGGAAGGAACTATGAAAAGGTTCCTCCGGCGCGAAAGCTCCTGTTAGCATGGTCGACGTGAACTCGGCTGGCGTATTAGAATATGTCAATATAGAGAAAAAACAGAGAGAAAAACTCAATATTTTGGTATTAAATGCATTTTCTGAGAACTTATATTTCAACTTTTGACTGTAAATGTCAGCACAAGTGAAAACTAACAAGACTTTTCTTTTTCAGTCTAGTTTCCTCGATTTTGATTCGTTTAGTCATCATTTTTGGAGCATCACTGCCAAGCAAGCAGTTTTGAATTTTATCCATTCCCAGGATATGAATTCTTGATATCAACAATTCAATTTTAAATAGTTAAAATGTTAATTCTTGACATCAACAATCAATGATGTCATCACTCGCAGATATACAAATTCTTATTATAATTCTTGATATCTGTTTATTGTACTTTCACTAGTTTAATGTCACCATAGGCTGCCATTCAAATTCAAGTGTTGATATCAAGAATAGATTTCTTACTAGTTGAAGTCCCAATTTCACATTTCAGAAATACAATTCTTACTAGTAAAAATCATAAAAAAAAATTATATCAATAATTACATAGCCTAGTTACTAGTGCAAATGTCTGTTCTTGATATCAACAACTGAATTGTTACTAGTAAAGTTTTTTTTAAATCAACAATTCGATTGTCACTAGTGACTATGTTAATTTCTGATATCATGAATGTGTATATTAGTAAGAAAGCCATTTTAGATATCTGAAATTGCTCTCCTAATTATTGATATCAGAAATATATTTTTTAGATAGCCTATCCGAAATACCAAATTAAATATGCTGAAATACATTAACAGGAATCAAGAATTAACAATTGAGTTATTGATATCAGGAATTAATATTTTTTGTAGTAACAAAGTAATTATTATGAAAAGTTATGATTTTTACAAGAAAGAATTGAATTCCTGATCAGATATCAATAATTCATATCCTGGGAATGAAAGTCTAAACGGCTTGTCGTATCCCTGTGTGTCGGTGTAGAGGTCAATAGGCCGTGGCATCAACCCAGACCTCTGGTTGTTTTGTGGATCAAACTGGCATAGGATAGTGTTTTAAAATGTCTGACTTCCACAACAATCTACGACTTATATTCTTCATCTCTGCCATCACTTTCACTGCTTCGATCCTCAACGTCTTCCTTTCTTAGTATGACCTCATTTTTTGAAGCAGCACTGCAGTCTCTATCATCAATACCTCCTGGAAAAGCTACAGTAACATCAACCTGAAACAGGGAAGAAGACAATTATACTACCAGAGTGCCAAGTACTGAAGATCCCCTAAAACGACTTTGTCATTTATGCATGACAAATATTTTTTGGGGGGTCTTTTGGGGTTATTGATTTTACAAAATGTGCATGTACAATGATTTATATATCACTATGGAATACATTGACAGCATGTGACCTCCACTTCCTTGTTGCCAAAAATGGCAAGCACATGACAAATAGATTTTAACTTTATTGGCTGAAGGGGATGTCATACGATATTACTTAGGCTATGTATATAGGTTAACCACTATTATTGTATTTTAATTGCAATTTTTTAAACGATGTCCCATAGAGGGTTAAAATAAAGTGCTCCTTAACCAAGAACACACTGGTCAATCTTTTCTAATGATGCTCTCAAAGTTCACCTGAAATCAAGAATCATCCCACAGCAACATCAGGATAAATACTAACACACAAACCCAAGAGCAAAGCAGATCAATACGCACACATCAATCAACATGAAGCCCAATAATGTGGTTTGTATTGATGTAAGGAGCTTTGCTGCGCCATGTTTTGATCGATCTATTGACTGCTATAGATGAACTCACTATCACTGAAGCTAACGCTAGCCAGGTGTCAGTGCAACACTCACCCGAGGATGAACACGTCCCTTCACTGCCCAGAGTTACTCAACATCTTATCAAAGGCACGGGAGGGGGGGCTATACAATTAATTTGGTCTAAAACACATATAGACTAATCATATAAAAGAGTAAAACTACTGGCGAAAGCAGGACAAGGCAGTTCTTCTGTTTAACTGTGTGACTCCGGCTAAACATGGCGGCCGGAATATGAAACACAATAGAGAAGCTTTCAAAATAAAAGACAAATCTTCAGTACAAAAGGCCAACTTATCAAGAGTAGGCCTCATGAAACACTTCTCCGTAACATAACAGCAAATAACGGCTAAGAAAAATAAAATATAATGAATATACACGTTTAAAAGTTACATATTTTAAATAGGCTAAGCTAAGACAAGTAATGTGAGAATGAACGGTGATCTATCTCTGTCAAAGTCACATTTCACCATTAATATCATCACGTTATTTTTATATTATGACTATTAAGTAAATATTTTAGCCCAAATTCTCAGTACCGTAATGCTTCTTAAAGTTATGTACTTGAATTCAAGTCATCATTCTCCATGTTGATGTCCATTAAGTGTAATAACACAGTAATTATTATCTTACCCCAATTCATTTTTATATTTTAATTGCATTATTTGTTCCATAATGTACTAATCAAATTCACATAATTATGACATATCACAGTGTTTGATCATAAGGTCAAGTTTATTGACATAAAAAAAATTAACAAGTAACGACCACAAAAATGAGACCACCAAATAATAAATACATTCAAAACCAAAAGTTTTCTGAGTGAATCAACTGGAAAGGCACCGATAGGCATTCATTATCAAATTCATTTTAAAATGATATAAAACACAGAGAATGCTCATGTACTGGTTTCGGGATAAAATAATAAATTATATACTGTTACTCACTGTTAATTGAATAAGTTGATTTGGTCTTTTATGATCATAAATCACTCCAGCAGCTCAGAATAATATGTCACATATTAATAACATATTGCACGACCCTCTGTCTCTGAATTACTTGAGAAACCTTTCTGACGCTAAAATATATGAATTCACTTTTGTCTGTGATGTCTCTTGTGTCACTCTTCACACATAATCAAATCATGTCTGCTTAAAACAACATTTTTACATACATTATTTGGCGAGAAATAAGCAGAAAAATGTATAGGCAGTCGGTCATTATTGCATATGTGAGATCCACTTTACGTCATATTACATTACAGTTTGCTACATTTCAGATAATTTATCAGATTTTGTTTGCATTTGTGTGACGTAATCTGAGCATATCCCTCAAACAATAAACACACAGCCTGAGAAACAACACCTCTAAAGAAACAGACTGTAATAAGAGACCCCAGACTCCTGATTCATCTACAAATCAGTGAGAACATAAATCACTCCAGCATGAGCCGAGTTCAGCCATCGATGTACTTGGCGTCGAGTGTGTGGCTGTCCCGTATGGAGAAGGGTCTCCAGGCCAGCACCTGCAGGCCCGTGACACACAGTGGCACCACACACACCAGGTAAAACATCATGCTGTGCAGGGACTGGAGAGCACTGGGAAGAGAAGAACAGAGAGCAATGAGAAATGAATGCAGTGCAGCTTTCCACCACTAGAGGAGGACAGACCATTAGCGGCAGGGCACTCGAGTCTGAATCACATGCTTATAGAGGCTTGTTTCAGTCACAGAATAAAAAATAAATATAAAAGTAGTAATTAATACAAATAATTGCAACTTTTTATCTCACAGTTCTGACTTTTTTTTCTCATAATTGCGATAAAAGGTCAGAAATCAGAAAAAGTCAGAATTGCGTGATATAATGTCAGAATTGCGTGATATGTCGCAAATGTGTGTTATAAAGTCAGAATTGCGTGATATAAAGTTGCAATTGCGAGTTATAAAGTCCAATTTCCTCAGAATTGCAAGTTTCACAATTCTGACTTTTTTTTCCTCAGAATTGCATGTTTATATCTCGCATTTCTGACTTTTTAACACACAATTGGGAGATATAGTCAGAATTGCATGATATAAAGTCACAATAAACATAAAGATATAAACTCGCAATTATCTTGTAAAATGTTTTATTCTGTGGCGGAAACAAGCTTCCATACACACTTCCCTACTATATAGTAGGCTAGATGAAAAACAGTATGTCACAAAATAAGTCTGTCTGAATTCACAGTACTCATAAAAGAGCCGGTAAAAAGTACCCGGATGATCCGCTGAGATTCTGAAGTGTGTATTATGTGATTATTTTTTATTTTTTTTCTTTACTATCCCATAAGTGCCAAAGTAGAGGATTTGTGAATGACAGTGAAGCGACGAAACTGATGCTGGTAGATCACATGACAATGACAACATGGTGGATGTAGTATATCTAATCCAGATGTACTACATCCACCATGTTGTCATTATCATGTGATCTACCAGCATCAGTTTCACACTACACACATTCATACTATATAGAACATACTTTATTAGCGGTCGTGAAGTAATTACTTATTCAACATAAACACCTACTCAAGAGAATATTGCTGCGTCTCAATTCGCCTACTTGTACTACGCCCTAAAAGTATGTATTCTTTTTGTGAAGATAAAATCCTCCACATTTCATTTAATTTCATTTCATTTCCTAGCGTATCGGAGAGAAATGCAGATGTTGATCTGCAGTCACGGGTCTTTCATGCGGAGACTCTCCTCATATTCATGCATAATAATGATGCATTTAAAAGTTAATGTCCAAACGGATCTTTGTAAAAGTCCACATTGTTATTGCAGATGAAATATAACATGGATAACATTAAATAAATATATTTTTTATCAGGTTAAACTTTGATTAATCACTCAAACCTTTATCTAAGCCTCTCACTGTCGGTCACGCGTATCCTCCATGTTTTGTAGTTTTTTAACACTTTCTACTCGTGTTTGTAGTTCCTCCTCGATAAGTGCAATGGGTTGTGGGTAATATTAGCTGTTATAGTGAGCCCGGATCCACACTTCAAAAATCCACCAGAAATAGATAATCCGGGGACTTCTGGCATACTCTTTTCAACATAACTATGCTTTGAGACACACTTATTCTAATCTCACAGACTAACTTAGTGTGTTACATTCAGGGTTGCCAGGTTTGTGGTTTTCCCGCAGAATTGGGCCACCTTCAGGCCCTGTTTACAGCTGGTATTGAGATGTGTTTTGGTGGATCGGATCACAAGTAGACGAGGGAGACGCATTCCCGTTCACACCTGGTGTTTTACACAATTTACATACGAACACGAGACGGAGACGACGGAAAAACACACAGAGATCAGCAGCTTTAGTTTCTGCTCTGACTGACACAAGACCAGCCGAACGCTGCGAGTGTCGGGATTCACCGGAAACAGGACCCAAGCGCAGGGAATGCTGATTTATTAACAATAAAAGGAACAATGACAGTCCAACAACTGGACTCAAACACACACAGACACACAACACAACAGGGGAGACACAAGAAAGAACAAAACCACTCAAACATTACATAAGAACAAGGCAGGACAAAGACTAGAGTTATGTGACTGAAAAACGAAACCTATGCGTCTAAGGAAAGAAAACTAAACAAAACTCTAAAGTAAAGTAAAATAAGTCCACGACAGGAGAAAAGCTAGGGAACATGAAGCACAATATAAAGTAGACCACAGGAGGACCAGACGAGCGCAACGAGAGAAAGAGGACTAGACGAGGACTAAATGAAAGGGTAATGGCAACATAAATAAAGACAAATCCCAAAACAAACATGGAAACACTGAACAAACACACAACGGACAAAGCTGCCGGGGCGAAGCCCAGTGTGTGTTAAATCAGGGCCCGTATTTATCGAGCTTCTCAAAGTGCCATTTTAGTCTTAAGTGCTGAGAGCTAACCCTACTTTCAAACTTAAGAATAAAAGCAAGTTATCAAATTTCTCAAAGCTAAGAATCACTCTTACTCCCACAGTTATTTAAGACAGCGGGAGTGGTTAGGAGACGCCATTGAAGAGACAGAGACGAGTGAATCTTTCAGGAGAGGAAGAATGTTTTTGACGATGAGCTATTAGGACAGTGCAGGAATCATCTTTATCAGCGCTGGTTAATGTTGGGCTGAACTTGCCTTATATAACATCTTTCCGCTGTTCGACTAATTCAGCAAAAGTAGCTCTTCTTCCTCTCGCCAGTTCGTTTTGTTTTTTGGATGATTATATCACAAAATCTAGGCTATATATGGTCAGTTTTTTCAAATTTGTAATTAAGACATGGTGGAAAACGTTCATTTCCAATCATCTTTCATCATAATGTGGGATTTAAACTATCGACTATCAATTAAACTATCGGCTAAAAATCCCATATCATAATGTGTTCTCTTGAAAATTATTTATCATAAAAAAAATACAAATGTTTTTTCAAGAGAACACATTATGATATACACATTGGAAATGATAGATAAACAAGTTTTCCACCATGGCTTAATAACAAACTTGAACCCGGTTGTGCTGTTAACTGACCCATATATATAGAGCCTAGATCTTTATGATTTGTCCAAACGATACGATGTTGTGTTGAATGTAAACTCCTCTTAGGAATTTATCTGAGAATATCCCGTTTGCGGCACAGCAGAGTGTCGTAGATCATCTCTAAAGCCGCTTGTCCACCAGCGTTCGATCAATTTTTGTTCCGACGCGACGCCTGTGACGTTTTCGCTGCTTTTCGCGCCGGGAAAAATGTACTGTAAATATGAAACCATAGCAACGCCCATACACAAATTCTCGCCGCCGAGTTTCCATTGGCTGCTGCCCCGCGTTTTGACGCTCTCATTTGCATAAAGTATCCACCGAGATACTTTTTTGCAGCGCCGCTGTTGACCAAATCGACGCGACGCGACCCATCATGCTTTGCGGGGGCGTTTTTGCTGCCTGACGTAGTTCCATAGGAAATGAATGGGCTTTGGCGTCGTGTCAGAAATCGAGACGCTGGTGGACAAGCGGCTTAAGACTGACACTTAAGATTTAGTCCTACACTTCACTTCACAATTACCAATGAGATGCTTGATAACTAACCTTTAAACGCAGCTTTGAGTCAAGAATTTATTTTACTCTTCAGTCCATTCTCAGCAGTGTTCTTGAGAGTAATTCTCAGAGGCTTGATAAATACAGGCCCAGGAATGGAGAGAACTTTGTGCTTAGTGTGTTTTTACTCCTCAAACCAAACTTAGGTCTTTAGCCGATAGTTGAAACCCCGTCTGGCCAGAGCTCTTCTCATAATGTTCACGCATTAGTCCAGTAGACGGAGAGTAGACGGTGTTTTGTGGCTGTTTGAACACATTCGACCACATGAGCGTTTACACTACGAAAGCAATCCGATGAAATGTGTTTTCGACTCCCTCTGGAAGTGTTCGAAAGTGGCCAAGCTCAAAACGTTTTAGATCCTGTTTACTCCTGTATTTAGTGTTGTCAACTTCGACTCAGATCGACTAAAACGCTTCCTAATACCAGGTGTAAACAGGGCCTGTCAGCACAAATCATAACAGTGACCGTTTACTGACAAGCCTTAAAGGAGTCGCGCCTCAAGTTGAAAGTGTGTATAACGCATAACAGTGACTGTAAAACATGTATTTGATGTATGGGGTGGCATATATTGAGTCTTGATATTTGGATAGGGTCACTGGGCTAGTTTTAGCCTAGTTTTGTTACACATTCCTGGCAACCCGGGTTATGTTGCTTTATGTTCTGAAACAAAGGCTGAAATAAATATTCCAGGACATGGTTTTGCTTTGACAGACTGTATTGGAATATCTGATAGGTAAACCTTACCTTGGATCCACGGCCTTGGAAACCTCATGCATGTCCGCATAGCCATACTGGTTCAGGATAGACACGGCCATCATCGGGGCCAGAGACTGAGCCGGCTTCGTGAACAGAGCGTTGGTCCCGAAGACCATAGACGAGAGAGGAGAGCTGGAGACATTTAGAGGAAAAAAAAACATCATTACGACATTACAATTACATTGGACGAACCATATGCATTTGCTTGGGTGTTTTAGCACACATGCTAATTTTCAACACCTTTAAATGACAGGAATTATGAATTAGACTCATCTTTGATAGCTAATAGTACCATATTTAAATAAAAAAATGACTACTTGAGAAGCAAGAGTTTGATTGAAAGCCAGTTAGTTATAATGTGTGAGAACGCTTGAATACCTGCGCTTGTGTTTCTGCAGGTCCGAGTCGATGATGTCGGCCAGAGGCAGATTGAAGAGACTGAAGGACGCCTGAACCAGGACCCTGATTCAACATCACACATTCACACACAGGCTTATTATTCACTTTCTTTCCTCTAGTCAAGTCAAGTCACATTTATTTATACAGCGCTTTTTACAATACAAATTCAGTTTCAAAGCAGCTTTACAGAGATAACAGGAAAATAATGCAACAAAGTTTGTTTCTAGAAGAAAACAGCGTCACAGTCCAGCTTAAGTAAGTTCAGGGATGGTTTGTTTTTGTTGTAAAAAAGTTATTAATTTAGTTCAGTTCAGTTCTCATATAATGGTGTCAATGCAGGCAGATCAATATTATTGTTGAATATTACATTAAATGTTCAATTTAATGTCCGCAACTAAGCAAGCCAAAAGCCAATGGCAAAAAAAGGAGAAAAAAGGTGTAAAAGGCGACAGAATTACACTTTTATCACCATTTCATACACACTGAACTCAGATTTTTTTTTTTTTTTTATAATAATAAGGTAAACAATTCAGGGGAATTTGATTCATGATTTGATTCCCCTTTAAGTAAAAAAAAAAAACAGCATTAGGTGAATCTCATCATATCATCACTTAAAAATGTTCATTGACGTCTGCATTACATTTCCACACATTCAGTTGTTTTAGTAAAAATGGTAAAAATGACTGTTTACCACTATGCATTGTTATATTGGACAGTGTTGGGTGTGTTACTTTAACAAAAGTCATTAATTACTAGCTATTAAATATGCATTCAACAGTGCGATTAGATATCTGTACTAATTACTCTCTCTATAAAGTATTGTATTACTAATTACTTTCTAAATCCCACATTAACCACGACCAGTTGAACAATACAAGGACAGACATGAAACTGCTCTTTAATTCTGTCAAATAAATAATAGAAAATTGCATAAATTACTCTTGAACTGACCAAAGAGTTTAAAAAAGAGAAGGATTACATTAAAAACATACATTTTGATGTTATTATTGTTAAATATAGAATTTTTGTATAGTCTAAACAGTATTTAATGTAATTACATCAGAAGCTAATGTAATTAAACTACAGAAAAATTCAAAAGGAATCCCTTACTTAACTTTTTCAAGAGAAAATTAAGTAAATTACATTATACCATGGGCTGTTTAAATACTCGATTCTGATTGGCTGGAAGGTGTGCAGTAAAACCCTTTAATGCACAGGTAGTTCCAGTCAGTTTGATTACAGTTCGAAATTAATCCGCTACTATAAACATTGGTAACCATAGTAACACAGTTACACAGTAACAAAGTTACACTTGCAAACAGAGTGAGAGACACATGAAAACGTTTTTTTAGGTAGGCTAAATGGATGATTTTTGCATATCGTTTAATGTGTATGGTGAATATGGCAATTTTGAGAAATGGGCCCAGGCACAAGACGAAATAGAAGACTTGGAGAAGACGTTGAATGACAAAAAGCGGCACAAAGAATTAACACCGGCAGAGCTAGATAAGATCGAAGACGACAAAGATGAGGTCAATACGAAAAAGACAACTAAATGGGCAGTTAACACTTTCAGTGACTTTTTGCGCCAAAGACAGAACAATTGTGATTTCGAGACCTACTCTGCTTCTCTTTTAAATGAGACATTGCGGGAGTTTTATGCCTCTGTTCAATCTACCGCTGGACGCGAATACAGTGTTGCAAGTTTGATGTGTCTCAGAGCAGGTATAAACCGTCACATTACAAAATACAACATCATAAGTGATAAAGACTTCAAGTCAAGCAATGCCGTCTTTAAATCAGTTTTAAAGCGCTACAGGAAAAATGGAAAAGACACCAGCGTTCATCATCCGCGTATTACTGAGTCTGACTTGGAGAAAATTAGAAATGCACCTGCACTCTCCCCTTTCACACTCACAGGACTTGTAAGAAAAGTTTGGTTTGACATACAGCTGTGTTTTGCACGGAGGGGAAGAGAAGGAAACCGTAACCTATCAAAAGAGTCTTTCGTTCTCCGGCAAGACGAGAATGGGAAAGAGTACCTGACCCTGGCGCATAACCCAGAGACAAAAAACCACAAGGATCCCACTGCATCGGATAGGGAAAATTTACGAGGATTTATGTTTGCGAGCCCCGGCGACCCACTTTGTCCCGTGGACAGCTTTAAAAAATATCTGTCAAAGTGTCCAGAAAATGCCGGAGCGTTCTATTTGCATCCGAGACGCATCCCTCTGTGCAAACTCGAGAGCACCGAAGTGTGGTTCACCAGGGAGCCGATGGGGCTCAACTACCTTGGCAATATGCTAAAAAATATTTGTGAAGAGGTTGGTATAGATATTTCGTTTTTGCCCATAAATTTAAACTGTGTTTATATTATCTTCCAAATCTAAATTGTGTACTTTAAATTCTTGTTATTCAGGTGGAAGGTATCTCACAAATGTACACAAACCATAGTTTGCGGAGCACTGCCGTTGGACGACTCTCTGATGCAGGACTAGAAAGTCGCCAGATCATGTCAGTGACAGGCCACCGATGCGAGGCGAGTTTGCGGTCATATTGGGCCCCATCTTTGTCAGAGAGGAGCGCATGGAGTGACATACTGACATCTAGCACCTCAACAAGCAAAGCGAAACATAATTTCACCTCCAAGCCTAAACCTGAAATAACCCTACCCTTTTCCATGTCTAACTTCACGATAAATGGAAATGTGGAGTTTAACATCAGTTAGTAGGCTATAATGATGAGTAAAACAATCCCCTATCGAAATTTGCAACTGTTTGATTTTTTTGTTTTCATTTAATTTAATGCATTTCAATAAATGTAATGTGTCTTTATATAGTAGGCTAATTGTGGTTAGAGACGCCGGTTTTATTTAACACTCTACATAATTCATTTAAATAAATGACATGATTAGTTCAAATAAAGATTGCCTTGTCACTGTCAGTGTTGCCTGTCATTCATAAATAATTGTAATAAATCCATTAAAGAATCATTAAGTTAGCTATATGCTTAAGCAAGGAGGGGACTGTAGCTGCTAGACTTTAAAGAGACGCACACAGGTAACGTTAACGTTAACTCACGCACGCATCTCTCTCTCTCTCTCTCTGTTCCTTCTCTTTCAGTTCTCTGTCTCTCTCTTTTAATAATCATTAAGTTAGCTATATGCTTAAGCAACGAGGGGACTGTAGACTTACACACTCAGGTAACTCGCGCACGCATGTCTCTCTCTCTCTCTCTCTCTCTCTCTCTCTCTCTGTGTTCCTTCTCTTTCAGTTTGTGATAATTCATTCAAATAAAAGCAATCCGATGGCTCTACTTTATTTAGAGCGGACGGAGTGCTAGAACTAACGAGCTGTAACTTAAGAAAATAACCGTCATTTTTACACGTCTGTTAAAAAATTACACTGTAAATATCAGTTACAGCTTTAACTTGTTTTTAACTTGGAAAATAACCAAGGTATAAGCGGGATAATCCACGGCTAGCCATGCATTAAAGAATTTTAATGCACTTCGTAGAGGCAACCACCCTCCGCTTCGCGTCGGGCGGTTCTTCGCCTCTACGTCGTGCATTAAAATCCTTTAATGCATGGCTAGCCGTGGATTATCCCTTACATAATTAACACTGATTTTAGGGCATAAAAATGTAGCCTAAATTATTAATACCATTTTTTGGGGGGGGAAAGTGCAGAAAATTATTTTAATCTTTTTACATGAACATTTTAAATCTAATTGTTTACAGTGGCTGTTTGGTGGAAAATATGTATTTTCTGATGGGAAAAAGGTCACCCTTTTTAAACAAGCTATTACTGAGATGCGTTAGGCTGTATGCTGAATAATGTTGGCCAGCTCGATTCAGAAACACATGCAGTAAAAGTCCAGTTGGTATGTACGCTTTACACACTAATGAGCAGAAAACACATAATCTGGCCTACAGTACATGTGTAAAACCTTTATTCACCGGCAAATACTGTAATACCCACCGTTCAAAAGTTTGGGCTCAGCAAGACTTTAACTTAAAAAGGAATTAATACTTTAATATGGCAAGGGTACATATAAATGATCAAAAGTGACATTAAAAGCTTTTACATTTAAAAGATTTCTATAATAAATGCTGTTGTTTTGAACTTTCCCTTCATCAAATAATCCTAAAAAATCCTAATCCTAATACTGAATGTTTCTTGAGCATTAAATCATCATATCAGAATGATTTCTGAAGGATCATGTGACACTGAAGACTGGAGTAATGATGCTGAAAATTCAGCTTTGATCAGAGGAATAAATTACAGTCTACTATATATTCACAGAGAAAACAGTATTTTGAATAAATTGTAATAATGTTTCACAATATTACTGTATTTACTGTATTTTTGATCAAATAAATGCAGAAGAGGGTTCTTTCAAAAACATTGTTTTTACATTTTTTTTTTTTAAGTACAACCAACTTGGATGTTTATGTCATTTCAACTTAAATTACATTAAACTGACTTAAAAAATTTGTTGAATCTTGTATAACTTGTTGAAAATTGCTTAACTTATCTTGACAAGTTAATGCAATGTAAAAAACATGTGTTGTCATAACTTATTGATCATTAATTTTTTTATTGAACGGTAGCGTAAATCTCTAAACGCACGAACTTCCCCAGTGAACGCTCTCTTGTAGGAAGCACATATCTCGTGGTTTCTTTGCATGTTTATTCCTATATCCCAGAACAGCCGTGTAATTACTCACATGCTGGAAGTGAGGAACAATGCGAGGAAATAGTAGCTGTCCGGACCCAGCAGTAACATGATGACGGCCGCTCCGGCCTCCACGTAGAAGCTGATCAGGATCAGTCTGTAGTAGCCCAGCTTAAGGAGAAGATTCTGGCTGCACAACACCAACACCTGTAGAGCAAAACATGCAGAGAGGTTTATTTACGGGGCGTTTCAGTGCTGTGTCCCGGTTCTGCTCATAAGTTTGCACACCCCTTGCAGGAAATGCATTAAAACTTGGATGATGAGGGTACGTTGTACTCATTTTGTGTTGTTCAGGGAAACATCATGTAGTTTCTAAAGGGCAGAAGTATATATATATATATACATATGCTGCGAGGAGACGTGGTTCTGATGTCTGAACTGTGATGGGAAACATCTCGACTGTGATAAGAAAAAACAGGTGTGCTTAAGCATTCGGTCCTTTTTAGAGTCTCATCTTCCTGTTTTTGGTTCGTTACATTAAGTTAAGGACAGAATCTCAAGCACACCTATTTTTTCTCATCATAGTCATGATGTTGCCCATCACAGTTCGGTACAGGATCAGAACCGCGTCTCCTCACAGCAGATCTTCGTTTGTGTGTGTGTGTGTGACGGAGGGATTTCTGATGTTGTTTTGACTCCTTTACACATTTTATAAGCTCTTCACGAGTTCTCAGCTGGACAAAATATCATCATATGTAGCTACGCACATACAATGAGGTCATTTAGCCCAAAACACAGCATTGTTTTGGTAAATGCCATCTCAAAATAGGGAATATGTCATAAAAGGCAAACTGAAAATGGGGAATACATTTCTATCTGGATACTTTAGATCGGTCGTGGGCCCTGTGTCTCATCTGGTTGACGGCAACATTGCTCAAAAAGTTGACCCGTGTATCATCACCTTTAGTGATGATGATGAGAACCATAAAGACGTTTCTATCCTTGAAACAGGGGGGGGGGGGGTATTCAAATCCAAGTATGAAGGACAATAAGCAGTAGCAGTTGATGACGCACCTGAGGACAGATGAATCCCGCTCCATACATGACGCTCTTGGCAATCGGCGGCAGGACGTCCTGAGGAATGAGATGCTCTGCAAAAATCAGGGTGAAGTTACTGTAAAAAGCCAGCAAGAACACCTGGAAAAAGTTCATGATCACAAACAGCTGGAAGTCTCTATTGGTGAGGATCTGCCAGGTCATGGACAGCACAGAAGACACAGAGAGCGAAGGAGAACTGTCCTTTTTCTCAGGGGTTTTATAGTCGAACCGACTCTCGCTGTGGAAACCTGTGTAGAGCATGCAAGCGCAGGCCAACACGGCCACAAACACGCTAAAGCCCTGGAAGACAGCGAAGTTCTCCATGTTCTCGGACACGAGGCCACTGAACAGCACACTAGACGAGCCCAGCAGAGACGCCACCTGGCTGTATTTGATCAGCCTCAGCCTGTTCTGATGGTGTCCCGAGATCTCTGCGAAGAGAGCGCACTGGGCCAACAGCACGAACGTGAGCAGGCCGTCAAACGCACACAGGGTCACGGTGAGGTGTACGCCGCTCAGCCAGTCGTGCTCCTCGTACGTCCTCCAGGGGAACCAGGCCAGCAGGAACGACAGGGCGTACAGCGGCGCCCCGTATAAGATGGAGAGTCTGCGGCGCGAGCAGCACTGCAAGCCTGAGTTGTCCTGAAGATATCCAAACACCGGGTCGTTCAGCGCATTCCAGATCATATACACAACCTGTGCAGAGACACAACTGTTAGGGATGCACCGATATGAACATTTTGGCCGATACCGATAACCGAAAATGCTTTATATTTGAAAGTCGATAACCGATAAATTGGCCGATAAAAGGTCGTTGAGCGCATTCCAGATCATATACACAACCTGTGCAGAGACAAAATTGTTAGGGATGCACCGATATGAACATTTTGGCTGATACGATAACCGATAAATCTTTATATTTCAAGTTTCAAGTTTACTTTATTTATATAGCACATTTAAAACAGCCACAGACTGACCAAAGTGCTTCACATCAAAAGAGCAGCATTATAAAATAATTAAAACAAACAGACAGATAAAAAATAAAAAAAAGATCTTAAGATCGGTTATCGATATTTGAAAGTCGATAACCGATATATTGGCCGATAAAGGGTCGTTGAGCGCATTCCAGATCATATACACAACCTGTGCAGAGACACAGCTGTACTGCTCCAGATAGTGCTTAAAATTTTTTAAAGTTGTGTTGCTTTACTGTACAGTCAAACCTAAATTTATTTAGACACCTTCATCATTTCTCACATTATCACAGTTTATTCACTATATTTTAGAAAATGGTAATAAAATATGACAATAACTCAGAGTTATCAGATCAGTTGATATTTCACTGGTTTTGTCCGTCCTTCTGTTAGACTGTCTCACAGATGAATTATGTTGAATATCTGTCAGCTGTTCAATTTAAATACACAATTAGATAATACCAGTTTAGCTCAAACAATGACCAAGCAATGCTTCAATTAGTTCAGAATGTGTGTAAAAAGGACGTATTAGCAATTAAAGAAAAAACACTTCAGCAAAACATGATCAGGTCAAAGTGTCGGAATAACTGTTGGCCCAACAATTTTATACATTTTACTGGTAGTCACTGTATGAAGAATTTTAGGGTATAATATGTCACAGTTTACTTTATTTTGCTATCCTCACTTACATAAATGAACTATAGTGTCCTGCACACACTAGTAGAAAAATATCCCAAAATATAGGCCTATCTAGTGTCTGAATAATTTTTGGTTTGATAATTTTTTGCGTCAAGTTCAAGTGTTACTCTTTTGGCATAAGTCGACTTGCGTACGACCGTCTGCCGGAAGCTGGTTATTTTAGTCGATAAAGTTTTAAATATGGATATTTTTCTTACACAAATGCATTACTTCACTTCAGAAGGCCTTTGTTAACCCCCGGAGAGCCATGTGGAGCACTTTTATCATGAATAGATGCGCTTTAATGTACTTCCAAAGAAAAACAGCCATTCATTCCCATTATAAAGCTTGGAAGAGCCAGGACCATTTTTAATATAACTCTGATTGTATTTGTCTAAAAGAAGAATGTCATAGACTAATTTTCATTTTTGGGTGAACTATCCCTTTAAGTTCCACAGAAGCAGAAAAGGAGCGAATGAGGATGAGAGACAGCATTTCTGGCTGAACTATCCCTTTAAAAACTGAACGTTTGTGCTGAAACCACCGAAACTAACTCAAAAACACTCTGATTTTAGCCGGTTAGTTAGCCTAAAGAACATTTTCCTTCCTTGATTTGTCTTGAAGTACATCAGGGTGATCAGGTGTTTACAGTGGCTGGTTAGGCTGGTCTATTTTGATGGTTTTCGAGAGGTTTAGTGTTGTAAAGTGGCGAGGCTGAAAGACCAGCTAAACATTAGCTAGGCCACCTAAACCAGCACATCTGGTTTAACTAGTTTAAGTTTGTAAGCTTTGAAAATATTAACTTTACTCTTTACTTATCCAATACAGTACATGTTTCATAATAACTTAAGAAAGTATTGCTGATGGATACGCATGCCTATAAGATGACCAAAAAAATTTAAAAAAAAATTAACAATGTAATTTATTGAAGTATTGACTGTACCTTAACAGATTATATATTTTAACTGAAAGGATTTGGAAGAATCAAGGTGCTTGCCTATATATGAAGATATAAACTATTCCAAAAGTTTTGAGTTTTTTCACACTGGAAAAATAAATGGATCAGTGTTTCATCCTTATTCCCACAAAATGAGCAAGAACTGTCAACATCCATACATTTTGCCACAGTATCATTCACAGGATATATTTGATGTAAGATCTTAAAATTAACTTATTTAGTCTTATTGGAAATGCAGTACCTATATGAGGTAACAGCCAGGCTTCCTTCCAGTATATAAATTCAATCAGAGAGGCCCAATAAACATATTTTTTATTCTTAAGAATGTGTTGAATATGATTATTATTACATTTCTTGTTAAATATACTTATTCCATCTTAGATCACATCAGGTTTGCAGGTGTACATTTTTATTTATTTTTGCAGGTGTAAATGTAGACATCAAATAGACGTCTATTGACGTCCGTGTCCGTTCGTGTGCTATCAGGCTTTTGATTGGCTAAAAAGTTCTGGCAGCTCGCTACGACACACCAACGACACTCGCTATTTAAAGAGAATAGTGCTTGCAGGTGTTTTTAAAGTTTTCAATTGATAACACAAACTGTATTACAATATATATATATATATATATATATATATATATATATATATATATATATATATATATAACGTTATATATATATATAGTTTACAGCAAGGTCAATAATATACCCGAAAGCATGAACTCTATAGCAGTTCAAATGAACATGCATGTTAAAACTTGTGAAGACTCACCTGTGACTGGTGGAAGGCTGTCTCTGATATTTTGTACCTGTTCAAGAACAGCTTTACATAGTAGAAACTAAACATGCTGTTCATCATGGCAGAACCAAGCGTTGTCATAGAGTAAGCCAAAGCAGCGGGATTAGGAGCAAAGTGTCTCATGATTCTCATAACACGGATGTTTGACGTGCTGGAATTGTTTGTCCACAAATGCAGTGCAACTTGACACTATTATAAAACTCATGCAGTCGTAGCTTATTAGTTAATTTCTCCAAACCCTACCAAGGGAATGTTGACAGAAAAAATAAAACGATTTAGTTGAAACACTTAAGTTTTGAATGTATCCATTCACAACTGAGCTCATTTTAAAAACTGGTACACAAAACACTTCCTGGTATTCCAAAGTAGGCGTGGCCTACACGCACATCAGACCCCGCCCCCGTCCTCTGATTGGCCAGCGTGAAGATCCGTTCTTGTTGTTATCCTCGCGTCTTCTCTTCACTCCAGTTGAAGTCTGACTCTGCCACGTTGCTGTAAACACCGGTTCACACCGCTAGGGATTGAAAGCCTTGAAAGCCCGGCTCACCGGCGGCTATCCATCAGACAAAGGGCGCTGATGCCTTAAAATAAACAGGAGAAGTAACTGAACGTGTGCTTCCAGTCGGTGAAGCTTTGTTTGCAGTCGAGATGCTCACGGACGTGATAGTAGAGGAGGACTTTGATCGCAATGAAGATGATATGTGGTACAGCAGGAAGGATCTGGAGCATGGTAAGACTCACTCACCAATAATGCTTATAAATCATGTTAGAAAGATGGTAGATGTCTGTGCTTTTCATAAAAAGCCATGCAATTACAAATATTGCCATTCATTTATACAGCCTGATTGTAACACATTAGAAATACATGCATAAGGGCTTCAACTGGGATGTGATTTGACTTTCTCGAAGGTCAGGTTATATTTCATCTTATAAATCTTGAGTGAAATGAGTGATAAATGTGTTCGTGTTAGTGATGATAGGGCAGTGTTTAAGCTGTCTATCTGAAGGTTACGCCCATATAAACCCTTTAAATGCGCACTCCTGACGTCATCAGCCGACGAGGATACATCCGAAACGGTTTATACTTAAAGATGTTTGGTTTTTAGTGTATTCATCATGTCACAGTGTATTGAATATTATTTGGTGAAGCTAAAAGCCGTGAGGAGGAAACCATTGTTTTTAATGGCTTTAAATGTCCAAAAATACAGTTTCAAGTGTAACATAAGCAGTAAAATGTGTCTTTTGTGTACCATACACCATTTTGGGTTCCTTAAAAAATTTGTTTTTTTTTTCTTAGTGTAAAATAACATTTAGAATAAAAAATAAATAAATAAACCTTTTCCAGCATAAAGAACCTTTTGCACATTGAAAAGGTTCCATGGAATGTGAAAGGTTCTTTGTGGAATCATCAATAAAGAACCTTTATTTTTAAGAGTGATGGTGTTTCGTCTGCATGTTTGTTTCCTAATAAATGCATAAAAAATGTGAAATTCTTCAAAATCTGGCTGCAATTT
Organism: Leuciscus idus; assembly: GCA_021554675.1. Lineage (NCBI taxonomy): Eukaryota > Metazoa > Chordata > Actinopteri > Cypriniformes > Leuciscidae > Leuciscus > Leuciscus idus. Next base: position 8,201,169 of record CM038621.1, on the reverse strand, counting down.
CATATGCATTATACTTGTATTATCATTTAGATGTACATTTTCTTATTGCACTCTTAATAATTGGATTAAATGTTTTACTGTTACTTTTTGAATGCTTTTGTACAGAGCGACTTTCATATTTAAGGGACACGTTTAAGTAGCGTATGTGTGTTTCCTGGGAATCATGTGCATTGCATCATGCACTACTCGTCAAACTACTAATTTGAGGACTGCTATTGTGAATCATCCCTAAAAAGTGATGCTTTTGTGGAAAGACTTGTTGTTGATCTGTACAGCTCTGTTTGGGCGTCTGGTTGTTCATTCCTACCGCTGGGTTTGGCAGGATAACACCCACTACATCTATTCTCCTCTGTCTGTGTTTGGGACAGATCTCCATTTGGCCGCCGAGCTGGGCAAGACTTTGCTGGACAGGAACCATGAGCTGGAGCAGGGCCTTCAGCAGATGTACTCCACCAATCACGAGCAGCTGCAGGAGATCGAGGTGACGCTTCTCACACAACACACCACTTCTGCTCCCATATGGCACAGATTGTGTATGGATAGTGCGCTGTAGATTTGAAATGTCCTCTGTTGTGCCTGCATTGTGACCTTATGAATAATTATGCATACAGTTTTTATGTCCTCATATTAATTGAGAGACTACATGGAATATTTGTCACCTAGTTGGATTGTTGAAATGAACTAGTGAAGGTGATTTAGGGTACGTTTACAACACAACGATGTACTGAAAATGGATACGTTTTCCCTTTACGTTTTTCACGTGTAGACAAAGTTAGCGATGTCACTTTGTAAAGAAACACTACACATCTATAGACTGAACATGTAATACGCATGTTGCACTTTGAATCCCGTTTTCACAAGTTTGCATTTTCAGGCCCCCAAAACGCCGTTGTCGTGTAAATGAACGGCCAAAACATCTTCTGTTTTTGAAGCCCCCCTGTGGTGAAAATCAAGCTTTTAATGTTGTTTATATGTCTATGTGGTGTTTTTAATATGCTTTAAGACAAATCATGTGTAAATTCATAAGTCGACACCATTGCTGAGTATTTTCTCCTTAAAACTGCAGTGAACCAAAGACTCACAGTAAACTCATAAACACAATTTGAAATCGCTGGTGTTTCTGACGTCACAAACTACCTTGTAACCAATCAGATCAACGTGTGATCGTAAACGAGTGGATCTCTGAGCTGCTGTGAGTTAGTGGAGGCGGGGCTCATTTGCATATTCATAGAACATTTTAAGCTATTTTAAGGCATGAAGAATTATTTTCTAGGAAAAAAAGCGCTTAAATATGTAATGTTGGTGATCAAAGATGAGTTTTAAGGGATAAAATGATTGACTACAGGGGGACTTTAATAAAAACGATGTTGTGTAAATGGCCCCTAAAATGGTGGAAAACTTGGTGGCCAGTTACTTGAGCTAAGAACACAATTATTGACATAAATCTTTTACCTAAAATCTTGAAACGGGCACATTGGACACTGTCTTTCATTCAATAAAAAGGCATACATTTGTTTGGTAACACTGTCTCTGTACTCGTATGAACTCAGCTAGTCTTTCACTTTATGGAAATGCGTAAACGGCGGGAGATTTCCTGTTTGATCCTCTTTCCTCCTCCTCACGCTGAGGACATCGTGCAGCAGGACTACTGCTATTTCTGACACCGTATCTGGGCCTGGCATGTCCCCAATCGTGAGATTTGTGGTGTCATTTGGCTAATGGCCTGGTATGGCAATACGGTCTTATGCAATTGGTTCTAGTGTGTGGAATGGCGTACTATTCTTTTTTTATTATTATTTGTAGTGTCTATAGAGCATGTATGGTATGCTCAGAATACCATAACCATCTTGTTTGCACAAAATCTGCAGTATATACGCTTGACTGAACCTTCTATGGTTTCCATTGTTACAAATAAACCCAAAATAATTACAAACAGCATCATCTCATCAATCGACCATTTCGATTATTTGATCAGACTACCAAATTCAGAAGTGCTAAATGCACTTAATTGCATTTATTTCCGAGATGATAACTGGACATGATAACTTTCACATGCCAAGTGATGAAGTCATGTGACAAAAATGTAGCATGTGAATGTTTTAAATGTTTATTGTTGCATAATGCACTGGATACTTTGATGTACTACTTAAACAGTATGTGGTATGATATATTTCATCAGCATGAGTGTCTAACAGAAGGTTTGGCTTTAATGGGAAGTAGCTGCTGATTGGTTAATGTTCACTTGATCCTGGCTTTATAACTGTCATATCTCTCTAGCCAAATATTGACTTCTCAGAAACAATGCAGTGGGAAGTTGTTAATTGCAACATGAAGTTACTCTTCCGTCTCATGTTGTGAAACATTTACGAAAGTGCATTTGGTTGTGAAATGTCACTGTAACTTGTGGGTTTTGTTGCAGTTTTGTGCCTGTGGATCAGCAAGAGATGCTTTAGAGCATCTTTAGCTTTGGCTTACTATAAAATTATGAAGCCTATTGTATACTTTCAGGGGTGATGGTAATGTCCAAGATGGGAGCCCACATGTAAAAATGTAGTGCATTCCTGTGCCAGTAAGCAGCAGCAAACATATTTGGTCAACAATTCTCTGTATGTTAGGCTGGAAAATGTCTAAAAACTGAAGCTTTTGATATTGATTGCAGAAAATATTGGAATAGAGTCAGGGGGGAAAGCAAACTTCTAAGGGGGCATCACGATAACAACTTAAAATGAATTAAAAGAACACAAAACAAGCATTAAAATAAGCTAAAACCACAAAAAAAATCCTGAAATTTCTCATTTTAATTTACCCTCTCTTGTTTCTTTTGAAGAACCAATCATCTGGAATCATGTAATGCAATAATTTATTATTATTTTAATCATTATTTTATTTAGAGAAACCAGGGGGCGCTATTAAAAAATATTAGTGTTTCTGCTCTCATGAGACGAGAGCATGAGACTAGTCTATGGGAAACTTTATAGCCAAATAAAAAGTTGCTAAATTGTATATTAGCAGCTATATAATTGTGAATATTCAAAACATCTCCCAGCTCTAGACAGTGTCTATTGTGTAAGTGCATATTGATCTGTCTGATGAGCAAATATTTGAAGGCTTGTGTCTGTATTGCCTCTTGCAGTACCTGACCAAGCAGGTGGATCTCCTGAGGCAGATGAACGACCAGCACGCCAAAGTTTACGAGCAGCTGGACTTGGCGGCACGAGACCTGGAGAAAAGCAACCAGAGGCTGGTGCTGGAGAACCGTACTTCCCAACACCGGATCGAGAGGTGAGGACGAGTCCGAGTCCAGGTCTCCCTGAGATGTGGCCTCTCTTAACGTGACTATTGCTCTTTATCCGCAGCCTAACCGAGACCATAGATGGGTTGCAGACTCACATGGAGGGTCTTCAGAAGCAGGTGGACGAACTGAAGATGTCCCAGTCCAAGCGAGATCTCGCAGGTGTGCGCCGCAGCCTTGGTGCCCAAAGCATTTCATGTCTGAAAGAAATCTATGATCTGCAGCAAGACAAGTGAGTCTGGGGCCAAATGACGCCAAACAAACCCTTATCATTCTCATCAACATCACGAAAACAGCCATGCATTCATGTCTCAACATGTCAGTGGGAAGTCCTCTTTGGGTGTATTGTTATTAAAGATATTGCATGTATAGTAGATACATTTTTATTTTTTTAATATGTTAGCTTTTAGTTGATTATGGTGAGAAATACTCCTCAAATTATTTAAAAGTGTGTTCATTCATGGTACAAGATGTCAAGTGGGGTTTTGCCCGGCTTTAACATAAATTTAAGGCTAATTAAAGGACAAGCCCAGTCCAAACGTCTTGTAATTTGTGTTCTTCAAACAACTTTAATGGAGACTTTAACATTGTAATTCTACTAGAGCCGCTGGACCCTTGTAGGACTAATTGAAGCAGACGTTTCTCTGTGATGTCCAGCTCGTGGATGACCTCTCTGATATGTCTGCTACACGGCCCACCTGTAGCGTTAGTACGTGCTGAATGGGCATCTTAAGGGCCTCGAAAACCAGACATCATAATCTGACCCGGCCCTTCTACCATAATCCAGTAATCCCTGATCTAATCCAACTCAGCAGGGGAGGCTAATATGGACCTAGAGGAAAACGGTGTGCAACAGGCCCAGTGATGCAATTAGCAACAGGTTCCTTTTTGGATGCAAAACATAATTAAAATAAAACGGAAAACAAAATAATGTATTAGGCCCCTATTATGTTTTTGTCTGATATTATCTTTAATGTAGTGTAATAGTGTTATAGCCGTTTTTGAATGTAAAAGTTCTGCAAAGTTTAAAAGATTAAGGTGCAGGAGTAATGGAGTTATTTTTTCCCAAAAGAAAGTGTTGATTCTGAACTGCTCAAACGAGTCGTTAGTAGTTTCTCACTTTCTGGACAAACCTACATAGGCTTGTAACAAATTTGCATAATGCCAGCATATGGTCTTCAATGGCTGCCTGCAAACAAAGACCCTCAAACACTGTAGTTGTAGCTGAGACTGGAAGAGTTTGGTTTGTGTTTACGACAGCGTTTTCAGCGCTGCAAATCCACTTTGCAACTCTTCCAAATGATGAGCGCTGGAATTGATACGGCAAGTCAGACACCAGTATTCTGTTGCACAACAGAGTAGACCAATCACAACAGAGTAGACCAATCATAACAGACTGGGCCATCTGACTAATCAGAACAGAGTAAACCAATCACAACAGACTGGGCCATCTGACCAATCAGAGCAGAGTAGACTAATCACAACAGAGTAGACCAATCAGAGCAGAGAAGACCAATCACAACAGACTGGGCCATCTGACCAATCAGAGCAGAGTAGACTAATCACAACAGAGTAGACCAATCAGAGCAGAGTAGACCAATCACAACAGACTGGGTCATCTGACCAATCAGAGCAGAGTAGTCCAATCACAACAGACTGGGCCATCTGACCAATCAGAGCAGAGTAGATGTATAATGAATTGTATGAGAAATGCCAACAATGTATATTATGACAAAATTAATTCGTTTTTTTGACGTTGGATGCATGTAAACTAATTGTAGGAGACCTACAAAAAACGACTCATGAAGAAATGGTTGATGTTGAAAAGCAGGGGACTCAAGATCCTGTTGTCTTCTAGGTGCTTGAGCTCCGAGAGCCTGCATGAGGAGAAGTCCTGGCCTGCGCTGGACGACAGACGCGTGGAGGCGGAGTTGGAAGAGACCTCCACCCTTCAGCACACCCTCCACAACCTCAAGCTGCAGCTGGCGGCGGAGCGGGCCCGACGGGTGGAGGCGGAGCGAGAGGCGGAGCTGACGGTGCAGGAGAACAGCGCGCTGGAGGAGCGCCTGAGTGTGCTGGAGGGAGCGCGCCGTCGGCAGGCCGAGCTGGAGGCCGAGGTGGAGGAGCTGCGGCAGCTCTGGCGCTCAGAGTCGACCAGCGCGAGGCTGACGGACACTCTCCTCCCCGATAACGTGTTCTTCGGCGTGGACGATAGGTCGAGGGTGGAGCTGGAGGAGGAAGACGGGTCGGAGCTTCCTCAGGGGAGGCGTCGCTGCAGCAGTGAGAGCTTCGTCCGAGGCGCTCGAGCCGAGGATATCCGACGCGGACACGAGCGCACGTGCATCCGCCGGGCCCAGGCGGTGAAGCAGCGCGGGATCTCCCTGCTCAACGAGGTGGACGCACAGTACAGCGCGCTTCAGGTGAAGTACGAGGAGCTGCTCCGCCGCTGCCAGCAGGGGGCCGACAGCCTGAGCCACAAGGCCGTGCAGACGCCCACGGCACACGCGCCACAGCGCCGCAAGAGTCAGGCTAGCACCGCGACCGAGACCAGGGACGAGCTCCATCAGCCTGAATACAAGGCCCTCTTTAAAGAGATCTTCACCTGCATTCAGAAAACCAAAGAGGACCTGAGTGAGAACAGGCCCGGGCAGAGCTGGCGGTATTATACATCTTCAGTGTAGTGATCTTGCACTTCCAGACAGATTTACTAGTCTTTGTGTGTGTCGATTGCACTTTAACACCTGTGCCTATACACAATATACTACACCAAACCGTCCACAACCTGCAATGGCAGAACGCAGGCTTTTTGTGTACTGTCATCTCAAAGTCTTATTCTCGTGATTTGAGACCTGTGGACCTCTGCGATACAGCCATACCGAGTTGAATCTGTGCTTTGGGTTTGCCAGCACCTCTTGAATTTGTAGAACCACGTCTGTGTAAGACTTAAAGACTAAAACTTCTGACGTTCAGAGGCTAGACTAAATTATTATTACTATCCACTAACACTGATAATAACGAACTAACTTAATGCAAATGACATGCATGTTAGGGTGAACCTCACAAAACGAGAATGAGACGTTTCACTCCAGACTCTAAATTTAATACATTTTATTGTAAATTGAAATATGGCCCAGATTTCGTGAGATTCACCTGATAAACTTTAAAACCTTTAAAAAAAATAAGGAATTCAGTAGGACAATATGTAGCCATATATTTCGAGTGTCTAGAAATTTCACAAGCAATATTCTTTATTTTCTCTCTCTCTTTTCTTTAAGAAAATGCGGCATGTGATTTCAGTGACGTTACTGTAATGATTTCTTGAGCAATACCGTTTGCTGCTTTTATAAAACGTCCGGTTTAAGAATTTACCTCAATGGTTTTGATGTGCTACGCAAAATAGTTAAGAGTTCGCTCACGTATATGTAAACAATATGCTTGAAATTCTCACATGAATTTGTGTGTATAGTTTGTTTAGCGCAAATCGTAGTTCAATGTTTTGGCAATGTCTCGCTCGAGTTCCGGCACTTTGTTTTGACGTTCATTTAAACACCACTGTGAAACTATGCACTTTAGACAGGCCTACGGTCAGTTTTGTTTTAGTTCTATTTTTATTTAAATGTTTTCATTGGTTACTCTAGTTCAGAGATTTTATTTATTTTTTTTGATTGGTATTCGTTCTGTTTTTCGATTTGATCTCGCCTGTGGGTTTTAGGTCAACGTTTGAATGTGTTACCGATGTCTTGATGGAGATACTGAATGAGGGTCTTTAGTTTCGACGACTGAAGGCTTTTGAACCGATGCTTTGACGGAGTTACCTAAACGTTACACCAGCACAAAGTAGGACGTTTTTATGATGCAAGTAGTTTTCTGGTAAGTGTGGTTTAACAGTTGGTCTAACAATACCTAATTATTACCGGCTTATGTGTTTAATAACTGTTGTATTTCAAAACGCAAACCATGTGCTACTTAATACTTAATCAGGATCAACCATGTTCATGTTGTAACATTCTGAAGCTGTCGAATGCCTTGAGTTGTTGGAGATGACAGTATTAGCAGGCTTTGACTTTTTTGGATCAATGTATTGCGTAGATGTCTAGGACAGACAGATAGAGAAAAAGAAAGATACGTCTTCATTAGCAGGCAGGGAAAACCAATGTTCATTGATGAGCTGGTCCTGACAAAGAAAAATATTTGAATATTGTCACGAGGGAGACAAACATATATTGTGGTGTTTTGCATTTCTCATCTCATCGCTTCATTTCAGTGTTTAGGAAAATGGTGCTACTGTATTGCAGCTACAAAAGTCTCTCGCTTTCAAAACGACAGCCAAACTTTTACAGAATTATATGCTTGTTGTTCAGCGTTGTGTTAGTAGTCTACAGTGCTCATGATCAGAGGTTAATGTGCAGCAGAAATATAATTACTTTGACTTTAGGGTCAAAGGGTTCCCAGGGTTCCTGGAAATGTAAAAAAAATAGTGCAATGAACTGATTTAGTCTTAAACGCAGACCAAAAATCTTGTCTGTAAATCATTTGCTAACATTTACTTGCAGATAAAACAATCAATTTGTGATAACCACATGATGAAAATTGTTTATATTTGTTGAGAGAATGTACGAAATTGAATCTGTTACCTATTCTCCGTCCTGATGATTGTTTCAGCATTAAATGCATACATCTGGAATCGGAGTTCATTGTTTTAAGTAAAAGGCTTTAGTTTTTTACATTTATTTATTACTGTTATTGACTGCAGATTATACAATTTGACATGCTTGAAGAAATGCACAATCTGATTATTACTGGTGCTGAATATGCAATAGACTAGACCAATGCCTTTTGAATATCTGTGATCGTGTATGTATAATATGGCATGACTAACATTTTACTTGGGTTGCAAACTATCCAGTAGCCTAAATAAAACTTTATGAATGAACCAATTATGGATGTTCTGGTTTTATTTAATCATGACCAATCCAACATATCAATTAGCTTATTTTAAAGCTACTGTGTAGGATTTTCTTCCATCTAGCGGTGAAATTGTTTATGACTACCAACTGAATATTACCAGAGAATGTCTAATAAGGGGAGAACTTCCACTCTCAGTAAACTTACGGCTTCTGAACTGGTTGCAGTTCCACTGGCTCCACATGAGGGCGCTCACAGGACGAGTGCAGAATGAATGGAGGTCTATGGCGGTATACCCCTCAAAATCCACTTTTCTCAGGATATAATTTTTTGTCTAGTAATTTGAATGTTGTATTCGAAAGGAGATGCAAAGAAATTACACATTGCTGGGTGTTAGATTTTTTTTAGAGTCACTTAATTGTTTTAAAAAGTCTTTTAAAACATCAATGACGTCATCGTACGACCAGAGATACTGCTTTACGGCAATCCTTCAGTCACTTTGGTGCTTTCCCGCCCTGCACTTTCTTTTCTCTCGAGGCATCGACAACACAGCTGACACAGGTAAATACACAACACAGCTGACACAGGTAACTACACAACACAGCTGACACAGGTGCTAGAAGAGTTTTTGTTTTGTTTGTTTCTGGTCCCGCTTCGGATGCCATCAAGCGGTATCTCTGGTCGTAATCAGTCCTTCACTGACCAATCAGCGTTCATTAGCAGAATGCTAGCGTGTTATGGGCAACACCAACTCAACCTGTGAGAAATCGAAAGGACATAAGTACTCGTTCATTCAACTTTCAACCTATAACCCATGTTGAACTTGCAAAACCTACAATCAAATCTGAGATTTCTCAACGGCAATCGGGTGAAAGAGACACATTTAGCCGTCTAGCCCCATTGACTCCCATTCATTTTGCACTCATGGGCGATCGCCCCCAGTGGAACTCTGATGGAACTACAACCAAAATTCGGTACAATAGGACTTAGTACGTTTACACGTACATGGTTATTTTGAAAAACGGAGACATTTCCCTTCGGTTGTGCCCCTCATTTACACGCAAACGGAGAATTCGCCTCTGAAATCGATTCTTTCTAAAAACTCCGGCCAGAGTGGAGTTTTAGGCAGTCGACGTCACAGTATGCGACAGAACTTGCACTGCGTCAAAGGTGCGACCTATATTTTCGGGATTCTGATTGGCTAACATGGGCTTGAGCTTCTCGTTACACTGCCACCTACAGGTTTGGCATGCTCTTGTCGGCATATACACGGGTTTGTGTAAACGAACACTTTTCTGAAAACGGAGAGGGTGAAATGTCCGTTTATGAAAATAACCGGCCACGTGTAAACGTAGCCTTAATAGGGAGTGGCCAGGCTCTCCGTAGACGGGCTCTGATATTACTTAGCCCCTCCCATTCCGAGGGAGTTTTAACTCCTACGGTGGTCGTATTATTTCAAATCTGCCGCAAGTCGCGAGTAATCTCCCCCTCGCATTCGTCACGGCGCCACTGAGTGTAAAAACGCGAAAGGCGAAGCTTGAATTTCCAGGTATGTCCCTCTTTGGCGAATGTATTTTCAAGATGGAGGCGCAACATGGCTTCCGCCATTCGAGCGACTCTCTCGTATGTATTCTAAATGGCAGATTCTACGCTTATACGAGAATACTTGATTAGTTGGTAGAAGTAATTACACATTAATGAGCACATATCATTTTGAAAGAACAAATAGTTTTTTGCTAAGAATCAACTTAAAAAATTACACAGTGTAGCTTTAATGTCTTTTTGTAGAAATATTTTTTCATTAGAACATAAATTCTCGCATGTAAAGCCAAATAAGGGCTTTTGTAACTTGTGGCGCCCACTTGTGGTCTATTTTGGAATATTAATAAGATGCTTTTCTTTTTCTGTTAACCTCTAGATATCATAAGATAATGCAATATTTTAATAGCAAGAAGATTCACAGCACAGTTTATTCTTAAAAAAAAAAAGCCGAACACTTGTCTAATGTCACAGTTGTAGTTTACATGACGTACAACATATGGAAAAACAACGTGCAAAGTCCTAAAGACAACATCTGTGGAACTGTCCAGTAAATATACAAAGCAAAATCAAAAGATTATATAAGTCTACACTCACCATTACAAGCACAGCTTCAGAATATAAAACATTTCATTGGCATTCATGAATGCCACGCATGGCATACATTTATTGCTTATAAATGCCTAAAATGCAAAAATGTTAAATTCCCATTCACACACCACAACAGTTCATAATGGGGTTCATCGAGTCATACTAGAAACGAAGATCTTTAAACATCGTTGTGACATGACAGAAGAATCATGGGTCAGTGTGTGTGCGTATGTGTGTCTGTCTACCTAGCATTGTTCTGTCTGTCTTAGTAAGTATATTTCTTTCAAACTTTACTTTCAAAAATGTGTTTATTAACCTTATTTGAACTTGTTTGCTGAGGTAGAGACAAAACGCCTTTATCATGGGTCATCTGAACAAAATACTGTGAATGTTCTTAAGTGTGATTATGAATGTAGCCTATATAAAGACATAGTGTATGCTGAAAAAAAAACACATTCATTTTGTTTACTACATTTAGGAAGTGCAACTATTAATACACTTCATTCTCTGGAAGACCATAAGCAAATGCTCGTATCCATTAGGTGTCAAATAAACTCAGTGATATAACGTTTCAACATCACAATAAAAAAATTGCTGCCTGCCAAGATCACAACAAGACTTTCTTGCCTATTCCAAAATAATGAGAATAGGCTGCAGACTTAAAGGTATAGCGGAGGATCTTTCCAAATTTTAGATAAGACCCGCCCTCTCCACTTTTTGAAAAGTTTGATTGATTCACCAGAATGATTGACAATTAGGAGGACCAATAGTATAGGTTACCCACCAGGAAGTAAAACATCCTCCGCTATACCTTTAATAATATTATATTTAAAAAAAAACAATAAATACATTAATTATTGTCTAAATACTAACTTAGCATCATTTTAAAACACTTACTCACAATTTGTTTCTCCTAGTCACAGTCAAAGAGTGATATAGTTCCCAAGCTGCTCTGCAGGTTATATCTAAATTTTACTCAAACCCTGAATCACACCCCTCAAATGTATAAATATAGATCATATCCAATTACAACAACACAGTGATATTTGTTTCTAAAGTGATGTAGGATTGTGGTTAAAAATCTGATCGGATCTTATCTGAGCTAAAAAAAAAAAGTTGCAGGTTCAAATTAGGGCTGAGCAATATAGCTAAAAATAAATAAATAAATAATAATCAATATTCTTCAGACATTTGACAATAGAAATCTCGACATAATCTGAAGCAAGCAGCCAGTGTAGTAGTCTATTAGTTAATTTTAACTAATAATTATAGTTTTAATATCTAACTAAGTAAGTTAACATTTAGTTAAAAAATAATCAGTGCATGTTTTCAACACTGTTTTTAAAATATATTTCATAAGTTAAACTTATATGCACCAATATAACAATTTGCAGTAATAGAAGTAATTATGCATCTGTTTTTTTTACAGTAATGGCGCAAATTTGAAAATAAAACTAAAGTTGCGCTAGTCTTTTCTTCCCTCTGACATAAATCTGAGTGAAACGGCTTCTGGAACAAGAACAAATGTAGACTATTTGTAACAAACTCGTCTTTTTTTGTTAATAAAAAACAAAAACAAAAACAAGAACAAATGTAGGGCGGGGCTTGATTTGGTCCGTGAGGATTTGATTGGATGGTTGGATGGTTGTGGTTTACTATTGGTGGATCTCATGTGAGAGTGAAGAGAAGAGATGGCGCTGCAAAAGGGAGGGGAAGTTATTTTGATTAAAGATTATGAGGAAACATGAATTTAAACAAGCGATATTCCATTAAAAAACAAAACAAAGATTGTCAATTCTGATTTCTTGGTGACTAAACTGATTAATGCTCCGCGATACACACAAACATTTAAACTAGTTTGATGATAGTTTTTATGCGATATTCACAATGCTGCATAATTTTAACGGTAAAAGAATGTAAAAATGCTACAGTGAAAACAGATACTAGTATTTCAACAGATTGGTAAATTAGCATTATATCAGATAATGAAATAAGTTTTTTTTTTTTTACTGTAAATTTAACTTAAGTATGTAAATCCTAAAATGTTGCTACCGTATTACCGTACGGTAAATTTCTGACAACCACAGCCAGTTTTTTTATTTTTTTTACCGTAAATTTAACAGATTTTTTTTACAGTGTAATTTTCAATTCTCTACATTGCCCAGCCCTAGTTCGTTTCTCTAAGGAGTGAGCATTATTCCCAGCAGATCAGGAGTGAGAAGAGTCCGATCAGGAGCATCAGGAGCAGCAGGAACAGGAACCGTGTGTTGGGGAACGAGGCGGCTGGACGTCCCGGTCGGCTCCGCAGGTACTGGTCCACCGAGTCCGTCAGGCTGAACTTCTCAGGAAAGAAGCCCAGTTCTCGCTGGGCCTTCTCGATTTTAAAGGTGTGACTGACAGCAATGCTTCTGACCTGAGAGGGATGCAGAGGTCATGAGAGGTCAGGAGAGGTCAACATGCTAACAGCAGACTGATCTGGGGCCTGTACCATGATGGTAGTTGAACAAACTTTAGAGTTGACAAAACCAAACCAATCCAACGAGGCTTTGTTGGTATCATGATGCTGATTATACAATTTCTCTGTCAACTCAGGCTTTGATCCCGAGTTTAGGAGTTTAGGTGTGACATCAGTAGCGAACAGCCAATCACATGCTGAGAAATAGTGGAACTGCGATTCATTTCTCACGAGAGAAGCAGCGCGATTCACTTCTCTCTTCTGCAGAATATTACCAGATTAAAAGAAATATTAAGAATGTGAACAAATTTACACAGCAAGAAGAAAACAGCTGTCTATGAAAGAGCACAACTAAACGAGAAAGTCTTGCTATATCAGTGCAAGTTAAAGTTGTGAAGTTAGTTTATACAGTTGATAAAGGTATTGAGAGAATTGAACATTTAAGCTCACATGTAGTCATTTTATAGCTTCATCTGTTGATTCTAAAGCGTATTTATATTACCTGGCTTTATATATTTAAACTGTGCGTAAAAATAATTGATCAACTAAAATTGTACATGTGTTCGATTAATAATTGCATAAATAATATCTAAATCATACAAAATTATTATTCTAAATAAGTGTTGCTAAAAGCCAGACGAATTTGTCTTTAAAAATCATTTGCTATGTAGTGATCTTTAATTTAGAGTAGAAACAGGTGGAGTGGCTTTATCCTTTGCTCGGTTCGGTTTGCAACCTCTTACCTGGAACATCACCTGACCCTGACCAGGTTAGCCGTGGAGCGTAAGTTACTATGGCGATGAACACTGCTAAAAGCCTAACCACTTTCATGGTGCCTAAAACCCAGAGTTGGCACAAACTAAACTGAAACATAGCTGGCTATCCACCTAAACCGGCCTCATGGTACAGGCCCCAGATCAGACACACAGGTCACATGCTGTCACCTACTGGACACCTCAGAGACACATGCTTCGGTAAAAACAAGTGCACTTCATTGTATTAATGTGCACTTGTGGTGTAGTAACTTAAAATCTTAAACATATATATATAGAGTATATAATATAAATATACTCTTATGTATATATATGTATATATATATATATATATAAGAGCATGTTAATAAGAGCATTATATATAATACAATTAAAAAAATATATATATATATATATATATATATATATAAAAAAATATATATAATACAATAAAAAAAAAAAAAAAATATATATATATATAAATTTTTTTTTAACACTGTACTTGCAGATAATATAATTGAAAAAAAAGGTCACTTAAAAGAGTATTGTGAACTGTTTCATGACAACACACATAAGTAAACTTTTAAAAAGTGTTTTTGTAAAAATATTAAACGTTTTACTTATACAGTATACATTTTAAATGATTGTTTCAATAATCTTTTGTCATGCTTTAAAGAAGTACACTTATTTTGATGTATTGACTAAAGTACTAAAGCACATGTAAAGTACATTATTTTAATTTAAACTAGTGTTATTTGATATATTTAAAATGGTGTAAATTACAACTTCATTATTACAAATGTGGATCAGATAACATTATATTTTGAGTTTCTATTTATTAAACCAATCATTCATTCATTGTATTAACTAAAAAAATAAATTTCAATGAATTTAACATTCTAAGGCAACCAGGTAACTTACTTTTTTAAGTTAAACCAACAATCATTTTTACAGTGAAATTACATATATTTAATATAATATATATTAATATAATACAATATATTTAAATAGACCATAAAAATACAATCAACTTGGATGTTTAAGTAATTTGAACTTAAATTACATTAAACTGACTGGAATTATATTTAAATGAGTTGAATCTTGTATAACTTATAGAAAAAGTTAAAGTTGAAAGTTGAGTTAATGTAAAAACATTGTCATGACTAATTGATCATATAATTTTTTACAGTGCACATACATGACACACGTTTCAATACAAAGAAAATGACATTAAAATATATTTTAGTTTATCAAAAATGCTTTTCAGTTCAGCAGTAACTTTAACCAAATTGCAAAGACAATAGAAATAATTATGAAATTACATATAAAGATGTACTTAAGTCCTACGTAAGTTAGTCAAAAAAACGCTTAAATTACATTTAATAGGAATTTAAACAAGAAAAAAAAATGTAATTGTAAATAATACGCAATTACGTTACATTCAGTTCACACTTAAGTATATTCTTGCAAAATAGTATTTAGTAATACGTACTATTTTAAAAAATTTGTTTGTGTCTGTTTTTTGTTTGTTTGTGGTAATCGTTATTCTGTAAAAAAGTTTGTTATTTGAGTTGGTGGGACTGCTTTTCTCATTGGTGGACTGGTTTAAAGCATGATGAGATTTTAGGTAGATTAAGAGGTGTCACAGTCAGATTGTCCTGAAGCGGGACACGGCGCTGAGAGATGGGCTCTGGATTTGACTTCACAGATCAGATTCTGAGGGCTTCACATTTACTAATGGCTTTAATGACCTCCTTTTACCTGGCATTACTTTTACATTGAGTGTGTGTGTACCCGTGCAGTCTCCTGGCACCACGAAATGCCCCCGCGGTCTCTCTCCCCTTACCAGCCTTCAGATTGGGTATCGACACGGAAAATCTGCAGTGGGCCGAGAGCCAGAGCCGGTTCCCCTGACCCAACACACACTGCTGTCTAGACCAGGAGCCGTCTGAAGAGTGTGTGTGGGCACCTTATAAAGCTCATACTCTCGAGTAGGTATTATATGTGTAAATAATGTGTGTGAATATGTGTATCATAAAATGTGACCAAAAAAAACAAAAAACTTTTTTTTTTTTTTTATAAAACATAAGCGTTCCATTGATGCATGGTTTGTTAGGATAGGACGATATTTGGCCGAGATACAACTATTTGAAAATCTGGAATCTGAGGATGCAGCAAAATTGAAACATTGAGAAAAACACCTTTAAAGTTGTCCATCTATGTTCGCGATTGTGCTGCATTCACTCACAAAACTAAATGTTTTATCTATTTACGGTAGGAAATTTACAAAATATCTTCATGGAACATGATCTTTACTTAATATCCTCATGATTTTTGCCATAAAAGAAAAATCGATAATTTTGACTTGTGACTGATTTTGTGATCCAGGGTCACATGTGTGTTTATATGTGTATGTGTATAGTTATTATTTGTAATGTATATGTATAGATATGTAAATATATATATATATATATATATATATATATATATGGGAGATAAAGTGTTCTATTTTTTTTCTATGTATATTGTGTTAGTATATGGTTAGTTTTCGGACCGCCCCCGGACCCCCCCAATACAGTAAAACTGCACATTTTAGAGTGGCCTTTTATTGTGGCCAGCCTAAGGCACACCTGTGCGATAATCATGCTATATCTAATCAGCATCTTGATATGCCACACCTGTGTACTGGATGGATTATCTCGGCAAAAGAGAAGTGCACACTAACACAGATTTAGACAGATTTGTGAACAATATTTGAGAGAAAAAGTCTTAGATCTTTGAGTTCAACTCATGAAAAATGGGAGCAAAAACAAAAGTGTTTTGTTTATAATTTTGTTCAGTGTATTTCTTTTTTTCTTTTTTTTTTCTCGAAATAAACTTTTATTTCAATCAAAAAAGCTAATGAATGCTTATTAAGCTGATGTTAGTTTCCCCAGTAGTGCCAACAGATGAAAAGCAGGTAAGTGTCCTCTAACCATAGCTTGTTCTTATTTACACACCTGACTTTTTCTTCACACTAAAACAAAACTCTTAAAATATTTTTTTTCCCCCAAAGTGTGAAAGTAAGATTCTAAAAGTCTCTTATATACAGTATATATACTCTTATTACAATTTAAAATAATTGATTTCTACGTGAACATATTTTAAATTGTAATTTATTCCTGTGATGCAAAGCTGAATTATTTACACGCGCCGGCCACTTTATTAGGTACACCTGTTCAAATGCTTGTTAATGCAAATATCTAATCAGCCAATCACATGCAGCAATTCAATGCATTTAGACATGATCAATAAGATCTGCTGAAGTTCAAACTGAGCATCAGAATGGGGAAGAAATGTGATTTAAGTGACTTTAAATGTGTCTTGGTTGTTGGTGCCAGACGGGCTGGTCTGAGTATTTCAGAAACTGATGATCTACTGAGATTTTCACACACAACTATCTCTAGGGTTTAGAGAGAATGGTCCGAAAAAGAGAAAATAATCATCATCTTCTGATGGCCCTTACAGCAGGATAACACACACGTCACAAAGCTCAAATCATCTCAAACTGGTTTCTCGTTCATGACAGTGAGTCACTAAACTCCAGATCTCAGTCCAGTAGGGCAGCTCTGGGAAGTGGAGGAACAGGAGATTCACATCATGGATGAGCAGCTGATAAATCTGCAGCAACTGTGTGAAGATTTCATGACAATATGGAGCAAAGTCTCTGAGGAATGTTTCCAGCAGCTGTTGAATCTGTGCCATGAGGAATTAAGGCAGTTTCTGAAGGCAAAAGATGTATCTTCAGTGGCTGGTGAGTGTATAAACACACTGAACAGTGAAACGTCTCAATGTCAGCACTCTTGAAACACTGTTCAGCCAATTGGGAAGTTTTCAGATGAAGGCAACTTTGTATCGACATGTGAAACATTCAAATATTATCCAATTGTAATCAAGGATGTAAAATTGCTTTGAAACATTATTGTGAAAAGTGCTATTCAAATAAACTTGAATTTAATTGAATCAAAGCATATTATAAGAGACCTGGGAATGCATAGAAATAATTTCCACAAATTACTACTTCTATAATATTTAATTACAGGACACTGTTGTTCACACTAGTTAGTCAGATCAGTTTAATAGATTACTTGGTATTAACCCAGGAATAGCTGCTAGTAGACAGTAGATCTGACTTTTTTTTTCTGATATCATATCTTTAAACTTTCAGCTCAGAACGTAAAATCCCACATTTGGATAATTTAGAGGTGGACTGTGTGATCAGATCATGCTATGAAACAGACTAGTGCCATCTAGTGGACAGAGGACAGTGTACACTTACAAACAAACCTTATAAACCATAATATATGACACATTCAACTAATATAAATGGAGTATGCTGGCCACAAAAAGTATTTGGACACATAAGCCACACTACGAATGTAACAAAATATCAAACCGAACAGAGGCTTCTTTAGTTCCAAACCATAAAATAATAGATCCATTCATATTCATAAGTGTCCAGATGTGTCTCAGTAGTTTTGATACCACTGTAAATAATATATAGAGTAAGATTTGTCTCAGAAACTGGGATGAAGGTCGCCATCATGTGATTGACATACTCGTTTCCTGGTTCTTGTGCTTGTGTGTGTGTGTGTGTGTGTGTGTGTCTTTCCTTCACCTGTCCATCTCAAACCTAAAGCTCCAGCAAGGAGCTGGTGCCTCATGTTTTATTCACAAAGCAATCATCAAACCTGCCTCCACCTGAGCAGAATCACCCGTCAGGCCGTGGCTTGTGTTTCTCATGACTAATGCATGTCTCAGCACCAGTCCACACCTAAAGCAACCCGTTCTTCCTCAGACTTCAGGCCAACTGGCTCATCACGATTTACTACCATCCCAGAATCCACTGTGACACTTAAACAGCACATGCAGACTTCATGGTTACAGATGCCTGCTGGTGTGATGAATGAGATCTGATGGATCTTACAGACGTGAAGTTCATTATGTTGAGTGCAGGAGGACTGGAGCTGCTGTGATTATAGAGTTGAAGGATTATAGAGTTGAAGTTTATTATTTTGAGTGCAGGAGGACTGGAGCTGCTGTGATTATAGGGTTGAAGGATTATAGAGTTGAAGTTTATTATTTTGAGTGCAGGAGGACTGGAGCTGCTGTGATTATAGGGTTGAAGGATTATAGAGTTGAAGTTTATTATTTTGAGTGCAGGAGGACTGGAGCTGCTGTGATTATAGAGTTGAAGGATTATAGAGTTGAAGTTTATTATTTTGAGTGCAGGAGGACTGGAGCTGCTGTGATTATAGGGTTGAAAGATTATAGAGTTGAAGTTTATTATTTTGAGTGCAGGAGGACTGGAGCTGCTGTGATTATAGAGTAGAAGGGTAATAGAGTTGATGGATTATAGAGTTGAAGTTCATTACGCTGAGTGCAGGAGGACTGGAGCTGCTGTGATTATAGAGTTGATGGATTATAGAGTTGAAGTTCATTACTTTGAGTGCAGGAGGACTGGAGCTGCTGTGATTATAGAGTTGATGGATTATAGAGTTGAAGTTCATTACTTTGAGTGCAGGAGGACTGGAGCTGCTGTGATTATAGGGTTGAAGGATTATAGAGTTGAAGTTGATTATTTTGAGTGCAGGAGGACTGGAGCTGCTGTGATTA
Organism: Leuciscus idus; assembly: GCA_021554675.1. Lineage (NCBI taxonomy): Eukaryota > Metazoa > Chordata > Actinopteri > Cypriniformes > Leuciscidae > Leuciscus > Leuciscus idus. Next base: position 8,181,980 of record CM038621.1, on the reverse strand, counting down.
TAGAGTAGAAGGGTAATAGAGTTGATGGATTATAGAGTTGAAGTTCATTACGCTGAGTGCAGGAGGACTGGAGCTGCTGTGATTATAGAGTTGATGGATTATAGAGTTGAAGTTCATTACTTTGAGTGCAGGAGGACTGGAGCTGCTGTGATTATAGAGTTGATGGATTATAGAGTTGAAGTTCATTACTTTGAGTGCAGGAGGACTGGAGCTGCTGTGATTATAGAGTTGATGGATTATAGAGTTGAAGTTCATTACGTTGAGTGCAGGAGGACTGGAGCTGCTGTGATTATAGAGTTGAAGTTCATTACGTTGAGTACAGGAGGACTGGAGCTGCTGTGATTATAGAGTTGAAGGATTATAGAGTTGAAGTTCATTACGTTGAGTGCAGGAGGACTCGAGCTGCTGTGATAATAGAGTTGAAGGATTATAGAGTTGATGGATTATAGAGTTGAAGTTCATTACGTTGAGTGCAGGAGTGCTGGATCTGCTGTGATTATAGAGTTGAAGGGTAATAGAGTTGAAGGATTATAGAGTTGAAGTTCATTACGTTGAGTGCAGGAGTGCTGGATCTGCTGTGATTATAGAGTTGATGATTATAGAGTTGAAGGATAATAGATTTGAAGGATAACAGATTTGAAGGACAATAGAGTTGAAGGATTATAGAGTTGAAGTTCATTATGTTGAGTACTGGAGCTGCTGTAATTTATAGAGTAGAAGGATTATAGAGTTGATTGATTATCGAGTTGAACTTCATTACGTGGAGTGCAGGAGTGCCGGATCTGCTGTGCATCTTAAGGAGAGTTAAAGGAAGTATATGCTGATGGAAACCTAAGATGCCACACTTTGGCTAGAGTTGTTGCCATGGCGCCTGAACCTTCAGTTTATCACTTACTCACACACACACACACACACACACACACACACACACACACACACACACACACGCGCACACACACACACACACGCACACACGCACACACACACACACCGGACACTTTATTAGATACATCCTGCTAGCGGGTCGGACCCTGTTTTGCCTTCAGAAACTGCCTTAATTCCTCATGGCACAGGTTCAACAGCTGCTGGAAACATTCCTCAGAGACTTTGCTCCATATTGTCATGAAATCTTCACACAGTTGCTGCAGATTTATCAGCTGCTCCTCCATGATGTGAATCTCCTGTTCCTCCACTTCCCAGAGCTGCCCTACTGGACTGCGATCTGGAGACTGTGGAGGCCGTTTGAGTTTTGTGACTCACTGTCATGATAAAGAAACCAGCCTGAGATGATTTGAGATTTGTGACGTGTGTGTTATCCTGCTGTAAGGGCCATCAGAAGATAATGCACTGGTCATAAAGGGATAAACATGATCAGCAACAATACTCAGGAAGGCTGTGGTGTTTAAACAATGATCAACTGATACTAAGAGACCCAAAGTGTGCCAAGAAAATATCCCTCACACCATTACACCTCCAGCAGCCTGAACTGCTGATAGAAGGCATTACTGATCCATGCTTTTGTAAGAATGGAAATGGGAAGGTTTAAATAAAGTTAGATGGTACGCGAGATATCGCGAGCGTAAGAAACACGCGAAAAGGGGAGGAGTTGAAAAAGAGGAAGAAGAGAGATGATATGGATGGAGAAATGGACGATGTAATCGGGTGGAACGATGTAGAGTCATAGTTAAGAGAAATGTTGAAATAAACACTGAGTTCTGAGCACAGAAGTCTTGGTCTGACTCCTCTATCAAGTGACTACGACAGATACAGAAAATAGCCAAGAACCCACGCATAATACTCGGTAAGCACGGATTCATTGAGACTCGCAAATCCGAGTATTACACTTTAACACTGTTTACACCAAATTCTGACCCTCCAATCTGAATGTTGCAGAAAAAATAGAGACTCATCAGACCAGGTAATGTTTTTTTTTTCAGTCTTCTACTGTGAGTCCAGCCCGTCTGGCACCAACAACCATGCCACGCTCAAAGTCACTTAAAGCACCCTTTCCCCCCATTCTGATGCTCAGTTTGAACATTAGCAGATTGTCTTGACCATATCAGCATACCTAAATGCATTGAAGGTACGTTTACATGACAATGATATGCTTAAAACTCAGAAATATTTCCTTTTTTACGTTTTCCGTGTACATTGTCAAAACGATCCCCATTCACACGGATCTGCGGAAACTACTAAAAACGCTGTATTCTGCTGCCAGGCCATTAGATGGCGATGAAACACTTTAGACTGAACACGTAATACGCATGTGCGTGACGTCATCGTCTTCAGAGATTTGCATTATTGTTGTTTACATGGAGACCGTTTTCAAAAGTGCGGTTTTTCAGGCACCCAAAGCGCTGTTGCCGTGTAAACGAACGGCCAAAACGCATAAAAAGTTTTACGTTTTTAGTTGAAAATGATGTGATGAAAACAGCCCCTGAGTTGCTGCATGTAATTGGCTAATTCGATATTTGCATTAACGAGCAGTTAATGTTAGGTGTTAGGTGTACCTAATAAAGTGGCCGGTGAGTGTACATCTGCCAGTAAATGAAAGCTATATAGTCTAAATTATGAAACTTTATCTTGATATAATTTTCTTTGATATTCAGTATGCATATTATTATTGTTTTATCTTACTATGGTTACATAGATTACAGCTCCTCTGAGTGTGTTTGTCTGTTTGTTAATGGGGTTTAATTACCTATAATAGCGGAGGGAGAATGCAGTGTCACACTGCTCTCAAGATGACATCAAAACAACTATAGTAGGAAAAAGTGATGAGAGCAAACTGCATAATGTAATGACTCGTTTTACCTCGTTTCTGGTCAGAAGCAATGGGATTTCCAGGATAGGCCTCAGAGTCACATGCAGTCGCTCCATCAGAATTGCTGGAGAAGACAAGAAAGTTCATTTAACCACTAAATTTCTCAATTCAAGCTCAAGGCACAAAAATAGGATAAAAAAAAAAAGAATACGATTTATAGTTGCATTTGAACAACAGTTTATTAAAAAATGATAATAATAATTTTAATGTCACACCTGCTGAGTAGACCAGAGACACAGGAAGGTGAATCAGCGGCCGACCGTAACCCAGTCTTTCAAACTGGAAATAGATATAGGTATAGTATTGTAATAAACAAAGAAATCTTTCAAATATATACGGGTTAATTAAATATACAGTCAAACCAGAAAGACACCAGATGTAATTTGATTATAATTTTTTTTACTAGTGTGTGCAGGACACTATAGTTCATTTATGTGAGTGGGGAGAGCAAAATAAAGTAAACTGTGACATATTATACCCAAAAATTCATCATACAGTGACTAACAGTAAAAAATATACAAATTTGAGACCAAACTGTTACATGTATGCTCTGGCCCCGTTTACACGAAGGGAAGACGCAGATATTTCCCTGTGGTCCGGCCTCTCATTTACACGAAACCCCCGTTTTTATCACAGAAAACTAATATTTCTAAAAAACTCCGGCCAAAGTGGAGATTGCCGTGTCAAAAACGGGGTTTTAGGTTCTCAAACGTCACATTATGCGCCAGAAAATGCTTAATGTCATGTGAGCGCCCTAGGAAGTCGCTCGTGTTATTCGTTGTTGTCGATTCTGATTGGCTTGCATGGCTTTATCCTTCTCCCTGCACTGCCGCCCATAGGTTTGGCATAGTTATGATGGCGCTCGACGGTGTATTTATGCGGGTTGATGTAAATTACAACTTGAAAACCATGTTGTGTGCACGATGTTATTATTGAAAACGGAGGGGGGGAAATATTTGTTTCTCTAAATACCCGGCTATGTGTAAATGTGGCCTCTGTCTTGTGTTTTTTTGGTTCAGTCCCTGTGACCTAGTTTTCCCCAGTCTGTCTTATTAGCAATGTCACTCACCTGTGCCCTGTTTATTACTTATCTCATTAGTTCAAGTATATATACTCCCTGTGTCTTTCAGTCCTTTGTCCGATCGAGTCTATGTGTAACTTGTGTTAGTGTGTGGATTTGCCTGTCTCCTGTGATACCCTCCTGTGGACTTATTAAAAGACTATATTTTGAAATTCTCCCTCGTTGTGCGACACAAACACTATTCAGACACTAACCATGTTTTGCTGAAGTGTTTTTTCTTTAATTGCTAATGCGACCTTTTTACACACAGACTGAACACAATGAAGCATTGCTTGGTAATTGTTTGAGCTAAACTGGTATTATCTAATTGTGTAGTTAAATTTAACAGCTGACAGATATTCAACATAATTCATCTGTGAGACAGTCTAACAGAAGGACGGACAAAACCAGTGAAATATCAACTGATTATATAACTCTGAGTTCTAGTCATATTTTATTATCATTTTCTAAACAATAGCGAATAAATTGTGATAATGTGAGAAATGTTGAAGCTGTCTGAATACATTTAGGTTTGACTGTACTTGGATTGCTTGCTACATACCAGAGGTGTCAACCATTCGAAGACATTGACAGACTCCCCATCATTGATAAAGTAGGCCTGTCCACTCTAAAAAAAACAAATTACACAAACAAACAAACAAATACATTATGCATAATCTAGGTTCAATACTAATGATTGCATTAAAAATATCATGCCACACATACCGCCACAAAGGCTTTCTCCGCAGTGAGTGCTTCTGCTGCTAAAACATGAGCCGTCACCAAATTATCCACATGCACCCAGTTCATCTTGGCATTAGGGTCTCCAAAACAGAAGCTGAACAACCTCCTCTCCACATTCACCTGAGAAGAGAATCATAAAACCATGTTTCTGCATTCAACAAATCTTCCCAGAGCTAACAGCACCCTCTAAAGGCCCCGATATCCTCCAAGCAAAAATGAGATTGGGGTTCGAGGCCGACTCGGAGCAGGGCAGATAGGATTGGAGGATGAGTTTAGGAGGCGGAGCAATGAAGAAGTTTGGTTTGATTTCATCTGTCCAACAGCGTTTTTGAAATATAGCTTACCCCACCTTTAAAACTGAGGGTGAGTAGAATACAAGAGATTACATGAGGAAGCACAGATGTGTCTGTATGTACAGTAGATACAGCACAAGCACATGCTGTAACAGGAGCTTCTCACAGACTTCATTAATATTGTACAGCTCTGGGCAACTCTGGCACAGCTGAGCCTGTACAACTGTCTGGGTGTGTGTGTGTGTGTGTGTGTGTGTGTGTGTGTGTGTGTGTGTGTGTGTGAGAGAGAGAGAGAGAGGGGTCTCACCATCACCCTGTGCAAATGTCTTCTCTCTTCAGGACCGTAGATACCAGAGGGGCGTAGGACACACGTCTGTAGAAGACCACCACCTATCACAGGAATACCTCAGTATTATAAGAAGTTTAACCATGACCTATTTTTTTCATATTCACATATAAATTAAAAGATGCCTAAATATTATCTAAACAAGATTTAATTATTTAACCAAATATCCAGTTTTGACTTGTGAGCAATCAATCAATATGAGATTTTTTTTTACGTTGTCAATACTGCCATCATGTGCCGCTAGAGAGATATATAACATTAACAAAAGACTTCTGTGGTTGTACCACTAATGATGGCAATACTATGGTACTTTGATATTTACTATGATACTAAATGATTACAAGTACCATTCCTTTCCTTGTGAAAAAGAAGTGTGCTTAATGTGTTTAATGTGCACTTGTAGTGTACTTTAAAAGTATTTAAGCAAAACTGTACTTGAAAATTATATAATTTTATTAACTATTGGTCCACATAAAGACCATTTAAGGGTTTTGGGTGCATAGATGAATGGATGGATAAATCGCAACTTCATCCTTACAAATAATTGTAATTCGTTTAAATTCATCAAATGTTTCAGTAGAAATTACATTTAAGTATATTTTAGTTTGCCATGAATGCTTGTCAGTACATTCAGCAGTAATTTTAACCAAATTTCACAACAGCCGCACTGGCCAATATATAATTTCTATTACTTTTATGCTTTTACTCATGATATCAAAGAAATCTGATGCTGATCTGCATGCTTGAAATAGAAATGCTCCAGAAAAAGTTGTTTCTCCCTTTGGGTTTTGTAAGGAGGTGTGCAATTATTAGCGCAGAGCCAACACACACACACACACAGAATAAGCTTCCCTCGTGCTTGGCTTTATTGTTAAGCCTAGGTCTAATTTTAAAACAGTGTCAACAGGTCTGGTTGGGTTGGGTTGCAGGCGGTGGTCATTACCATAGCAGCTGTTACCTCAGTACCTCATCAGAAGTAGACACACACACACACACAATATGATCGGGGTACATGACACCACTTGCGCTTATTGCTATTGAGCCCAATAACAGGATTGACTTCAGAGATCAACAAGTTTCCATTTCCGTACCTTTTGTTGGTCTTCCATTGGCCGCGAGCACCATGTGTTCGGCGATAGCTTTAGTCCTGGAGTAATGGTCTATGTGCTTGAAGAGAGAACGAAAAAAAAATCACATTTAAATAAATGACAAGACTTGATGATCATTTGTAAACTGTACAATGACTTAGTCATGGGATAGTAGTCCTCAAATTAAATATAGGGTGTCAATTCTCAAATAAAAATGCTCAGACTAAAAAAGTGTTCAATTAATTTGATAAATTTGAATTCTTTTTTTTTTATATTTGACCACAACATATTATAAACCACAATATACTATATAAAAGCTATTAATATGGTCATAATTTGTAGCCCAGGCATGGTAAAAATGATGATGAACATAATGTTAATAGATAGCTTGTTTCAGCCATTAGTGAAAGTCATCACACATTAGTCAACCTCAGCCCGAAAATGAGCGCCAGTGAAATCCGAGTGTGTAAGCTGTACCGTTGTATGATTCATCAGATGTTATGTATTCATGTATGACGTTTGGGCAGACAAAAGCGGGTGACTTGTGTAGCACCTCACTTGAGTGAGGTGTCGGATGGACTAATTTGATTCCATTAACCTTCCTTAACTTCAGTCTACTGTTCTTCTGGACGGTGAACCGGAGCACACAGGAGAAGAGCACGAGTCGAGCTTCACCATGACACACTAATCCCTAGTGAAAGTCATCCACTTCTCATGCCTGTGATCACAGTGATCAGTAACGTAACAGATCAGTACATCCAGTGTACAGTAGATAGCATCACTGATTATAATGGGTTGTTGGCTTTTTTTCTTTTTTGTGATGTTCCGCAAATTACTGGTGTAGACATGAGCTACGTCCTTGAGTCGACAACTCCAACGTTTTGAGCGGTGAAAAGAATCCGGACTAAATTAAACATCTGATTTGCATTTGCGTTCAAGCACCACAAAATCCCCAGTGTTAAATTAACACCCCTCAGTGTAAATATGTGTCCAACTATAGGGTGTTAAAATGAACATTTAAGCAGTTAAGTGCTTATCCCATAATCAAATACCCCATAATTAAGTGATTAATTAAGTGATGATTGGCCATTAGTGGTGACACCTGATGTTAATAAGCAGAATCATTGAAGGAACGAGAAACAAGAACAGAAAAAAGAGAAACACAAGAAAAACAACTGACTTCCAGCCATTACACATTATTGCACTTATTACTAACCAGTTTGACTTTATTTCTGTCATAAGTTCTTATTGAGAATAAACATAAGTTTAGATGTTAATGTTTTATGGAATATTTCGTTTCACATCACCATTATGGGGATCAGTGTTTGCTGACGGCCGTACGCATCGATTTTACGGCAAAAGACTAACCCCTCTTTCACACCGCAAGCGTGAGCGGCGCACGAGCGGCGCGTCCGCGCAACTACATCGTCACTGCAGCAGCAGACTCTCGCAAGTATTCACACTGGAAGCGTAGCTAAGTACAGCGTCACAGCAGCGGCTGCGTGTTCGGCAGACAATAAAACCATTTCAAACAATGACAAGTTCTTTCAACATTTTTGTTTTTATACATTATAACTTGCAGAATATTTGTAATACCTGGAAGAGTTTGTTTTATCTAAAATCGTTGTTCATGGTCTACTTTACCGCCGTACGTATTTAAACATTTTGTTTTAATTCCTTTTAGAACGTGTTGTTTTTTGGGTCATAATGCACTTTGTGCTTCTCGACCTCCTCGTGTCATCCATTGATACAGGTTGTGTTTACATCATCTGCCGCACGCACATGTTTACTAGAGCCTATATAGCATAGTGTCTGTGTATTATATAATAAACTCAAATAAAGTTAATATCTTATTTTGTGGCTAGTTTGACTTTATTTTATTTTTATAATACTACCATACTTTCACCCAAAACGAATAATTAAAAAATGTAAATGGGTAAACACATATTTGTTATACTTAATCAATATTTTCTGGCATAATTGTTAAAACACTAGACATTGGCATTGTTGTTAAAACTCTTGACATGCTTATTCTGTGCATTTTGAGCACGTTTTGTGTTAAATCACATTTATTTTGTCCATCAAAAGTGTGCTTTCACTTTAATTGAGCGTGAGCAGCACAGCAAAAATAGACTGGGCGCCGAAACCCCCGCTGCACTGCTGTTCACGCGACGCTCCTGCTTGACGCTCACGCGCTACCCCTGCTCCCGGTGTGAATGCAGTCATTGATTAACATGGACGCCGAAAAAAATACGCGCTGCTCACGCGCCGCTCACGCTTGCGGTGTGAAACCGGGGTAACCCTTGAACTTGACGCACAACGTAATGATGAACGCAGTTGCCCTGTTTGTTTGCGATCAGGAGCCTGGCCACCCAATCAGGAGCTTGACCACCCAATCAGAAGCTTGACCCAACCAATCAGAAGCCTGGACACTCAATCAGGAGCCTGGCCCCCAATCAGGAGCCTAGCCACCCAATCAGGAGCCTTGCCACCCAATCAGGAGCCTAGCCACCCAATCAGGAGCCTTGCCACCCAATCAGGAGCCTGGCCACCCAATCAGTAGCTTGACCCACCCAATCAGGAGCTTGACCAGCCAATCAGAAGCCTGGTCACCAAATCAGGAGCCTGGCCACCCAATCAGAAGCCTGGCCACCCAATCAGAAGCTTGACCCACCCAATCAGGAGCTTGACCACCCAATCAGAAGCCTGGTCACCAAATCAGGAGCCTAGCCACCCAATCAGAAGCCTGGCCACCCAATCAGAAGCCTAGCCACACAATCAGGAGCTTTACCACACAATCAGGAGCCTGGCCCAACCAATCAGAAGCCTGTTCACCCAGTCAGGAGCCTTTCAAAACCTTCTCCTTGCAGCTCAAAACTGGAGCCGGGCCGGCTTTAGAACAGGGCTGGTGTTCAAAAAACAAGTCTCAAAGTGGAACAAACCAACATGTGTACTTCAGAAACGGTCTGAATGCAACATAAATCAGAGCACAGTCAGTGAGCATCTCACCATGTCCAGCGGCACGCAGGGAACAGAGTCTTCATCTCCATCCTCAATGGGTCTGCCAGCAAACGCCACATTCACTGTGCTGGTGTAGACGAGTCTCGGGATGCCCCGCTCCGTACAGACTACAACACACCAACCAGAACCACACACTTATAGCAGACTTTAAATGACATCAAAATTCTTATTCAGTGTTAAAGGATTAGTTCACTTCAGAATAAAAAATTCCTGATAATTTACTCACCTCCACATCATCCAATGATGTTCATGTCTTTCTTTCTTCAGTCGAAAATAAATTAATTTCAGGATTTTTCTCCATATAGTGGACTTCAATGGGGTCCAACAGTTTGAAGGTCCAAATTGCAGTTTCAGTGCAGCTTCGAAGGCTCTACATGATCCCATCAGAGGAATAAAGGTCTTATCTAGCCAAACCATCAGTCATTTTCAAAAAAAAATTAACATTTATATACTTTTTAACCACAAATGCTCGTCTTGAAAGGTCTCGCGTCACAGAAGGTGGAAGTACCAACAAACACCCTTTACAAATTTTTTTTTTAAAATAAATAAAAGTTAAAACAACGATGTTGGACAATTTTGAAGTTTGAGGAGAAAACGAGATGGAGTTTTTCGCCCTTCCCTACATTTTTGAACCGGAACAGGCGTGACCTTTCAACGTGATTGCGTAATGCGTGGCGCATCACAGAGCTAGTGAGAGACAAGCATTTGTGGTTAAAAAGTAAGTAAATGTTTTTAGAAAATGGCCGATGGTTTGTCTAGATAAGACTCTTATTCCTCGGCTGGGATCGTGTCGAGACTTTGAAGCTGCACTGAAACTGATATTTGGACCTTCAACACATTGGATCCCATTGAAGTCACTATATGGAGAAAAATCCTAGAATGTTTCCCTCAAAAACCTTAATTTATTTTAGACTGAAGAAAGAAAGAAATTAATATCTTGGATGATGTGGGGGTGAGCAAATTATCAGAAAATTTTAATTCTGAAGTGAACTAATCCTTTAAATATTTCTTTAGCGAAGCTTGTCGCAAATCCTTCAAATATTGCCTCCCTACATGTGATGTTGCCTGTGAATCTGGTCAAAAGAAGGTATCTTAGAAGATCTTAAAATCTAGTGCACATTCAGTATAAAGCCTACATGGACAGCTCAATAAATGTAGAATGTAGCCTTTGAATATGTTATCTGAAATGAACTCAATGGGAAATATTTCTAATACCATTAGAATACAAGCTCTAGTGAGAAACATTTATCTGAATAACAGGCCTAATAGTTACAGTACCAAATGATACAAATGTTGAAAGTTCACCGTTTATGACATTGTTCGTGCCGCCAACATTGACTGATTCAATCTGCTTTCTCTTCAGCTGCAGAACAAGAAAATACATGACCAGCGTATTTCACTTCAGTACGTTATGACATCAGTTCACTCCCTAAACACTCAGATATTATAATGAAACAATAATATTTATGATAAATTGAAAAATGAAACTTAAAGCATTGAATTAGGGCTTATAACAACTATGCGTTAATTTTAAAATTGTGTCATCAACAAACTTCTTTTTTCTTTACTTTTTTTCTTTTTATGTTAAGATAGTGCTTACATGTTATGGATCCACACAATGACACTCAACATTTTAAAATGAATGACTTCTGATCTTTAAATTGTCACTTTTTTTGTCATTTGTCTTTTCTATCATAACTAAATGATAAAATGCTGATGGATTAAAATGCTTGGCATGATGATAATGACAGCAGTGTTGAGAACTGTGACTTTGTTATAAAAATGACTTATGACTTAGAAAATATGATTTTTATGAAAAGTGTTTTTGATTTCGATCGCATACACTGGGAAAGGTAGAAAATGATAAATAGTAAAGATATTATGGCAAACAACATGTCAGCTTACACTTTTTTCACTTTAAAGCTATTAAAATCCATCCTATAAAAGAATATAATAAAAGAATGATGTGATATGGCATGTTTTATGCACATTAAAATGTTTGGTCACACTCGTTCGGTTCCAATTCTCACTTTTAACTAACTATTATCTATGGCTTTTGCCTCAATAAACTCCTTATGCTTATTAATAGTTAGTAAGGTAGTTGTTAAGTTCAGGTATTGGTTCAGATTAAGGAATGTAGAAGATGATAATGCAGAATTAGGCATTAATATATGCTTTATAAGCATGAATAAACAGCCAATATCCTAGTAATATGCATGATAATAAGCATATGGTTAATATCAAGAATTGAACCCTAAACTAAAGTGTTACCAAATGTTCTACATGTAAATATTAATATACTGTAATTCAATGCAAAATAAGGACTCAAGAAATATTTCCATGCATCAGTCTCAGAGTTTTAGTGGATTCTGACACAGACCGAGCTCTCGTGAGATGCATGTTACACACACTGACCTGTTCAGGACCTGACATCCCGTAGGAAGCGGTGTGAAATATAACGTCCACTCCCGCACAGATCTTATACAGGGCATCGTAATCCCGGATATCAATCTGGAAGTAAGACACACACAGATGTACTGAATCATAATGCCTATTCAATCACAGTGATGGACAAAAGAAAATCATTCATTACAGTCTTCTCTCCCATTGTTAAATTTTTGTTCAATCCATAACACTTACTATAAGAAACTATAGTCTCTAGAACAACCAAACTGGGAATGAATATTCACATTATTTCTTGACTTGCGTTCCAGATAAGTTGATTTGACCTCACTGAACCACAACAGTTTGCCTAAAACCTTTTGATCACTTTTAGACAATATTTCTATATTGATGGAAACATCTAGCAAGCAACGTGTGAAACAATGTTAAGTCTGATGATGCGTCAACACTAATCGCATTGAATTAACATTACAAAGTGACGATGGTTCAGTCTCATGAGTGCTGTCGGCTTTCATCAACATTTCAATAATGATCCAACATACTTTAAACATTGAAACGTCAATCTCAACCCAAATGATGGTTTGCATGAATGGAAACTCAACATTGTAACAATGTCACCTTGCTATCAGGGGTGTAACATACTATTTATTTATTTATTGCATCATCATCATCATCATCATCTATCATGTACATTTCTTCACCAACATACTGGTTCTCGACTGCTTCAGGGCCCAGGTTTACATTGGACATCAACGCAGTAATAAAACCACTGGTTACAAAAAATATCCTTCAAATTCGACATGAAAGTTGTTATTATAATGTAAAAAAGTTATTCATTTTACCATGTAAAACCACAATGTTCCCAAAATGATTAATGGGACATGGACTGAATACAAAAAAAATTCAATTTTGGTATCTAAGTTTTGCTTGAAATTAAATGATTTCAATATTTGAGACAATATTTCACTGTACAAAAACACATTTTTGGTTGGCAGGAATAATCGGCACTTTTTGCACAGATTTGCTCATGATTTTCAATGACGAGGACACGCACATCTGTCTAACTTCTTTGTCTTTAGCACAACCTTTGACATCAAGGATTTGGACATTTTTTCTCCTCCCTCTTTACTTTTAAATCCTAACTATGACAATATTATTATCAGTTATATTGATCATTGCTTTTTCCCCCACTATAAGAACAGACCCTCCAGTTGAGAACCCACAATCAAAAATTAAAAACATGAACAAAACCTGCTGAAACATTAACATGGCAGTTTCAGATTCACTTTCACGGCTCTTCCCGAAGCCCAGCGGTTTCTCCGAGACATCCGAGTCATGAAAGCGCGTGCTGAAACCGGAGGCTTGAGCGCTGCACCTGCTTCTGTTACCCAACAGCCCCTCCACAACCCAGTGTCTCCAGTTTCCCCGTACCTGCTGGAAGACGGCTCCATCTGGGATATCCCAGGGCGGCTTGAGGAGATCCAGCATTAGGACCGTGGCGCCTTGTCCGGCTAGAGTCCGGCCCAGCCTGAACCCGAAGTACCCGGCTCCTCCTGTGACCAGCACCTTTCCGGCCCCGCTCCGGCTCTGATCCGGTCCCGCTCCGGCCCCGCTCCGGCTCTGATCCAGTCCCGCTCCGGCCCCGCTCCGGGCCTGATCCGGGCCCTCCAGCACGCAGTTGGGACTGTTGCACAGGGCGCCCACCGCCCCGTTGGCTCGGTGTCTGAAAGGGGGGGGGACGTCGCTGTGGCTCGGCCGACGGCAGTCCAGGACACACGCACAGGACCGGTTCTCCATCATAACGCACTCAGTCTGGGGACGATCAGAGACAGTGAGAGTCTAATGAACCGGCGGACACTGTGAAACAGATCCGCCTGTGAGTGAGTGAGTGAGTGAGTGAATCGATGCATAATTCACCTCTCCATGTAAAGAGGCGGAAGACAAACTTTTCCTTACACTCGCCTTACCCAAAAAAACATTCACACATTGACACACTATTTTGAATATACAGTCAAACCAAAAATTATGACTATATTTGCTGAAGTGTTTTTTTTCTTAAATTGCTAATGCGACCTTTTTACACCACAGACTGAACACAATGAAGCATTGCTTGGTAATCGGTTGAGCTAAACTGGTACATGACCTCTATGACTTTCTTTCTCATGTGAAACACAGAAGAGGATATTAGAAAAACTGTTTTTGTCCATACAGTGAAAATCAGTGTGTTGTAAAACAGCACTGGAGCTCAATAACTTTCATTGCATGGCCAAATAAACACAGTCGTTTTTCACAATCTTCTTTTGTGTACAGAATAAGAAATGTTACACAAGTTTGATACGACACGAGGGCGAATATTAACCCTTTGAACTGAAATATAAATAGGAAAGAAACTTTATTCTCGAACACTTTTGAATAAGGTTTCATTAGTTAACATGTACTAAGAATAAACAATACTTCTACAGCATTTATTAATCTTTGTTAACCCACTATGGTATGCATTATGTTCTAACCATGAAATATACATTATATGTATCATAAAAAAAAAAGGGAGGGGGGACTTGGGGAAACTTTGCCGAACACTTTACCACAATGAAAAATGGTCAAAAAAGTAGTTTTTCTATAAAATTATGATTTTCTCTTCTATTTAATTGCAATCTTCTTTTAGAAATTGATAGATTTGTATACTTGGAACTCACGCAAACCAAAAATAAGTAGATCCCTATCATTCCCAGCTAACTCTGCACTCTGCACTCTTCCCATTGCCCTTTCCATAAAATATTGCTGTATTCATTTTCTGAAATGAAGAAATCCATTTGTTATTTATACATAAATACTACTTTACTACAATAAACACTTCAAATAAATAAATAACTGCAATCATATTATTGTTGCTACTTTCTATAAAAAAAATCCCAATGGGTTATAATACATTATTAAAATCAAAGGTTGTATCTAACATTAACAAATATTAATAAATACTGTAACAAGTGTATTGGTCATGGTTAGAATATGTTATTTAATACATTAACTAATGTAAACAAATAAAACCTTATTGTAAAGTGGGTAAAGTTCGATATTTATGAAAACATTTATGAAATCGAGGCATATCAAAGTCAGCCTTAAATCTGATGATTTTTCCCCACTCAGGCTCTGGTGAAATGTACAGTTTTCTTAGCTAATGTTTGGTCGTTTTGCTTATATTTTTGTGTCAAATTTACAACACAAAATAGGCCTATATCAACTCTTTTGATCAAACTGTAAAGAAACTGTTTGGGTTTTATTTGAGATCATTCCCATCATTTGAAATGATTTCTCTGAATGAATGGTTTGATGAAATTCATGAATGTGTAATATACAAAATATGATTATTTTGTCTTCACCTTAAACTGTCAACACCATCAGATTTAATTCAATACATGGACCAGAAGTTCAAAAGTAATAAAGTATTTTAAATAATATATTATTATCCGATATTGAACAATATTGAGTGATAAGCAAAATAATAATAACAAAAAAGACACGTTTAGTTCGTAAGAATGACTCTGTAATCAACATGGAAACATGAAGACTGTTAAAATAAAGTATGACCCAGAATGGAAGCCTAGGCTACTTCACATTTCTCCAATATCGATAAAGCAATAATACAATAATCGATTTAAGTGCTCTATAAAGATGCACGTTTCATTATCAGCATAGAAAAAAAGCATAGGAAATAACAATACATTTAGCATTTATTTAAATGGGACTGTAATCGATATACCGGTAAAGTCAGAAAGTCATTAAATTTGCATGTCCCCCTGTTTTTTTCCTGCACCTGCACATTGTATGTTTTTGATAGTTGATAAACTTTAAAACGACACATACCTGTCAGTCACTGGTCATATGTGTTGTGTCCGTCAGCTGCGCGCGCGTCGCGTCATCTCGCTCGTGTCTCTGCTGTTCTGCAACTGTCAATCATCTCATCACCTGCACTTCACCTGAGCGCGTGCCCGTAATACAAGGAGTGCGCGCTTCACCTGAGCGGGTTAGCGTAAAACAACGAGTGCGCGCGAACCTACACAGCAGCCAATGAGCACTCGCGTTCATCCCATTTGCTTGAGCAACTCTTTAGTTCACTAATTCATTCATACATCTAACAATTGGAGAAAAAAAAGTAGGCTACTTTTCACACTTTCTAATACCTTGAATAATCGTGCAAAAGCATTTTATTGATGCATCTGCTCTAGAGGTATCAGATGTTTGGCATCACAAATGCACAATAGCAAAGAATACTAATATACTTTGTAGCCTACTTCCCCTCACAGAAAATACCATGTCAGATGGTAATACCATGGTATAGTATGATACTTGAATACTTGAATACTTGAGTAGGCCTATGTTTAATGTGAAGTGTGTAAGTCTATCTTTGGAAACAGTAATTTAAATATGTGAGGTTACGCTAGAGCGCCCCCTGCTGTCCACCTGCCCTACTTCAGCTTCACGAGATCCCCTGTGTGTCCCAAACTACACTAGAGAGCATGTCAGCTCCAGTTTGGACCCAGCTGAAGACTTCAGATGCCCAACACATGTGAAGAGACAAACCTCGCGATAACTTCAGATGACGCAAACTCTGAATCAACATGAACCAATACTATATTTGATAAATGTCACAATCAATTGTTAACAAACAAGTATTCATTATTTCAATGAGCTCACTGCATTAAATTATTAATTTTTTTTAATTAATAAATTTTTAGATAACTGTGATTTTTTATATGTACATTTCTGAAATACATAACTTCTGATAATACATAAATCAGACACATAAATATACATAACTCTGATAACAGATCACTCTAAATTGTAATGTGGACTCATGGATTTTCTGTAAAGCTGCTTTGAAACGATGTGTATTGTGAAAAGCGCTACACAAATAAATGTGAATTGAACTGATTTCTCTGATCTCATCTTATGTCTAATCTGTGTTTTTATGTGTGTTTTATTGTAATAATGGTATCTCTGTGAATCTTCAGCATAAGATCAGTTTCAACAATCAGTTATTTTGAAGAATATTGAAATCACATAAAACATTTTGAACTCCTACATGTCTAAGACACACACAGACATCAACTATCAGCAGTGTTGGGGAAAGTTACTTTGAAAAGTAATGCATTATAGCTGATAATATACAATTTAGCACTTTTTATTTGGCTATAAAGTTTCCCATAGACTAGTCTCATGCTCTCGTCTCATGAGAGCAGAAACACTAATATTTGAATAGCGCCCCCTGGTTTCTGTAAATAAAATATTGATTAAAATAATAATAAATGATTGGATTACATGATTCCAGATGATTGGTTCTACAAAAGAAACAAGAGAGGGTAAATTAAAATGAGAAATTTCTGGATTTTTTTGTGGTTTTAGCTTATTTTAATGCTTGTTTTGTGTTCTTTTAATTCATTTTAAGTTAAGTTATCTTGATGCCCCCTTAGAAGTTTGCTTTCCCCCCTGACTCTATTCCAATATTTTCTGCAATCAATATCAAAAGCTTCAGTTTTTACTTTTAGACATTTTCCAGCCTAACATACAGAGAATTGTTGACCAAATATGTTTGCTGCTGCTTACTGGCACAGGAATGCACTACATTTTTACATTTGGGCTCCCATCTTAGACATTATCATCACCCCTGAAAGTATACAATAGGCTTCATCATTTTATATTGCGTTACTCCCTTAAAAAGTAACTAATTGCATTTCTTAGTTACTTTTTTAGAAAAGCAATGCGTTGCGTTACTGTTGCGTTACTTTGGCAACAAATGCAAAGACCCTTTCACACCAAAAGTGAAATAATAAGCCTTGGGCTGAAGGAAATGCAGTTTCACTCCTGTACAGAAGAGGGCGCCGCTCAAACAAACCTTTCAGCTGCTGCTGTTCTGGATAACAGAAGAAGAAGATGCAGGAGAAGAAAGTTTAACCAGGGCCCGTCTACGGAGAGCCTGGCCACTCCCTATTAAGTCCTATATTGTACCGAATTTTGGTTGTAGTTCCACCAGAGTTCCACTGGGAGCTTGACGGCTAAATTTGTCTCTTTCACCTGATTGCCGTTGAGAAATCTCAGATTTGATTGTAGGTTTTGCAAGTTCAACATGGGTTATAGGTCGAAAGTTGAATGAACGAGTACTTATGTCGTTTCGATTTCTTACAGGTTGAGTTGTTGTTGCCCATAACACGCTAGCATTCTGCTAATGAACGCTGATTGGTCAGTGAAGGACTGATTATGACCAGAGATGCCGCTTGATGGCATCGTGTCATCCGAAGCGAGACCAGAAACAAACAAAACAAAAACTCTTCTAGCACGTGTGTTTACCTGTGTCAGCTGTGTTGTGTATTTACCTGTGTCAGCTGTGTTGTGTATTTACCTGTGTCAGCTGTGTTGTGTGTTTACCTGTGACAGCTGTGTTGTGTGTTTACCTGTGACAGCTGTGTTGTGTATTTACCTGTGTCAGCTGTGTTGTGTGTTTACCTGTGACAGCTGTGTTGTGTATTTACCTGTGTCAGCTGTGTTGTCGATGCCTCGAGAGAAAAGAAAGTGCAGAGCGCGAAAGCACCAAAGTGACTGAAGGATTGCCGTATAGCAGTATCTCTGGTCGTACGATGTGTATGATGTCAATTACATTTTAAAAGACTTTTTAAAGCAAATAAGTGACTCTAAAAAATCTAACACCCAGCAATGTGTAATTTCTTTGCATCTCCTGTCGAATACAACATTCAAATTACTAGAAAAAAAATTATATCCTGAGAAAAGTGGATTTTGATGGGTATAGCGCCATAGACCTCCATTCATTCTGCACTCGTCCTGTGAGCGCCCTCATGTGGAACCAGAGTGGAACTGCAACCAGTTAAGAAGCCGGAAGTTTACTGAGAGTGGAACTTCTCCCCTTATTAGACATTCTCTGGTTTAACACTTTGGCTACTTTACCAATAAAAACGAGAAAAAAATTATAGGCATTTTTGCTTATGGTTTAACTGAATCATCGAAAGTCAGAAGCAAGTACATTGCTCAATAAAGTGAGAATAAATGCATTAAAATGTATGTTTTATTTAACATGTTTAGTTATTGGAGCTGTAAACCCCAATGTTGTCATTAATAAAGAAATCAAGTTATCATAGGCCTACCTTAACATTACTTATAATAGCAAGTTTTTTGCATCAAAAATTAAACAGTTGTGTTTAATGTACTCATTTGGCAGCAAAAATCTTTCGGATTAAGATTTTAAGTGTTATGAACTCAAAATTTCAAGTTATTTAAATGATTCGCTTTGTCTCTGTTTGATATGATTGGTCATGCCTGAAATTCTGCCTTTACAACACGCTGATTGGTCAATACACAAGGCAGTCATTTTATTTTTGTTCATCCTGAATTTGCTGATGCAGGCAGCAGTACAGAGTCACTGACACGGCATAAAAACAGTAATTTCGAGGTTAAATCGGAGCCGGCCCGTCCATCACGTACGGACCTTTCAGGCCTCGCATTTGGAGCTGATTCACACGAGACTTTCCATTCCTGACGCCTGTAAATTGAATCTTTTTTTAATCGACTACTGTCTCGAGTCTCGACTCTCGAGCCTGTTCTCCCCCTCCCCCACAGGCTGACTCACTGCAGGTCTTGCGCGCGCAGAGAGCGTCCGGTATTTTCTGAGGCTGAGATAACGTATGGTAAGTGTGAATTCATAAAACTATTTTAAATAACATGTTTGCCAGAACATAACTTCCAAATTTGTTCAATGTTGTAACAGTTTTTAACTGTTTCGAGTCCGACGTTGTTTACGACCCGTTATTATTGGAGAATTCCCGCTCCCGCTCCTGCTCCATTCAAATCTTGCGCGCTGACAACGTCCGGTATTTTCTGTGTGATTTACATCAGACGAAGGTAAGTGTGAATTCATAAAATCATTGTAAATAACATGTTTACCATAAAACAACGGCAACGTTTTTCAATGTCATATTTTATCTGAACATATTTTTTCTAGCCCACTGCCTTCAGTTACTGCATGCGCTGACATCGATCTGTGTTTTCAGACATTTATATCAGATGAGGGTAAGTGCAAATTCATAAAACCTTTTCAAATAGAGTATTTACCAAAACATAAGATTGGGTGTTGTTGATTTAAATTGAGTGTGTTTATGTTGTAAAATTAGTCTAGCTATCTTAGCTAGTTTGTTAACTGCTAACTGGTACATTACTTTGCAACTGCCAACTACATTTCTAAGAAGTTAGTCATTAGTTAAATATTAACGTTTATTAATTAATGTTAGCCTAGCTAGTGTGCTTGAGTTGTTAACGTATTCTCCTTTGACAAATTAGCAGACACTTTCTTCTCAACTGTCCTCAGAGGCTTCAGAAACTGCACTGAAGGAAGAACTGCAGCTGACTTTTGATTCATGTGAGGTAGACAAGGCAGAAAAGGTGTGTTTTAGCAACGTACTTAAAAAATATATCATATTTGTTAAAGTACAGTGTAAATTTCACTCCTTTTGTTTGTTTCAATGTTCGAGTAAGTGTAGAAATCTACCATGTACTTAGTTTTATTATGATGAAATTTACTGTGGGTGTGTATATATATATATATATATATATATATATGATTGTTTTCAGGCCAGGTGGTAAATGCTGCCATTCTTCTCAAATACTGCTGCTCTTCAAAGAACAGAGTCATCAATAAGGTAACACACAGAGAAAGAGTTTTTGTTTGAATACCATTCAGTTTCCCAAGTTATCTTGTATTTTATTTAGTTACTGAAACGGCAAGAAAGCACTTTGACTTGCTTTGATTATTTCCATTCTTGTTGCTGTCCAACTAACAAAATTGCTTTGTATTGTTATACATTTTTATTATTATATCACTCTAACCTGTGCTTAAACAATGAGAGCTGTACAATGTATTTAGAAAAAATGTGTCTGAATTATTATGTTTTTAATCACAGGATCGTCCGTTCCCAGCCCCAACCATTCATCTGAAGGACTGCGGCAATGAGAACCATTTGAACCAACAGTGGCAGTTTCCACAGGTTGAGATCTCACTGATGTTAGCCTGCAGTACTGACTCTATCACATACAGTTGTGGTCAAAGGTGTACATCAAATTGCAGAATTAGAAAAAACTTTAAAAAAATAAATAATACTAATAATAGTAGTTGTTTTTAAGTACTGCCCTGATGAAGCTATTTCACTTAACATATGTTTACATTGTCAAAATTATAGCTAAAAAAAAAAGGTTTTAAGAGTGACCATGTTAATTTTTTTAATAATAATTTTCATCGTTAATTCTGTGTCATTATCTGGATGATTGACGACTGTTTTTTGTTTGTTTGTTCTGTGAAGTGCCGATTGTTCTTAAGACAAAATCCAGGTCCTGTACAATTTTTGGTACTTTTTGGCAAACTGAGGGACTCGCACACAACTATTACTAAGGGTGAAAGATAAGTTAAGTTAAAGATAAGTTAAAGTAGATGACAAACATGCCTTTAAAGTTTAAAGGGATAGTTAAACCAAAAATGAAAATTAGCCCATGATTTACTCACCATAAAGTCATCCTAGGTGATATGACATTCTTATTTCTGATGAATACAATTGGAGTTATGTTAAAAAAATGCCTGGCTCTTCCAAGCTTTATAATGGCAGTGAATGGGTATATTCTTTTGGAAGTCCATCAAAGTGCATCCATCCATGATTAAAGTGCTCCACATGGTTCTGGCGGGTTAATAAAGGCCTTCTGAAGTGAAGCGATGCGTTCGTGTAAGAAAAATATCCATATTTAAAACTTTAGCAACTATAATAACTTGCTTCCGGCAAGACAAAATGACACCAAAAGAGTAACACTTGGCGGTGTATGACGTCGGCAGGGGTGGACTGGCCATCTGGCCGACGTGCTTTTTGGGCCGGTACATCTCATACTTTTTTTTTAAAATTAGATTCCAGGTTCCTCATTCTGGTCTTTTCTAGCAATTTGCATTTGAGTGAATAATGACCCAGCGCTGAGGGAGACCAATACAGCTCTCGTCTTTATTAATCCTTTGTTTCAGAATATATAGTAAGAATATGAGGGGAGTACCACAGATTTAGCCAATAGGAATATACATTACATCATAAAGAAAACACATTGTATAACAAGTCCATATATGGTCAGTTTCTGGTTCCAGAAATGCCCTTCAATGTATAACATAGGGAATGTAAGACTCTTCCTCCATTTGAACACAGAGGTCCACATAATGAACAACAGATGTTGCCAGTACATTCTTACAGGACAAAGAAATCTTATATAACATGCTTTACTCGGACAGTTAAACTAGAACTTCTAACAACTTTCAAAACACTTAGACTATATGATTGTACGAACCCATTACCCATTATTTCCACATCTGCATAGTTGACGATTACTGCATTTTACTAGGACTGTAATGAGACACGTTGGTAAACCATATTTTCCGCCATATTTTTTCTATCTCTTTCAAGAATAGAAATTAGTACAAAACTAATTATGAAAGTTCATTTTTTTCAGTTTGAAGAGGTTTTTTAATGGAAAATGTGAAAATAACAAAAACTCATGTTTAAGAAATTGCTTATTCTGACTTATTTAGTCAACACAGGTCACATATACTTGTTCTCAAACCAAGCTCATGCTCCACTCTTCACCCCCCCCCCCCCCCAACAAAAAATTCCAACATAACAGAAATTATTTTAAATTAGCAAAACATTAAACATTTCCCACTTAACATTAATCTTGCATAAAAATATTATATAGCACATTACATAATCCCAGCACAGTTTTAGTTAAATTTAAGTCTGTCTCAATTAAATGAAACAATTCAGATTACTTAAAATGTGTTAGTTCTGTGAACTCAAAAGAAAAATCAAGTTCTAAATACTCATAAAAGTTAATTTGATTTTTGATTTAATTTAAATTGACCCTACTCAGGCGAATTAATTGTTTTAAGCATTATGGAAGATACCAAAGCGTCCAAAGCTTAGACATAAACGCAATAATAGTGATTATGTAAAGAACCAAGAAGGTCATATTTATGATTCTTGCCACTCTGGTGCAGTACAGAGGAGTCTTCTGTCGTAACTCAGTGAGGATCTGCTTCAGACGGTTGGGAGTACAAGACTGCTCTTCATTCTGAACTGTGAGAGGAAAAAGCATAGCTCTGTATAAATGTTTTGTCTGCATAATCTCACATACGATTTTTCGATGGGGAATCTTTGCTGATACACTATTATAGAAAAACAAATGAATTTCATATGTTGTTTTGGGGTGGCTTGTTTAATATGTGATAATGCATGGTTTTACATTTGCTAAGTTCAGACTTCAAATGCTATTTTCATCCATCCATTCATCCATCTAAACCGTGTGTCCTATTTTAGAGGCACAAGCATGCTGGAACATTTATATATTTTCTTTTTTTCATGGAGTCTAATTTACTCAAAGATTCATTTAATTAGCTTTTCTTTGCATATGTACCAAAGCTACAAAGCAAACAAATCTTAAACTTAATTCCACTTATAAACCTTAATTTGTGAAGTAAAAGTATAAAATACATGAAAAAGTTCCTCATAATCTGATGTGTCAACTCTTACCATGATGTCCACTAACAGCAGCTGTAGTTTCCACTGATCTCTTACCAGCCCCTTTAGCCATCAGATAATTCACAAGGATGGTCTCCGAAATGCTGATAGCAATTAGAAAGAAGATCGCACCGCAGAAAACACCTGTGAAAAACACAAGAAACTGAAAAAGTTTTGCTACAAGAACGTTCTCCAAATATTCAGTGTTGGGAACATAACAAATGTCCAGATTTCTTGACGTTACACTGTTAGACCTTACCAGGCTTTTATTTTCAAAGTACATTGAAACAACATTGTTGCCAGTAATTTACTGTTAATTGTAGTGATGGCAATGTCAAAAACACTGCCTCATGAAGCTCTGAAACCTTTACAAATCTTTTGTTCTGATTCAATGGTTCAGATCGTGTATCAAACTGCCAGACTCACGTGATTTCAGTAAACGAGGCTTCATTACGGCATAACTGTTTCGAAACACTTTGAAATTTCAATGGTTCATTGCTGGGGGTGATAATCTCTGTCAAACAAAACAAACCCTGACAATTGATAAAATAACATATAGACACTTGATAATTTTATTAGATGATTAGATAATTGCATTTCAAAGTTTTTACTTTCAATAAAAAATTTGCAATAGATTTGTAAAAGGTATTTTATGCATGTTTGGCCTGGGTTTGTTGTTGCATTTACACGGTTCTGACCACTATTATATGTGCCTATTATCTCATATAAGTCATGTAATTGTTATAACTATTAGATGTTTGAATGAAAGTGTGTCTTGTTTCCTATCAGTGCGATCGTATGTTCACATTTATGAAGATGGCTTGATTGAAATCTGTGTAAAATGTTTCGTATTCTTAATCATGTCTAAACTGTACCCTCTGTATTCTCTGCTAAAGCTGGAGAGTAAAGAGATCACAGATAACGCATGACTTACGACGAGAGGGGAAATAACAGCCACCTCTAATGTGAAGACAGTGTATAATTGGTCAGAACTCATCCAGGAGGCTGAGAAACATTTGATTTTAAAACCTTAGGACCCAAAGAAAGCCGGGGGGAGTTTTTGCTAGAGAAGATTCCAGAATACATTAGAAGATACATTGTCATGGAGAAGCCATGACGTAGTAACCGGACGGACGAGTAACCATGTAGACGAGCAGACGAAAGAACCCAAATCAAGATCAGAAGAACATGGGTTAAACAGCTTCATTCAAGCCATCTAACTACTCTCATCTCACTTTTCTTTCTCTTTCTTAGTTTCCTTTTCTTTTCCGTTGTGAGTCTCGGTTCTAAGTTAAGTTTTGCTGCAAAGTTTTGGTTAAACGATTCGACTGCAAAGCCCGCTTCCAACTTCAGAGACTTTATATCCATCCGCCAGCACACCACGTGATTGGCCGCCCCAGACATCTATCCAGACCAGGGGGGCAGTGTTTCGGAAAACATTGAAGCTTCCCCGGGTGCCGCCATTGGCTAGCGGACCCCCACCTGCTGTTAGCATCCCATTGACTCATTCATTTTGGCGTCACTTTGACAGCGAATAACTTTACATCTGAGGCGTTTAAAGACTCTATTTGTCCATTATTTATTTCTAAAGAAACACGAAAATGTATAAAAGGCTCCATTACCTTGTATCTTACTTTATGGCCCCGTAGAAGCAGTTTTTGTAAAAATAGGCTAACGATTGCGTCATATACACGCGACTCTCTGTCACACAGTAGAGAGATTACCGTATAGACAGGAGGAGAAGCTCGCAGGCAATCGGGGGGACGTGGAGGCAAAGTGACAAAATAATTAATCAGAATACTTAGCAAAAGTTTCTCCTGCTCCTAGCTCATGGACATCTCCTACTCACGCTCTCCGTCTCTGCAAGATTCGGAAGGGAATGATTCAGATTTCTCTTGGCTCAGCTACTAGAAGACAGACGGGTTGCTCACGTCACATCTACGTCATCAAGCTCAGTTTGAGTCTGCGCTGTACGCTCAGCCATCAGGAAGAGAGAGCTTCTAATTGACTTCACTTTTCTCTGTTGAAACCTATACGCTGTGTCCAGTTTATATATACGGTCTATGATCCAGACACGAGGAGAAACCCCCTTATACTGAAAAAACAACAACAGTGTTTTCACTGGTTTGGGAATTTATATTTGTATATATGTTTGTATTAGATATTAGTTTTATGTGTTAGAATAATCAATAAAGTAGTGTTACTTGTGTTATGTGCTTACGAATTTAATGTCTTAAACTACCTTGCTAATAAATAGTGTTTCACTATAGTTTGGATATTTATATTCGCTGCAGAGCTGATAGTTACGGCCGGTTCAAATGAATGCTGGACGAGTCATTTGCTTGGCTTTAATAAGTGATTCTTTCGAATTCCCTATAAATTAATTAATAATAATAATTATTATAATAATTCCTTTTGAGCTAAATTGACCTGTCAGACCCTTACACACAACCAAAGAAACAGAGCTACACTATCTTGTAGAAACACAGAGATATCAAAACATCAGCACAAGTCTCTCAACAGTGGTGGCAATATATTTTTTTATTTTTTTTATTCGTGCAGCAAACTGGGAGTTTTATACTGGAACCCAGCATGCATTGCGACATGAAACTTTTGATTGTCACCATTGTTGAGATTCATACGCTGATTGTTGATGTCTGTGTGTGTCTGAGTTAAACAAGAGTTCTAAATGTTTTAATACACTATATGATTTCAATATCCTTCAGAATAGCTGATTACAGAAACATTGATGGATATCATGTTGTAGATACAGATATATGATTAAATAACCAAAAGTTCAAATCTTATACACAGGATGAGATCATGTCCAGAATGATGGCATCATCACATCATAACAAATGTGTTTTATAAACTCAATGTCACAGCAGCCAGATATAAATGTGCCTAAAAAGAACTGTACGTCTGAAATATGGCAATATTTTGGCTTCAATAGAGAAGTGTCATAACTGCAGGTACTGTGTAAGGGGCCGTTAACATATCGCATCTAAAAACGCATGGAAAGCGTTGGAGCCTGACATCAAATGTTTAAGACGTCAACCTAATTTTCATTATCAACCAAAATTTGAAGTCTGAGTGATGTTGGAGTCCACGTCCAATAACAGTTTTAGCTGAGGTGACTCACATTGTGGCCATAATATGAGCACACAGTGAGTGCACTGTGAGGTTACACTTTTAGATCACTGTGAACTCACATTGTGATCATATGAAGAGATCAACGTGAGATAAATGTGTGACTGGGAGGTCAATGTTAGACTCACCAATCAGAGGGATTTCTTTCCCTGTTGAAGGAAGTGTGTTGTTAAGAATCAGCAGCATCACAGAAACAGACAGCAGTAAAGTCACTTTGAAGGTCACTTTGTCTGATGCATTTGCGTCAACGAAGAAGGAGATCAAATCCAGCACAAGGAAGAAAAATACTGGTGCTATAATGTTGATGACATACAGTACAGGTCTCCTTTTTATGGTGATCTGCAATGAAAGAGAGAGAGAGAGAGAGAGAGAGAGAGAGAGAGAGAGAGAGAGAGAGAGAGAGAGAGAGAGAGAGAGAGAGATTAGCATCACAATGGATTTAAACACTAAGAAAATTATAAATTAAATACATTAATTAAATAGGGGTGCGCCATGTACCAGTTTAAAAGAAAAACCAGTTGGGTCTCATACAAGTAATAATTGAATTAGAGAGATTTCTAATCATAATTGTTACTAAGAATTTAATTAAAGAGCTAATGTGGTATATTGAGAAATAAAACATATTTGGTGATATATGAATTTGGTCATAATGCGTATCCCTACATATTCATTTACTTTCAATTTTAATACCGATAAAGATCTGTGTTTGGTTAGGATACATTTTTTCATTTTACGTTAAAACTACAATAAGTTCTCATTTATTAACATTAATTATTGTATTAACTAACATGAACTAACAATGAGCAATATACTTTTACTGTATTTATAATCTCTGTTCATGTTAGTTAATACAAATACAGCTGTTCGTTGTTTGCTCATGTTAGTTCACAGTGTATTAAATATCTTAACAAAAACAACCTTTGATTTTAATAATGTATTAGTAAATGTTAAAATTAACATTATCCAACATTAATAAATGCTGTAGAAGTATTGTTCATTATTTGCTCATGTTAACTAAATTTGTTAACAAATGAAACCTTATTGTGAAGTGGTACCCATTTTATCTTTTACTTTATATTGTCAAACTCAACATGTAAATCTCTTGTTAATCTGTGGTTTTCCACACTGTGGAGGTCAACTTTGCAGGGATCATAGTGTCAACCGTAATCACAAAAACAGCGAGTATTGTACACAGTGATAATTGTAAACTTGAACTCAGGATATTTTTTGTCATGTTTGTCTTGTTTTTTAAGCACATGTTAATGGATTAACAAAAGCAACGTTCATTTTCTAGCGGTGTTTCATTACTGAATGAATCCATGTGTTTGAATGAATCGGGTGAGTCAATGATTCAGTGACAAATCCATAAAGACAGAAACGGGCGTATTTCTGCTGTGCTGCACGCGCTGAATTAAAGTGACAGTGCATGGTTCGTGATCAAAATGAACACAGATTGACATGGAAATATAATAATCTCACCATAAATGCATTTAATTAAATAAAATGTAGTAATCTCAATATTTGAAAAATGCTGGAAAAATAGGCAGAGCCCAGCGGAGGGCATCTTAGACAGGTCTCTCTGTAGGCAAGGGCATGGTTAGCTGGAACCCTCTGACGTCAGAGGAAACCACAACTTTCAATAAGAAAATTCAACTGCAGTAGCCACCGTTCAACCTGAAGAGGGCAGCACTCAGATGTTTTTACACCATATATTGTAGAATTAAAACACTTTAAAGGGTAACTAAACCCCTGGTCAGAGCCCGACTCCACCCACTGGCAATATTTGAAAAATGCTAGAAAAGTGGGCAGACCCCAGCGGAGATAGAGGGGACGAACCGTGAGCGGGGGGGGCGTGCACCTGAGACCTGCTGTCAGACTCTCTAAAATGGAGAGTTTGCTCTCAGGGTCGCAAGACGACGTAACGTACATGCATCTGATGATTTTTATCGAGTTGATGTCAATAGCGCGCGCTCTCTATAGGCATATTCATATTTTGACGCTATGTGAAAAAATCCAGCAAAATGCGCCGACGCGTTTGTCGACCCCAGAGGATTAACTTTAGCCTAACCATAAATTGTGATTAAAATATATATGATCACTCACATCAAGACGCCGCTGCGGTGGTGGAGTCCATGCAGGAGGAGCAGCGTTTGACACTGCGTCGCTTTTCAGCGCGACTGTGCGAGCTGTGTGGAGAAGCCCATTTCCACCTCTATTGCGTTGGAGAAGCAATCCCGCGTAAAATGCAGGTTTCACACTCACGGTCTTCCAGGCCAAGTGCAGGCAAACACTGGCGCCTAATTTCCAAGTCTGCTGGAAAGCTATGCAGTCCAACAGTGATGTTGCAACCAGCAACACTACACCTGTACCCTCCTGCCCACTGTACAATACAGATAAATCTACGCTAGCTCGTACCAAGGGCGTGGTGAGCTCGTACCAGGGGCGTGGTGAGCTGGAACCTACTTACGTCACCTGCCACCGCTTACGTCACTTGCCACCGCAAACATCCAATAGGAAAATTCAACTGCAGTAGCCACCGTTCAACCTTAAGAGGGCAGCACTCAGACGTTTTTACACCATATATTGTAAAATTAAAACACTTTATACCCAAATGTCAAAAAAGTTACTCAAATCAATGAACAGCACTAATAAAGCCCCATTCTTACAGATCATTAACTAAAAAAAGTTGGTTTAGGGTTTAGTTACCCTTTAAACACAAATGTCAAAAATATTACTTGAATCAATGAACAGCATTAATAAAGCCCCAGTCTTACAGATCATTAACAAAAAAAAGTTGTTTTAGGATTTAGTTAGCCTTTAAAACTGGGGTAAAGCAAAGAAAACTACAATTTACCTCAACAAGGCGACATAATGAACAACACTCGTCTCATTCGTGGATGTGGAAAAACAAGTCCTTTGTGACATGCAAGATTTTATATTAAAATTTAAATGCAAAAGAAAAGGCATGAGAGTCGGCTGCTTTTGTCAATTTTAAGTTTTAATTTAAAATGTTTGCGATTTTAAAGTACATGGTTAAATATTTTACCACTTGCTTGAGCAACTTAATATATAAATCTATATAGAAGTAGCCTAATGCATTGAATAATACGTTGTTTAAATTGTGTTTAAACGTGAATAGGCTACGTCTATTAAAGAGTGTATGTGTACAAAGAGAATCGCAATGCTGACAAAACTTTTTTCTTAATAAAAGTTGCTGATAACTTCTGGATTTGAAATAAAAATAGTGAGTATGTGTTTGTGGTACAGCCACGGATCAGTTGCGCACTGCAAACGCAGCATATGTGAAAGCACTATAGCGCGTGCTGCTCCTGCACCGCATACGCACCGGACATGGAGTATGTGTGAAACGGGCAAGAGGCTGTGCCCTATACCCCCATTCTCAGATTACTCCTCTAATATAGTCCAATTGAGGGAGTGAATGAAAATGAGTGAGTTCATTCAGAAACTGAGTTCGCCAGAAGGGATGCCGCTTTTGCATAGTTTTGCTGTATAATAATCATTTGAAACTTAGCAAACTGGCAGCTCCATGAAAATATTTATCTTGAACTCTGTCATGGAAACTAGCATGTATAAACCTTAATTAGACAATTTAATTATCAATTAAAATTAAAATTATATTTATGATTTTATGATATTACGCTGTAGCCAAATTGGACAAGTGGTTTGGAAAATGGATGGATGGATGATTCAGCTGTGAGCGTGATTGTTGGTATCGAGGGCTATTTATAGCACTCTGTCACGTCTCCGCAATAATGGCACCACCCTGAACGGAGGATACTATGTGTTGTGTGATGTGGGAAATCTTCAGGTCGGATAAGGGAATTCATTTAGTGCATGACTCTCATGGTGCATTATGGTTATTTTAGCATTGAGCTTACATCGGGTGTACACTCGTTTTTGTGGAGCATTGTGGGATTGAATGGGTGCAGTCGGTAACATCCACTATGGGTTTGGACACCACTACAAATGACTGTCTCCCCCCAAAATGTCCTATTTAAGGGTATATGGGCGATTTCAGACACTTGCTTTGTTTCTGAATGAACTGCTGGCAGTTTTAGTTAAGTGTTAGATGATTATATAAAGACACAGGAATATATAGGGCACTTTTTTTAAGGATCTAGCACATTGGTTCCCAACCTGGGGTCCGCGCCCCCCTCAGGGGGGCGCTAGAGTTCACAGGGGGGGCGCGGGAGCGGATATGCTTTGAGGTGAATAAAGATGCATAAAATGTTCCACTAATAATTTTATATAAAAATTTTTTTTCAAAGTTTTCAAAAAATCATATGCTTACAATGCCGATTTCAATTACAATTTCGTTATTTCAAATGTAGGCGCGTGGCAAGCACGCTCATAATTTAAGAGACGCCGGCGCGACCACAACATTGCCCAACATCAAATGACAAACGTAATGCAAGCGGAACGAAACTGCTCGTTACTGTGTGGTTGAAGGACCGTTTATCAGTTTGGACCAGTGCAGCGCGAGCCGATCGTGATCATGCGACACTATTACTACACAGCGCTAATAAGAGATCCAGTAAAGAAAGCATTTGAATTCGCCACAGAAGTAATAACATCGCTGCGAGATCTAGTGAGAAACATTCACATTTCTCCGTTATTAACGGATCAAACAGCGCTGACGTGGAAACCAGGAAGAAACATTGTGCCATGAATGAACTATTCAGTGTCCACAGATCAGCAACATTCACCATGGATTTACTGTAGTAACACTAACTGCAATGGAAGTTTGGCAGGAATAGTAGGCTTAATGCCTTCAAGTAACATTACGTCGGTTTTATTTCGACATTATGAATACAATTGCTGCCCTCAAATGTAAATCTGAAATAAAATAAACCTTTGTTTATAACTACTACAATATTACATTTAATTTTTTCCAAGGAGCTGTTTTGTTTTATATGCTCATAAGAAGAGTGAATTATAGCTATAGAATTGCGCAAAGTAAAAAAAAAAAAAATCATACTTTATGATGTTAGTTTTAATATAAAAAAGAATAAAAAAATTCAGTCAAGGAAATTTCTCTGGCATTTCTTTCTTTTTGCTGTATCAAAAACATACCGAACCGAACCGAACCGTGACACAAGTGTATCGTATTGAACCGAACCGTGAATTTTGTGAACCGTTACACCCCTTATATATATATAAGGGCATGGATTGTTAAATATGTACATAGGGGGGGCCCCAAGGAAAAAGGTTGGGAACCACTGATCTAGCACATGGTCTAAAGTGCATGGCACAGTGAAAAATGGCCGGCACACACGGCACGGCGCATGGTCTAAAAGGGTTGTCCCTATTCTCTTAATGAGTAATGTCTGTGTTTTGGGCGTAACGTGAAATAAACCAATCAGTCTCATCTCCCATTCCCTTTAAAAGACAGTTGCGCTCGCGCCATGGCATATTCGCTATTTCCATGACGGAATTTGACGGTGGAAAAACTGAACACTTCTCTAGTGAGGAAACGGATCTTTTCGCGTGGGCGCCAGAATACACCTCGTTTTCAGACCGGCACGCCCATGGGCGCAAATGCATTTGCTATTTAAACAACGTGGCGCAGGACATGAAAATAATAACTGCGTCGGGCTGAAACTAGTAAAAGACACTTGTGTCGTGCCTGGCACCGCAGTGCGCCGGGTGTATGTTCTCATTTGTTGTGATTTGTTTTGCACTTCTCTGCCACTGTGAAAAGTGAATATCCTTAGAATATTTTTTTAGCAATATAAATGCTTTATTCCAAACAAATTTAACTGAATGCTGAAAAATTATTCATGGTCTATTAGTAATAATTTCATTCTGATATACATACACACATCTCCCTTCACATTCACAGCTTCCATGCAACATCTGTTCAACCTCTGGTGTGAGAACCATATTATTAAAGAATATACTCTCTTGAGCAACACCTAAATATAATTTACATGTTGACTTTGAACATTATATTACAGATCAAATAATGTATACTATAATATATTATAGTATGATTTCACAATTTGGTGTATAATTGAAAACAAACAAAAAACAAATAATAAAATGGTTAATTTAGAAGATATTTGATACCACTGCCTTTTTAAGGTTTAAAAATATAATTAAATTCATTACACATATTTTTCACAAACTCATGAACTAGTTGTTTTGTTTTATAAATTAATTGTATTTACATATTCAATATTGGTTTACATTCCATATCCAGTGTGCTGTACCTTATAGATCAGCTGATGCATTGCACGCCATTCAAGATCATCAACAGTGGATTGATTACTGTTAGTTATATCGGTGAGATCCCACTCTCCCTGGCTCTGAAACTTCTCTTTCGACTTCTTAATAATATGCTTGTCATCAAAAATTGCATTAGACAAGGTATCTATTTCAATCTCCTGATCTGTGAAAACAGACATCAATATTTAATTTTTTTATATTTTAATAGAAGAATAAACCATGTTATCTTGTGTTTGTTTGTCTAAACTGAATCATGTGTTTCAGATGTACCTGAATACACTGTAGACTGAAGTGTTATATTGCAGATTTGGGTGTCGAAGGGAAACTTGTAGAGATCCATCTTACAGGCCGTGGTCAGAGATAAAACATCAGTTGAGAATGTATAGCCTTCACTGAGCAACAGCACATATGGAGACTCCTTTGTTCCAAACTCTGTCTTGATGCTGAATAGATAAAATATAAATTAGCACTGATTATTAAAGACATGATTGAAGACAGCAGAAATTCAAATCAAAAGTAACTTGCAGACTACTGATTATCATGTTATGTCAGGGGTGTCTAAGTTTGTCAGGTTTACACGTACATGGTTATTTTGAAAAACTGAGACATTTCCCTTCGTTTGCGCCCTTCGTTTACACGCAAACGGAGGATTCGCCAATGAAACCGATTCTTTCTAAAAACTCCGGCCAGAGTGGAGATTTTGAAAATCTTCGTTTGCACGTTTGCATGTAAACTGAGAAAAACTGAGTTTTAGGCAGCGCCGTCACAGAATGTGACTATTTTCGGGATTCTGATTGGCTAAGGTGGGCTTGAGCTTCTCGTTACACTGCCACCTACAGGTTTGGCATGCTCTTGACAGCATATACACAGGTTTGTGTGCACAATGTTATTTTTGAAAACGAAGAGGGGTGAAATGTCCGTTTATGAAAATAGCCATCCACGTGTAAACGTAGCCTAATCCTGCTCCTGGAGCACCACTGTCCTGCAGAGTTTAACAACAGCCCTGATTAAACACAAATGAACCAGCTGATCAAGAGCTGGATCTCATTTCAAAAGCACACTCCACAGGCCGCATTTGTCAACCAGATAATATTAATATTTTGTTGATAGTACCAGTTTACAACAATTATTAGTTAACAATAAGTTGTCAACACTTCGGAAAAAAATGAAAAATAAAATGTTTGGCTCGAGGTCATGGTGCAAAGGACCCTAGATTGAAATTACTTCGAACCATCCCTTTAAGCTAGCGCTATATGCCGTGTGTCGGAAGCTAGTTATTTTAGTCGATAAAGTTTTAAAAACTGATATTTTTCTTACACAAACGCATTGCTTCACTTTAGAAGGCCCTTATTAACCCCCAGAGAGCCGTGTGGAGCACTTTAATCATGAATAGATGCACTTTAATGGATTTCCAAAGACAGACACCCATTCACTCTCATTATCAAACTTGGAAGAGTCAGGACGTTTTTTTTTTTCATATATAACTCTGACTGTATTCGTCTGAAAGAAGAATGTGATACACCTAGGATGGCTTCCGGGTGAATAAATCATGGGCTAATTTTCATTTTTGGGTGAACTATCCCTTTAAGAGCCATATAATATGTTGTTTATTTAGATAAATCTACATCAGTGCGGTTTGA
Organism: Leuciscus idus; assembly: GCA_021554675.1. Lineage (NCBI taxonomy): Eukaryota > Metazoa > Chordata > Actinopteri > Cypriniformes > Leuciscidae > Leuciscus > Leuciscus idus. The sequence continues at coordinate 8,147,562 of CM038621.1, read as the reverse complement.
CCTGTAATGTCTGTACAATGTAGTAATGCAGTTAGACAGACTCAGAGGTGGGTAATCCAGGGGTCAAAGAGTAAAAGTCCTGCCATATATTTATTCCACCCATGAACTCAGTCAGCTGATTACACTAATTAGTTCTGTCTCCTGAATGTGCCCTCGCGTTACAATATTGCGCTTGCGACATTTGCCATTAAAATATGACATAGAAACCTGCGGGTATGTATAAAATTATGCGCAAAACATGCAATCCCATGCTGAGACAAGGCGGGTGTGTCGAACTCGCTGTCGGAGAGATGAGAGAATGAGAACGCACAGCTGGTATCGGTGTATATACAGAAAATGAGTATTGGAACAGATATTGAGTATTGTCAGATATTTCAGTATCAAAATACAGATATTTTGACAACCCTACTACGTAGTTTGTTGATTCTCCAAATTTTCAGCCCATTAACCCTCTGGGGTCTAAGGTGTTTTTGGGGTCCTTGAGATGTTCTGACATGCCCTTACATTTGTGCTTTTTTCAGTTGCTTATAAACATATTAATGGCAAAGGTGTAATTTCACTCTATTTAGCACAAACAGGGCTACCATAATATGTGAGCAACATGTATGTACATGTTTGTATTTTTGAGAGAATAATGTTTATACATGGTTATTGAAAAAACTAAAAACTAAAGTTTCTGAAATAAGGCCACAAAACACATACTAAATATGTGTCCATAAGACTTCTGAATAATGCATTTTGTCACCTAGAGTTTTTTCTTCAAAATCATGTGAAAATCATCCTGCCTAATCATTCACATAAAACAAATACATTGATTTAAATTTTGTAAGACACTTTTTGTTTGGAAAGGCAATATGCGGGTGGGCGTAAATGATCCAACACCATCATGAATATTGAGTGGTTCACACCTGAGAAGTTCACACCCATAATTAGCCTTTCATTCAGGTGTGTCACTGAGCCACAAGAAAGAATGCAAGGACAAAAAAAAAAAAAAAAAAAAAAAAATATATATATATATATATATATATATACAGTACCAGTCAAAAGTTTGGAAACGTTACTATTTTTAATGTTTTTGAAAGAAGTCTCTTATGCTCATCAAGCCTGCAGTTAAAAAAAAACAAAACAAAAAAACCAGTAATATTATGAAATATTATTACAATTTAAAATAATGGTTCTCTTTTTTAATATACTTTAAAATGTAATTTATTTTTGTGATGCAAAGCTGAATTTTCATCAGCAAGTACTCCAGTCTTTGGTGTCTTATGATCCTTCAGAAATCATTCTAATATGCTGATTTATGATCAATGTTGGAAACAGTTGTGCTGCTTAATATTTTTTTTATAACCTGAGATACTTTTTTCAGGATTATTTGATGAATAAAAAGTTAAAAATAACTGTATTTATTTAGAATAGAAATCTTTTGTAACAATATACACTACCGTTCAAAAGTTTGGGAACAATAACTATTTTTTTAAAAAGAAATTAGTACTTTAATTCAACAAGGATGCGTTAAATTGATAAAAGGTGATGGTAACGATTTATATTGTTAGAAATGTTTTTATTTTGAATAAATGCTGTTTTAATGAATAAATGCTGTTAACGTTTTACTCATCAATGAATCCTGAAAAAAGTATTCCAAAAAAATATATTAAACAGCACAACTGTTTCCATCATTGATAATAACTGAGTATCAAATCATCATATTAGAATGATTTCTGAAGGATCATAAGACACCAAAGACTGGAGTACTTGCTGATGAAAATTCAGCTTTGCATCACAAAAATAAATTACATTTTAAAATATATTAAAAAAGAGAACCATTATTTTAAATTGTAATAATATTTCATAATATTACTGTTTTTTGTTTTGTTTTGTTTTTTAACTGCAGGCTTGATGAGCATAAGAGACTTCTTTCAAAAACATAAAAAATAGTAATGTTTCCAAACTTTTGACTGGTACTACTATAATTGGTTCACAGTTGGAAACACAGTTGTTGTTGTTTTGTTTTTTTTACAAATTGTGCTTGCAAATTGTATAATATCCAAGGTAAACATTTCTAGTAATAGTGCAGTTAATTGTTCTCACTGTATTTTCAGAAAGTTTTGGAATATATTCTCTACCCAAATGTGTCACTAATAAAGCACAATAAAAATAATTTAAAGAGAAGGCTTATATTGACCTTTTAAGATTTTGTTTACATCTATCCTTGTATATATATATATTTTTGCTACTTTATTAAAAAGGTTATACAATTACAACAACAATTAAAATGTTAACAATATTTCCAGTGTAATCTTTCTTTGTAAAAACTAAAGTATACATTTTATCATATTTTAAAGTTAAGGATTCATTAGTTCGAATATAGCCTACATTGGAACAAACACTAGGCCTATAATAACATCTTAGTTGATTACTTTATTTTTGACAAAACATTATATATATATACTGTATATATATATTTAACATGAGCAGAAATTGGCAACATTATAAGCTTATTTGATGTGGCAGTATTTTACAGTAAAAACGTTATAATCTATCCGATTTTTACTCATCTCTGTATAGCAATAGAGTTTGGTAAAAGCTGTTCATTCATTCACACACAGAAACGCGATTCATATTTAAACAGTCTTTTTGCGTACAGACACTTGCGATTAGAACAAAGCAAATATTTAACTGACCTATTCCTCAGCCGGATCCGTTGCTCCTCGAAATGAAACTTCCAGCACTTCTGAGGTAAATTTTCCAGGATTATTATTAAGATAGTATTATTCCTCACAACGTCGTAAAGTACACGAGTCTGAAAGTGAACTCGCGGTGTGTGTTATCCAGCTGATGTGGGCGTTTCACAGGTTTGCATGGATCGCCACTATGGCAAGCCGTTTTAGCTTAAATTGTACCCAGCGTTACTCGTCGTAATTGCATTTTTACTAGTAAGAATTCAATTAGAGAGCTCTACAATTCAATTCTTACTAGTAGCAATTACAATTAGAGAGCTCTCTAATTCAATTATTACTAGTAAGAATTACATTTATAGAGCTCTCTAATTCAGTTCTTACTAGTAACAATTACATTTACAGAGCTCTCTAATTCAGTTCTTACTAGTAACAATTACAATTAGAGAGCTCTACACATTTTTTTACTAGTCATATGTCTCCATTGACTTCCATTCATTTTTAATTACGGAGCTCTACAATTGAATTGTTACTAGTAAGAATTACAATTAGAGAGCTCTACAATTGAATTGGTACTAGTAAGAATTACAATTAGAGAGCTCTCTAATTCAATTATTACTAGTAACAATTACAATTAGAGAGCTCTCTAATTAAATTCTTACTAGTAATTTAAAAGAAGAGAATTCAAGCTTCATGCCTGTATGCCTGTTTGACTGAGTATTCGCTGAGTTACAGTTCATTTTCGGACGTGTTTCAGAATGGACTACACTGACAGAGAGAAAGCAGAACTCGCATCATGTTTATTTTTCTTTATTTGGCAAAAAGCACAACACTTTGTTTTTATTGTGAGTATACACAAAACAAAATGCACACTTAACCCTTTAGGCGCCAGAGGTTTTTTCCTAAACCGTTTGATTTTGACATCTTAATTTCAAAAGGCTATATCTTAAAAGTGATAAAAGATAGAGACTTTCTGTAAATTAGAGAAATATTAAGGATGACCCAAAGTTTATGTAGGGATTACATTGTCCCATCTAATTTGCATATTATGACGTCATATGGTGGCGGCCATCATGGATTATAGAATTTTCATGAAAAGTCACATGTTTAAATGATAAAATGCAACACTTCTTTACCCCCAAAATGCCCCTCACCTTCTGTATGCTATATTACACAATACTGAATGCTCAGGTAAATAGTAAGTAGTAAACAAACTGTGTAAATCATTACTAATAAATGGTAGAAACAAACCGAATGCATGTAGCGGTTGGCCTTTTGCTGTAGAGATTTTCCATTTACTACATACAGTAGGCACTCTCATTCCATGTATGGAGCACATATATATTATTCATATGACACACAAAGCTGGCATTCCCATCAGCTTGCGATAGACTATGCATAATAGCCCCTCTGCCTCGTGTCACACCACCCCGTGTCACACACGAGCACCGCGGGCGCGGGCGCGGCCAGATCTGCCTCGCGTGCGCCGAGTGTGCACAGCTCGGACCACTGTCATTGTCATTGCGACTCCCCACCCTGCCTCCACGTTACCCCCTAACTGTCCTATGAATACTTCGACCTCGTCTAACATACCCAGTGACATTAGACAAAGCCTCCACCACAATACTGTCGCCACGATTGCGTAGAGGCACGGTCAGAAGACAAAGCTGGCTAGCGCGGTAAAAATCTGTAAAAATCTCCTGCTTGGTGTTGGGCTACTTTCACTTTCAGAATCACCGTCATCATCAGAGTCCGCGAATAGAAGACACAACACTTCATCAGCTTTATTGATACCATTAAATAATAATAATAATAATAATAATAATAATCTAATGCAAATACTCGCTGACGTTGACAACATTGCTCTGATAAAATGGCTCACTCGCACACTAGCTCCGCTTTTGTTCGCACTGATTCAATGCGCTCTAGCTCGAAGATTTTGTATAGAAGCATGACTTTTTTTTTAGTCTGGGATGAAGTATGACATGTCTGCAATCTAGTGGAGGGGAGGTCGAACGAAATTTGACACCCTATTTGACAAAATCGGCCAATTTATTCAGTGCCGCATCTTGTCGACCGTGGCGCCTAGAGGGTTAACAGGATCGATTGATGTATGAAACTTTTTTGTAAGATCAAAGTCAACAGAGTATTTTGAGTCTCTCTTGCACTGAAAAGAAAAAAAGCGAGCCTATCGCGCCGGCGTGATAGCCGGCCTCAGGGGGTTAATCACTCTGAGCTCCTTGCCTCCTTTACTTATGATCAGCTCTTCAAAACCTGCGGCTGCGGTGGCTTTTTTTAGTCCAAATATCAGGGGTTTTATTGGTCCGTTTACGATCGGATATTTTTATTGGCTACCGAAATGCTGGTCAAAGATTTGAATATCAATTCAAATTGTACTCAGTAACGAAATGTGATTTTACAAGTAGCAAAGGTTAATATGTTCTTGAGTACAAGTAAAATTACAGATTTAAAAATATACTCAAACAAGTACAAGTACCCGAAAAAGCTACTTAATTACAGTAACGTGAGTAGTTGTAATTCGTTACTTCCACCCCTGCAAAACACACCCTTTTACCTCATTCACTATTCCCTACATTAGTTCACTAATATAGTCCACTTGACTGAGTGAACAATTTCATAGTTAATTGAGACACTGATGAACACCTGCTATTAACAAGCAGAATCACTGAAGGAAAGAGGAACAAGAAGAGCAGAAATCAACTGAATATTAAAAACATTAAATCTTAGCAAAATATCTTAACAGAGGAGGATTAAACAACTCCACAAACAGCATTACCAGCTTCACTTATTACTAACCAGACTGACTTTATTTCTGTCAGACGTCTACAGAAAATCTTATTAAAAGGTGAAAGAGGTTTATATGGAATTTTATTTTCATTTGATATTACCATGATGGTGATTAGTGTTTGCTTTAGTTGGGCTCTTGGCCCTTGACTTTTGAACATTAGTTTGTCTTTGGCTGTGATAGCTGTATTTAAAATACATTTACTATTTTAAAAAAACTGAAAGAAAACAGATGACAATGGCTATTTATTAATGATTACAATGGTCTTTTATTGTCTAATGTACAGTATTTACGTGAGTAATGTTTTGTATTTAAAAAAATAAAATAAAATCAATCTGGTTAGAAATAAGTGAAACTAGTAATGCTATTTTTTTTTTTTTTTTTTGGAGTTGTTTAATCCTCCTCTGCTGAGATCTTCACAGATTTAATGTCTTCGGTGGCTGAAGTCAGAGAGCCCTGCGCGGGACTGTTTTCTTCATCCCGCTCCCGCCCGCGCCCGCCGAATTTCTGACCATTACCGCCCACTCCCGCAACGTATGTGTTACACTCCCGCCCGCTCCCGCAATATGTATGTCCACTCCCGCCCGCACCCGCAAAACTCTGAGAATTTATTCCCGCACAATAATAGAGATGCATTGATTTTGGGTCTTCTCCCGTCCCGCAGGAAAAAAACATGTATTTGTATTGCTATTATTAAAGAGATTCATGGGGTTGTTTGTTTCGTTTCCCTGGCCGGCATGTATTCTGGACACATACACACAGGACAATGGAGGAAATCGAGTGTATGCTGTTTTTGGATGGTTTTGTTTTTGTTTTTGCTGTTTTTTATTCAGGATACTCTGTCTGGCGCGTGCAATGATGACGCACTGAATAGTGATGATTCTCTCTGATCAGCAGTCTGCCGTGTTTTCACGTCACATTTTAGTATCGCCTGATTCGCCTCAGCTCACTTAGAACCTCGCCGGAGGTGGTACGAAAAAAAGTACCTGGAAGCAGATACAGTTACAACTTTTACACAGTGGAAAACCAAACAAAGGCGAGTCGAGTCGAGGCGAGCTGGTACTGTGTAGTGGAAAGCGCCATTATTGACATCTCCATCATGTCGCTAGGCTACCTCCCGATCCCGCAGTGTTTTTTTTAGCCGCCCATTCCTGCCCGCAGCAAAGTTCAAACCGCCCGCTCCCGCGAGATTTGCGTTGGGTCCCGCGGGACCCGGCGGGACTCAATCCCAATGCAGCCCTCTAAGATGTAGTTCTTGTGTTTTGCTTTTTATCTTCTTGTTGTTCCTCTGTCCTTCAGTGATTCTGCTTTTTAACATCAGGTGTTCATCACTAATGCTCAATCACCAGTTAATTAATCACTGAATTATATCATTAACTTCAACCCTGCTTCAGTGTTACTCCTACACTCTGTACTGTGGACACACAAGTATTCATTTAAAACGGAAGATTTTGCGGTGGGTTTAAAAGGGTTAAATGTGTCATATTTATTAAAAAAAACAGAGTAAAGTGTAATTTAACGGTAATCAACTGTAAATTACTGCATAAAACTGTAGAAAAACAGCAATTTACTGGCAACCACAGATGCCAGTAGATTACCGTAAAATCAAGGAAAAACCGCAATATACTGTAAAATGTAACAGTCAGATTTATTAAACGAAAGAAGTTAATTTCACTGAAATATTAGTAACAGTTGTAGTTCTTGTTTCTCTGTCTTTTCATTCACTCTGTCAAGTGGACTGTTTAGTGAGCTAATGTAGGGAATAGTGAATGAGGGTATAGCATGTGATTTGGAACACAGCCTCTGAGTGTCGACTTTGAGCCCTGTTAATTCACAGTATATTCCTGTAGGCTATTTTCTCCAAAACAACAAATATTACCCAGAATGCATTTTTTTCTACGGTATATTACCGTTTTAATGGAAAATGGTGTGATACTGTCAGAATTTGACCTTTTTTACAGCAAGGGTTAACAGTGAAACAAAGCTTTTAAAGGCACAATATGTAATTTTTTTGCTTTAAAAATAGCAAAAATCACTATATCTATGTTATATATATTTTTTAGTTGTGTACTTACATTATCCCGACTGTTTCCAACAACTTTCAAACCAGGAGAAATTTTAATTTAATTCGAAGACACGGCACGTTTCTTTATTTCCGTTTTGTCGCAGTCAATGGCGTCATGTCCGCGTTGTCCCTGGTTTCCGCTTGTACTGCCATGGTAACCAGAGCTATGAACCAGAGCCCTCTGATAGTAACCAAGACGACAGACGTGGACCACTCCCAGTGGGCATTTGATGTCAATTTGACATCAAATTGATGTCAAAATTACGTCAAGAAATTGGTCAAAAATGAAAATCAAATTGATGTCAAAGTGTTGATGTCAATTTGACATCAAGAGTTTGACCTCTGCTGATGTCATTTTGCCAAACAAAAAGGTGAAACGCATGGCCGTACACTTATTACCAGCTTCACTTAAAACTAACCAGATTTACTTTATTTAATTTCCGGTTTAAATAAATATAATATTTAAATAGTTTAAAATATATTAAACATATTTTGATGACACCATGATGGTGGTTAGCATTTGCTTTAGTTGTGCTCTTGACCCTTGACTCTTTAATATAAAATTTTCTCTGGCTGCTATAACTGTGTGTTGATAAAGCACAACTGTTGTAGCTAAAAAAGCCATGAGAAACTGAGATCAGGAGATGTTGGCTGTTTATTGAAGATGATGACAATATCATCATGTAATTGCCTGAATCGCTGATCTTATTCAGTGTCTAATCTTTGGTTATATACGACTTGTGATTTTAATGTTGTATTATAATATAAGCCATTTAATCTAACAGCATGAGAATAATGTTTTTTTTTAATTAATAAAGGATTTTAAAAACATTTAATGCATTCAACTTAACATTATTACTTAGCTATCAAGAATCAGTGTATGACTCTCAACAATGGTGACAATCAATGAAATGCTTCTTGCTGCAGTGCATGCTGGGTACCACCAATCAAAACTCACCCATATCTCCCAGCATGCATTGCAGCTTTAATAAATTATGCAGCTGGAGTTGATCTGATTATCTGGATATTTTGTTTGATTGTCACCATTGTTGAGATTCATATGCTGTTTCTTGATGTCTGTGTGCGTCTAATTAATGCCATAGATGACAGGGTTTTGTGCACTAAATAGTTTTTAAAAACCAAGTACATTATTTGATAAACAACACTGCTAGACATGCTGTAGAATCAAATTACTTCTGTCATGAATAAAACCGCTTTTAAACCACAAATCCCATATAATCAAAGCATTAGACACTGAACATGATCAGGGATTCAGGCAGTTACATGATGATTTCATCAATAAACAGCCAACATCTCCTGATCTCAGTTTCTGATGGCTTTTTTAGCTACAACAGTTGTGCTTTATAAACACACAGTTATAGCAGCCAGAGAAAATTTATATTAAAGAGTCAAGGGTCAAGAGCACAACTAAAGCAAACGCTAACCACCATCATGGTGTCATCAAAATATGTTTAATATATTTTAAACTATTCAAATATTATATTTATTTAAACCGGAAATTAAATAAAGTAAATCTGGTTAGTTTAAGTGAAGCTGGTAATAAGTGTACGGCCATGCGTTTCACCTTTTTGTTTGGCAAAATGACATCAGCAGAGGTCAAACTCTTGACGTCAAATTGACATCAACACTTTGACGTCAATTTGATTTTAATTTTTGACCAATTTCTTGACGTAATTTTGACATCAATTTGATGTCAAATTGACATCAAGGTGCCCGCTGGGCTGTAGTTCGCAATGTCTATCTGCACGCTGTTGTTATTTCGTTCAAACATTATGGACCATGGCAAGCAGACTTTGGATAAAAAGGAGAACTAAACTGATAATCAATATCAGCGCGGTGTTTTCGAGATGCCGAGAGCTCCCATAGACAGTAACGTTATATAAACGAGAGCTCCACGTCCGAGACTTCAACCGCTCCTACATGTACTTTATTAAACAGGTGAGCACATTTACATAAAACTAATCAATGTTATATAGTTCAACAATGATAAAATGTCAGAATATGATCTGTATGTTATTCTAATGTTGATCTAGCTTACTGCTAGTCTCATACAGACAAACTAACACATAGCCTACATTTCAACACATCAAATGCAGTTTAGTGTGATAGTGTAATGGTAGACCAAGTGAAACAGTGCTGCGTTACCTCACAAGTTTAATATGTCTAATAAACTGACCTGTGAGTTGTAATTCTGCACTTGCGTGTAGTTCGGTAGAATGAAATGCCCATATTCCTTTTATATCCGCGGGACTCGCGTCGCGTGTGGAGCTGATAGATGTCTCTTAGCAACCCCGAACTGCTTCATATCACAGTCATGATAAAAGCATCGATGTATTCAGTCATCCATAAACATTATTAGATCTGTCGGCTTGACGTTGACGACAAGATCCATAATTCTTAGCAAATGTTGCGTCATCAAACTACGCCTTTGTTATTGTAAATATGTTAGCGACCCCTAGTGGAGAAAAAATTCCATAGTGTACGTTTAAATCCTTCATTTTTTATATGTATACCTTTCCATTATGCCAATGTCTGGAGTCCAAAACATATTTTTGGGGGCTGCAAATGTGTCAATTTGACAAAAATCGTCTGGGTTCCACTTCATCTTCATGTTTGGCCACGCCTGGAAAGTTAAATGAAGTTCAGAATAATTATAAGACAGATAATGTATGCTTGAAAATTAAATAAAACCTCTGATCATGTTACAATATTCTGTAAATTAAGTAAAACTTTGAGAAATAAGAATGCAATAGGTTTTTAAAACACTTACAGTTATCATTTTGACCTGTGTTGAGAGACTCTGGGCTTTTTCATCCTGTAGATAAAAAGATGTGTTGAGATGATACTACAACTGCTTGACATGATGACTTGAATGAGAAGATAAATCATGCTGGACTCATACCACATTGGTGATGGAGGTCACATATATGTCCACATAAGTGTCTGCAGACGTGTTGCCATAGTCGGAGTTGTACTTGTAGTTGTTCATCAGGGGCCACATTCTTTCATTCTGAGTGGCATTGTCTTCTAAGCCGAGATATTTCCAAAGGTTAATTTTAGCATCACCATATTTTGTTGAATTGCAATCTTCAGCATCTGACACCCGCCCTGTGTGTATGAGACATTCAGAAACACAGAGAATATTACCTGTTATAAGAATAAAGAAAATGTATCCTTCATCATTTCATACTCTTGTCAGATATACACAAACACAGAAAATCAAACATCAACTATTGCTCTTAGGGAGTCATCGAAACTCACAGAAATGTTCTTGACATTTACACAAATAAGAAGTGACCGTGCACAGCAAAAAGCCCAGTGTTAAATTAACCCTCCTCAGAGCACAACACAGTAAAAGCCCTGCTGTTAAATTAACACCGCTCTGTGTTTATATGGGTTGTTTATATAATGTTGATATTTTATTGGAAATAATAGGTTTTGTAAAGTTACCATTCTGGTGATCAGTGTTTCCTTTAGTTGGGCAGTTTGACTCTTGGCTTTATTTTGTGTGAGTTTGTGGTCTTTGTAACAGTGTGTATCAAAATGCATAAATTGTTAAAAAGAAAGCCAGAAACAAAGATGAAAAGGTAATATAGTTTTAGCCATCATGAAATATAATGATTTATTAATCTCATCACTGACCAAAAAAACATTATTTGTTAATAATAGATTTTTTACCACCAATGATAATTTCTTGCCACAGATCAGACATTCTGAAGTGTAATTTTTAAAATATGTTGTGGGAGAATAATATTATTTTAGACACACACAGACATCAATAATTAGCATGGTGACATGTTTCATGCAGCAATGCATGCTGGGAGCCACCATATTGTTAAACTAATGGCTTCCAGCATGCATTGCAACATGAAGCATGTCACCATTGTTGAGATTCATAAGCTGATTCTAGATCTTAGTGTATGTGTCACTATGTTATCTTTTATCGCAATGTATTTCAAAATTAAAATTCAGAATGTTTTATCTTTGGCAAAAAAAAGTATTGATGGTAAAAATCTATTAATGATAAGTAACCTCTTTTGGTCAGTGATATCATTTGTCAAACTTTTTTTTTTTGATGATGATGAAATTGATATCACCTGATCATCTTTGTTTATGGCTTCCTTTGCAATAAATTATGTGTTTTGGTAAACACTGTTACAAAGATGACAACAACTAACATAAAAAAAAAATAAAGAGTCAAACCGACCAACTAAAGCAAACACTGATCACCACAACATTTTCATTAAAACATCAACATCTAAAACTCTGTTAATTCTCAAAAAGAACTTCTGTAGATGAATGACAGAAATAAGGTCAAACTGGTTTGTAATAAGAGAGATTTCATGTCTTTTCAGTTGATTTCATCTAAGGCTGTGTCTGGAAGTCAGTTGTAGTTCTTGTGTTTCTCTTTTCTTCAGTGATTCTGCTTGTTATCATCAGGTGTCTTCAATAATCGAACAATCATCACTCAATTAATCACTTTATTATCTCATTAACTCTAAAGGCGGGCATACACTGTGCGATGTCTGTGCGATTTCAGCAAGGAACCTACTCACACTGAACGACTAGATTGCATGCGATGTAAAGCCAAAGCTCAGGATTTATGTGCTCACACTGTACGGTCCGAACGTCGAGCTGCGACCAGGGCCGGCGCGTCCATATAGGCGAACTAGGCAATTGCCTAGAGCGGCACTTTTGTAAGGGCGGCAAAATGTGTGCCAATCGGGAATGAACAATTCACAAAATAGGCTATATGATTTGCTGAGCTGCCGCTGCGCCGCCCCGCCCCGCCCCGCCCCCTGCTCTCAACGGGAGTGTTCTCTGGCTAGAGCACAGAACAGCGGAGTTTGTATGGACAGAAGTGCATGCCTGAGCTTGTGTTTTGGGTTAAGCTGCGTTGCTTTGACATTGTGGAAAATATAACAATAGAAACAAAATATAGGCTATTAGCCTTTGTACCCATTATTATCAATCTAAATTAATCTCGATTTTAATTTAACTTAATTTCGTTTTTCTTTATGTAAATTTCGTTTTTCTTTATTTAAATTTCGTTTTACTTTATTTAAATTTCGTTTTTTCTTTATTTAAATTTAAAATTGTGTTTTTTCTTTATTTAAATGTTTTTTTTTCTTTATTTAAATTTCGTTTTTTCTTTATTTAAATTTTACATTTAGTTTTTTTCTTTATTTAAATTTAGTTTTTCTTTATTGAAATTTAGTTTTTCTTAATTTAAATCTACCCTTTACTGTGTCAGTAATTTGTTAGTCAGAAAAATATTGACCTTAAAGTATTGCTTAATTTAACAGACGTGTGTGTGCGTTTTATATTGCTAGTGCAGCGTGCGTCAAGTATATAAGCCCTGCCCGCTTGAGGTGCGCCGCTTCCCGCTCGCGGTGTTCTGTAGTTTACTAAAAGTTTATTAATTCTGAACGTGTCGTGTCTCGTGTGTCCATCTATATTGCACCACCAAATGCTACACTGCACTCCCTTGTGAAGTCGATTGGATGAACGGTTCTCGAAATAATCATAATGCAAACGGACATATAGACACATAGAGATTCCTGCCTTTATTAGAGAAGATGTTCAGCACCCTCTCGAAGCTTTGAATATTCGATGTTCATTACCACCGCAGCTTCGAAGCTCAAAAAATGGTATTCGGACCAGCCCTAGGGGCGGCACAAATGTTTTTCGCCTAGAGCGGCAGAAGTGCACGCGCCGGCCCTGGCTGCGACTTGACCGCTCACACTATACGTGTGAAATATGCGCGAATCAGCGCGATAAATCCTCGTGCCGGGTTGCGCCTATGGACGATATCATGTATCCTATCCAGAGATATTGTCAAAACAAGCATCAGCTATCAATATCAAGATGATTTAGCATTTCCAATTTATATATTAAATTATAGTATTATTGTATTATTATTATTATTATTATTATTATTAGGGAAGGCTACTTTTATTATTAAAGTGATAGGCTATTATAATTAAATTGCCACGCAACAATTTCATAGCGCATCACTGCATAACCAACGCGCTGTGAGGATAATAAAATATTACATAGAAGCTTACTTCTCCTCATTAAAAATTGTCTAAAACATTTAGGTCGATTACAATGAATTATATACATATAATTAATTATTAACAGTCTATAATATGTCCGAACACTGCAATAATGAATCAATGAAAATTAAAAACAGCTTTATTTAAAAATAAAATAAAAATTACAATAAAAGAGGCAAAGTGTACATCGCAGGTGGCTTGGAAGAAGTGGGTAATGGTTAATCCATTTTGCAACACGAACTGGAGGTAAGCAACAGTAATTTGTAGCTTTGAACTACAGAACTTAAAGATCGCAGTGAGGGAAAAAGCACTGAGTTTAGGGCAATCGGTTCGTAGCTCTGCTTCAACTGTGCGATATAGTCACGAGGAGCGACCAAAATTTCTAACATGCCAGAAATTCATCCGACCATCCGATTGCCGGTCGTGAGAGGTTAATCACCTCTCGTTTCCCCTTGTACACTGCACGAACACTGCACGACAAACGACGCACGACAAAGCTGAAAATTGGCCCGACCCGAAAAAGAGTCGCACGAGTCAGAATTCGGCTCAAAATCGGATGAAAATTGCACAGTGTATGCCCGCCTTAACACTCCTTCAGTGTTACTTTTTTAACACCCTGCTGGTGGTTCCCATATGAACTCCGAGCGGTGTTAATTTATCATTTTAAATGTTTTACTGTTTATCATAGTCAGAAAAGTGTTTTTGGGTGTGCATAAGAAAAACTGGGTGTGCCACATTTATTGTCAGATTAATGTGTAAAAAACCCAGACTCTGCGTATCACTTACTTTACAGAATAGACTGTGCTGACGTGTAAAACTATACACAGCAAAAACTCCAGTGTTAAATTAACACTCCTGGGAGTGTATATGAGTCCACACTCAAGAGTGTAAAGTGTTAAAATATGAGTGTTAAATTAACACTCAAGAGTGTTCAAGTTAATGAGCTAATTAAGTGATTAGTTTAGTGATTATTGAGCATTATTGAAGACACCTGATGTTAACTAGCAGAATCAATGAAGGAGAAAATCACAAATTGTAAGCCACCGTTATGGTGATCATTGTTTGCTTTAGTTGGGCTCTTGACCCTTATATGTTCACTTTAAAGGGGTGGTAAAACACGATTTCACTTTTCTAACTTTAGTTAGTGTGTAATGTTGCTGTTTGAGCATAAACAACATCTGCAAAGTTACAACTTTAAAAGTTTAAAGCAAAGGGAGATTTTTGCTTTTAAATAAATCAATTTCTAAGAACTACAAAAAACGGCCAGTAGGGACTACACAACATTCCTGCGGGCTTGCTGACATCACTAAGCCCAATATTTACAGAAACCTCTCCTCCGATGAAGGATTCGCACAACGGCTAGTCCTGAAAGATGGAGCAGTTCCAACTTTAAAAACAGAAACTGTTTACGGGCCACAACCTATAAGTATGATTTATTTTTCGTCGTTGTGTTTTCCTGTGATAGTTCGTATTGTTAATTGTACGTTGTAGCAAGGAAGTAAACGAAGGACAACGCTGTTTGGCTCCACAAACCAGTTTGTTAAATGCTAACGTTAATTCATACTTATCCGACAAACACCAGCGCAGCGAACTTGAAATGTTTGTGGTTGTTGTCGTTTATGTGATCAGTGTAAATTATTCTTTGATTATAGCTTTTATGTATTGTTTATCTACATGCTTGTTTATCTACAGGCATGCTAAACATGGTTTTGTGTTTGATTTGGCTACTGTTGTAAAGCCAATGTTTAGTGTTCGTATTGAATTAATAGTTCAAGCGACATATATTTAGCTACAATCGTTCTAAATATACAAAAGTAACAGTGTCATATAGCGATCTGCAGTCTTAAAAAACATACCTTTCTGAAACGTCCTTTAACAGCCGTTCTTGAACAGTTTCTGCTCGATCCTCTCCACTAACATTCTCTGGGTCTGATTCGGGCTCAAACTGGTATGGCAATATTGACGCCGTTGTTTACTGAAGCACAAACTACCGGTAAAGATAAGGGGGCTTCATAGAACGCGGAAATCATCCGACCGTTTTTACAAGGAGGGACAGAGCAGTGTAGAATAATGGTTAAATATGTGAAAAATAATGCGAATTTTTTAAAAACGAAGCATGAACACATGTTACAGTGCACCCAACAAACACAATCAAGCCTTCGAAAAAAGGCGTTTTACCACCCCTTTAAATTTTGCTTGTCTGATGTTATTGATTTATAATGGTCAGATGAACAAAGAAAAAATGTGATCTGATGGTGTTGGTTATGTTTAGACATAATCATGTTGTGATCCGGAAAACGAAACTTATTGAGATAGTTTGGTTTAACTTGTTAATTACAGCAGCTCTGTGATTCTACAGCATATGATTTTCAGTATTTTTCATATAATCCAAAATATTTAATAAACATTGTTCTGATCAAAAGACTTTCAAATGAATTTATTTAGAAACACAGACATCAATAATCAGCCTGTGAATCTCAACAATGGTGACACGAATAAAGCATGTTGCAGTGGCTGCCACCAATCACAACTCATTAATGGCTCCCATCATGCATTGCGGTATGAATAAATTATGATCTGAATTGTCTATGTAATTTACTTTTCCTAATTGAATATTCTGCTCGTCACCATTGTTGAGATGCATAGACTGAATCTTGACATCTGTGTGTGAGCCTTTAAAACAACTTTTAAGAAATCCTTTGTATTATATATAAAATTCTGGATATTTATGCAGAATCACAGTTATGCTGTAATCAACAACATAAATCTAAGTCAGAAATAAGGATCTTAATGAGTTCAGTGATCAAGTTCAAATGATGATTCTCATAATATAACCAACACCATCAGATCACTTTTTTTTTTTTTTTTCTTGTTCATCTGGTAGTTATAACTCAAATACAACAACCAAACAAAAATCTAAAGTAAACATATAAGGGTCAAGAGCCCAACTAAAGCAAACAATGATCACCATAACGGTGGCTTATAATTTGTGATTTTCTCCTTCAGTGATTCTGCTTGTTAACATCAGGTGTCTTCAGTAATGGTCACTCATCGCTCAATTAATCACTTAATTATCTAATTAACTTTAACACTCTTGAGTGTTAATTTAACACTCATATTGTAACACTTTACACTCTTGAGTGTGGACTCATATACACTCCCAGGAGTGTTAATTTAACACTGGAGTTTTTGTTGTGTACTCAGGCTCGCGCTCGCCACGTAACCATAATACTAGCCAATATAAAATATAACTCAGGCCGTTTTAATGAGATCTCTGAAGATCTCAGCAGAGGAGGATTAAACAACTCCACAAACAGCATTACCAGCTTCACTTATTACTAATCAGACTGACTTCATTTCTGTCAGATGTCTAAAAATTATTATTGAAAATTAGCAGAGCTTTAGATGTTAATGATTTATTGAAAATACGTCCTGGTTGAAGTCACCATTATTGTGACTAGTGCTTTAGTTAGGCAGTTTGAAACTTAATTTACGCTTGCTGCTGTAACTGTTTGATATAGAAAAGAACAGTAAAAGAAAATGTGATCAGATGATAAAAGTTACTTGATGATGAAGATGTAGTCTTCATGTAATAGTCTCATTTACTGATCTCATTTAGAGTCTGACAGAAATAAAATTATTCTGGTAGTAAAGCTGGTAAGGCTGTTTGTGGAGTTTCTTTGGCTTCAGCCAAGGGTGAAATATCACGATCTCGGACTGAGGAGGGAGGACCATCCTGATCCGGATTTACCACGGAAGGCCTGCCAGGAGAACCCAGATATTTGGAAGCCATATTCGGGCCAGTTAGTACTGGGCTACTAGGAGTAAGCTGATCCCGTACTGCTGAACCCTTTTGCACTCTAGAACCCCTGGAGGCAGAACAATCGGGGAAAACATACACAGACGTGGCCTCAACCATGTCTGTATCATGATATCCAGACCCAGCGGAGCTGGAAGAGCACGGGAGAGGTGGCGCGGAAGGTGGTCGTCCGCATGAAGGGGAAACGGGACCACCTCTGACAAACCGACCTCCATCCCGGCTAAAGCCAACTTGGGGTGAAGTTTGAAATCCCCGGGCCGCAGCCCCTGCCTTGAAAGGATGGCTACCCCCTCTTTGATCAGAGAGACCACCAACGTTTTGTCTGTCAAAAATAGAACCTGATGGCCTCTCTGAAATCCAACACAGGTACTAGGAGCAGAAACCATAACTTCCTGCCCATGATCAGAAAACGAGGGCATATGCGCGTAACTCTGGTCATGTGGAGTGGGTTCCCTCTCTGGAAAAACCCATTGGTCCTGAGCCACTACTACAGGGCCCCCACGTACAGCAGGCCAAAGAATAGCATGTTGAACACTGCTGCCAGCGAGCACTCTTTAATAAGGTCATATAGTGGTGGCCTGGCCTAGCTTGATATTCATATATGGTCAGGAAGGTGAATGTCCGAGCTGGAGACAACTGTGCCTGCATCGTGACTATAACCTACACCGCCCCCAGGAATCGGTTTCTCTGAAGAGGAACTAGTGGTTTTTCCTAGAGTCTGAGCCATATTCCAGAGCACCTCATGAGACTCAGAACAACACCTCGGTGTTGAACCGTCTGCTCTAGTAGTCAATGGACGGGAATGAGGATGCCCTGAAGACTCCATGGAGCTAGGACATTGACCATGCATTCCGAGGAGGTGCGGGGATACAATACTAGGCCGAAAGGAAGAGTCCGGAACTGATGCGCTTTTCCCCCAAAAGCGGATCTCGGAAACTTCCTGTGATGGGGTTAGAAGGGAACGAGGAGTTAAGGAGCTTGTGGATCTATCACGACAGACCAGTCCTCGGAGCTGGTCTGACTGACAGTCGGTATCTTGAATCTGAACCCCCTCGGAGGTTGATCCAGTACCTTGAGATCCAAAACAAGGCCTAACTCGACAGGGCCGCAACGTCTTCGGGCAGACACTGCGATTTGTGTTCGCTGGAAGCCGATGTGTCCCGAGGTGCCAACGGTGGCGGGAAGCAGACATCGATTTCCTAAGGGCTGCATAAGGGGGCGAGACTCTTGTACTCACTCTCCTGGGGGAACGCCCATAAGGGTCCGTGTGTTACGACAAGACCTCTTAGTCGAAGCCATCTTAACCCGAGAGACAGTCCTCAGACCTGTCTTCGGAATGGAGGGCTTCGTGCGAGAATGTTTCCTCTGGCCCCAAGCCTTACACGGGGGGGCACGAGAGGCAACCTTCTCAAAATATGAGGAGCTGGCGGCTGTCCCATGAGGCTGCCCCCTGCCAGCAACCCCACGAGACCTGGACTGATAACTGGGGATAGCTGATTGACGCTCTGCCTCCTGAAGCCTCTCGACAACGGTTCTTGCCACTAAATACAGGTGCAATTTTAGGCATGGATTTTCTGAGACAAATACATCTAATTTTAGACATGTCCCCAGAATCTTCTAGCATAAAAATGTCCTCAGCACAGATTTCTACCAATAATGCAACCCCTCCAGAGTATGCTTTCTTACAGAATCATCCAATTTGGGCTAAAGACAAGGATAATTGTGGTTTGTTGACAGGTGTAGAACCAGTCAAATTGACGGGAACTCCACCTCCGGTCACCAAATAATATCTGATCAATAAGGAAGCTATACAGGGGATCAAACCTATTGTAGAAAAGTTGCTGACACAAGGAGTATTAGTTAAAACCAACAGTCCATGTAATTCACCCATATGGCCCATCAAGAAGTCCAATGCAATATGGAGACTTACAATAGACTATAGAGTAGCCAATAAACATATTGATAAAATCACCCCGCTAGTGGCAGATCCATCTACAATTTGTAATGGCTTACCATTAGATTTTAAGATTTTTTCAGTAATTGATATGTCTAATGGATTCTTTTCTGTACCGTTGCAATCTGCCAGCCAGCCATGGTTAGCTTTCACCGGTTCCGGTTCCGGTTCCCATTCAATAAAAAATATTAAAACAACTAATAAAAAATAGTAGTAAGGGAAAAATCCACAATCCTTTTTGTGTTTATTTCTTATACTTGTCAAATGAGTTTAACAGACTGGTAATGTCAACAAATTCAACATACTGTTAAGCAATTTTTGCAAAAAAATATTAGTTTTTCTGAAGGAAAATAAAAATGTCTGCATTCTCTAGAATAATTTGGGACCTCTCATGTAGCTTATTGTATAATCTCCAGCAGTGGAGAATACCCTCTCAGAAGGGGTAGAATATGCTTGAACAGATGTAGAACAGATTATTTTTTAAATCGTTTGTAATGATTGATTCATAAAGACTTTACTTGTTTCATTACTGGATAAATCAGCGCTCTAGCAGTTAATAAACAGAACTGCATGCGTCTTGCGGAAGAACATTGTTGCCGGAGCTACTTCTCTCTATTTATGTCTATGACGAGTCACGCAGGCACTGGGCTACTCCGCAGCGGCTGCGATCCGCCAGTCTAAAGTATAGTCCGAGTATAAACGCTTATTGCAGGCTTAACGTAGTAATTCAGGATAAGTTCATGATGCACTCGCTCATTCTATATATTTTGTAAATTCTGAACACAAAAAAGTTACGGACTGCGTCTTTATGAATGTTTTGAAACATCAGATGTAATCGATACACTCGTTATTTGAGGGCAGCGACTTTCAAAAGGTGATTTACTCTATTTTGGTTGCTACCGTAGACATCAGTGTTTATACTCGAATTATAAACTTTTATCTCAGTACTTCTGTGATCATTTGAATATTTGTAACAGAAATATCGATACTGTGATTGTAAAGCTGTTTCATATTGACAACTGCTCTCTGGGTCAGCGACAACGCAAACAGATTTGAATGTTCAGGGGTGAGGTTTTTGTAATTTAGGAATAAGATCGCGTGGGTGTTTGAATCGAGATCTTTAAAAGTTTAATCGCGCAGCTCTACTGTCTTTAATACTCTCTCTCTCTCTCTCTCTCTCTCTCTCTCTCTCTCTCTCTCTCTCTGCGTTGATATCTGACGCAAAACGTATTTGAGTAGTGCGAGGGCTTTTCAGTGCATTCATTACTATTTTAATATGAGGTGAGACGTCGCTATTAAAGGATAAGCTCCCAGAACTTCGCCCACAGAGCGCACCAGAACCGTTTTCGGAACCGAAACTTAGGAATTTCGCACGGTTCCAGTATTTTTTCAAAAACACTACCGGTTCTCGGTTCCCAACCCTATCGATGATATTTTGATTGCCTCAACAGATCACGAGGTACATCAAACTGAATTGGCAGCATTGTTGGACTATTTGCATAAAAGAGGACACAAATGCAGCTTTCACAAAGCTCAAATTGCTAAAAAGCAAGTCACATTTCTGGGTCAAACAATTGGTGCAGGAAATAGATCCATTACACAGGATCAAGCGGCTTCAGTCAAAGCCATACCTCCGCCTACTACCATTAAAACACTCATTTTTAGGAACAGCAGGTTACTGTAGACCGTGGATTGAAGAATATGCCTCGATTGCTCAGCCTCCGTATGACTTGTTGAAAGGCCATGGTAAAGATTCAGATATTTTTTGTATGGAAGAAGTTCACCTCAAAGCGTTCAATGATTTGAAGAGAGCACTATGTCAAGCACCAGCATTAGGAATTGCCCAATCTGATAGACCCTTTGTGCTTTATGTCTATGAACACTTAGGCTTCATGACTGCATGTCTAATGCAAGATTATGGGGGCAGTTTACGCCCAATTCATTACTATTCGGGTAAACTCGACATAGTCGCTCAAGGTATGGGCCCATGCCTCAGAGCAGTACAGGCAGTTCATCTAGCGCTTCAGGCTTCATCAGGAATGGTGTTAGGACAGACTGCACACTTGGTTGTGGGCAGAGTTGGATTTCCACCACATAATGTAGCGAGTCCTACTTGGCTTTAGTGACACTTAATTAACGATGGGCAAATTTTGATTGGTAGTACATTGTAGTAGTGATGTGACGTTCGGCACAGAGGCTTCGAAGCTTGTATCAAAAAAACGAAACATCTCACATTGAAGCATAGACAGTAAAATAAATGGACACAGCGACCCCATTGGATTCAACGGAGAAAAGTGAACTCAATTAGAAGCACTCACTTCCTGATGGCCGAGCGTACTGCGCAGACTCAAACTGAGCTTGACGACGTAGATGTGACGTGAGCAACCTGTCTGTCTTCTAGTAGCTGTGCCAAGAGAAATCTGAATCATTCCCTTGCAGAGACGGAGAGTGTAAGTAGGAGATGTCCATGAGCTAGGAGCAGGAGAAACTTTTGTTAAGTATTCTGATTAATTATTTTGTCACTTTGCCTCCACGTCCCCCCGATTGCCCACGAGCTTCTCCTCCTGTCCATGCGGTAATTTCTCTACTGTGTGACAGAGAGTTGTGTGGTTATGACGCAATCGTTAGCCTATTTTTACAAAAACTGCTTCTACGGGGCCATGACGTAAGATACAAGGTAATGGAGCCTTTTATACATTTTCGTGTTTCTTTAGAAATGAATAATGAACAAATGGAGTCTTTAAACGCCTCAGATGTGAAGTTATTCGCTGTCAAAGTGACGCCAAAATGAATGGTAATCAATGGAATGCTAACCGCAGGTGGGGGTCTGCTAATCAGTGGCAGCCCCCGGGGACGCTTCAGTTTCCGGCTGAAATATTACCCCCTTGCATTGAAGCAGTGTATCGGAGCTTGATTCGTTTTGCCATAACCAAGTGATTTGTGACTTCCGAAGCTTTGTTTCCACACACAGTCACGTGAATGCTTCGTATTCAGATTCAAAAATAGCGCGATCCCCTTGAGCAGGTTTCGAGTGTCATGCTCTTCGGTAGTAGTAAATACAAAAAGAAATAGACTTAGCCCTCACACTGTTGGAGTCCTGTTCCTTAATAAAAATCTTTAATTTCTTAAATTACCCACAAAATAAAATGTCCGCTCCCCAGTTTACAAGCACATCACCATTCCACATTAATTGTATTTTATTTTGACTATATATGCCTACATGAGCCTTGCCGATTAACTCATACGATTAGGACTGAGGCTAAAGTTTATGTGAATAAGGCTGCAATTTGTTGATCAAAGCAGATTCATAAGAATTGTTTCTGTACAAGTGAATTGGTCCCATTTATACTTTTTTTTTTTAAATTTTTTTTTTTATAAATTCAGAGTTGTTTGTTCATACATTGCGTAATAACTACATCAACACTAACACATGAATTATGAGGATTAATTTAATTGCTTTGTGTTTTACAGAGCACAAAGTGATTTATTGCATAAAAAAAAAAAAAAATGGATTGGTCTTCTGGGACAGAAAGGCAGCTTTTCCACCTTTTGACCACAAGATGTGCAACGTGTTGAAAAGCTTCGAGTAATGAACCATTTTACCATACAGTCGAGGGGGAAAGCCCCGGTGCTTCACAAAGCTTCATTTCACCATCACTACATTGTAGTATTTTTTATTTTTATTTATTTTTGGACACACTAGAATCAGCATATGAATCAGTAGAATGTCTGTACAGTAAAATTCTGAATGTCTGATCTGTGGCAAGAAAGCATTGTTGGTGAATAGAATCTATTAACAGCCAGGGGCGCGCCGCACCTCGCTTTTTTTCTTATCTGTGCGAAAGACTCAATAACTCAGTCGATTTTTGTCATACAGACAAGTGTTATAAATGTCTAATTTTAGTTGTCTAGACTCATAATAAAAAATTTTTTGTGCTTTTCGTAAAATAAAGAAAATAAGCATGATGCACGTTGGGCCGTCTCTCTCAGTTTGAAGTTCATTCTGAAACTGTGACTCAGTGAATACTTGTCACACAGAAAGAGGTGTATAGTCCAGGGGCCAAAGAGTAGAAGTCCTGCCATATGTTTATTCCACCCATGAACTCAGTCAGCTGATTTCACTAATTAGTTCTGTCTCCGGTCTGAATTAGCAAATCCAGGTGATTGGAACAAAATACTGAGGAGGACTTTTACTTTCTGAACCTGGACTTTACACCTCTGGTAAATGTATGTTTTTGATCAATGTTTTCCACCTATGATGTCATTTCTAGTGAGAAATGTCTATTGTAGTCAAATATTCACTTAGTTTTCGCCAAAGCTCGCTCTATTTTGCTGTACATCATTAAACCGTTACACTGCCTCCGAAGTCTATCAGAAATCAGTTTTGTGAGGAACCTTTGTGCGCAAACACTGCCTACAAAGTCATTGCCTCATAGAGCAGTGAGGCAACAAGAACGTTATAAGAACGTTCTCCAAATATTCAGTGTTGGTTCTAATTTTCTTGATGTTAGAGTTACTAACCATGTTTGAATTGGGTCAAGCTCAGCCGGTATTATGTGCAGTTATATATCGACCTCCTAAGTATAATAAGGACTTCATCAGTGACTTTTCTGATTTCCTGTCTGAAATTATGCCGAAATATGATCGGATTTTAATTGTAGGTGATATGAATATTCATGTGTGTTGTCCTACAAATCCGCTGGCAAAAGACTTTTTAAATCTTATCGATGCTTTTAATCTTACACAGTTTGTTTCTGGTCCGACACAGGTCCATGGTCACACATTAGACCTTGTTCTGTCATACGATGTACCTATTTGTAATGTAGACGTATTCGAAGCTGTCTTCTCTGATCACGCGCCTGTTGTATTTGACGTTTCTCTTCCCTATATCGAACCACTAAGCAATACGCTCCACCTCGTATCTGCAGGATGAACAAACCAACCACTGCTGCGCAATTGTCTGGTGCTTTTAATATTGCTAGGGAGGCTATGGGATCCTCTGATTGTCAAAATACAGCAGAGTTAATCTCTTCTTTTCTATCCACTTTTTGCACAATTCTTGACACCATTGCCCCATTTAAATCCATGTGTTCAAAACCCAAATCTGAACCTTGGATAAATGATTCTACTCGGGCTGCTAGAAAAAAAAAGTGTAGAAAAGCTGAGTGCAAGTGGAAAAAAGTAATAAGGTTTCTTAAGAGATTCTGAGAGAAAGTTTGTACAGTTATCAGAGAACTGTTAAAGCTGAGAAGACCAAGTATCTCTCAGATTTTATTTCAAATAATTGCCACAAACCTCATGTTCTTTTTAAAACAATTAACTCTGTTCTTAATACTTCCCAATCCTTTTATCATGTAGCATCCTCTGAGGCCTGTGTAAAATTTCTCCATTTTTTGTGGATAAGGTTGCCTTAATTAGAGCAAGCATCTCACTTCCTGCTTTTGACCCCTCCATTCCCATAGAGTGTGCAGCTGTTTTCACCCGATTTGAGTCTGTATCCATCACTACTCTTACAAATATTGTTACACATTTGAAACCCTCAGTTTGTCCCACTGATATTGTCTCACCGCACCTTTTTAAAGAGGTGTGGGACACTATTGGACCTAACATCCAAGAAAATATAAATAGCAGCCTTGCTTCAGGTTTTGTACCAGCCTATTTTAAACAAGCAGTGGTGCAGCCACTCATCAAAAAAACTAATTTGGACACATCAGTACTTTCAAACTATCCTATCTCTAAACTTCCATTTCTTTTGAAGATTTTAGAGAAGGCAGTTCTTCTACTGTTGCAGTCCTTTTTAGATACACATGGTGTTCTTGAGGTTTTAAGACATTTCATAGGACTGAATCCGCACTTTTGAGAGTTTTTATTGATCTTTTAATCAAAACTGACTCTGGAGATTGTGCAATTCTTATGCTTTTATATCTCACAGCAGCATTTGACACCAGTTGACCACAGTATCCTTATTTCTCTGTCAGGGTTCTGTCACATCTGTCTGGTTTAATTCTTAGTTTGGTGACAGAGCTCTGACTTTCCCAGTTTGTCATGTTCTTATGTTCTAGTCCTGGGGCCCGTTCTTCGTACGTTGCTTAAAACATCCGAGATCAAATGAGACATCCAAGATGATATCATCGTGGTAATCATGATCTGGCTAATTAGGTTCTTCGAACACACCTGCCGGTTATGATTAGTATCGCTGGATTGAGTTAGTGAGATAATTCATGCGCTGGTTTAAAAGGGGATATGTATCGATAGTAGAAACATTGATCAGCAACGCTGCTATTGGCTGCTCAGCGTGGCCAAAGAGCGCGCTCAGTTTTTCTCCTCAGCAGAGCAAGAACTAATAGTCGAAGTTTATTCGGAATTTTAATGTTTAATTAAAACGCCAGGGAACACCTCAAAGTCTGCAAAAGCCAGGAGAGAGGGCTGGCAAAAAGTAGCAGACAATTTAAATCCGTTAGAAGTGGCCATGTTAGATGTTTTTATCACTTATTAGCCTATATCTTTGTATTTTAATAATTGCATAATTACTTTGTTCATTGTAATGTCAGAGTCACCACACTAGAACATGGAAACAAATAAAAGCGAAGTACAAAAATATTCTACCACATAATGGTAATTATTTTTTGTTATATTATAGTCTCTTATAGGTTGTCTGTTTATAAAAGCAACCAAGAAAAAGGCAAAAAAAAAAAAAAAAAAAAAAAAAAGAAGGTCTTAGTAGCCTACACTGTAAAATATTTTTTGCTGCATTAAATTAAGGCTGTATAGTCATTTCAACTGTTAAATCTTGAGTAATGATGAATTGCTTTGACTTGTGAAAGTGAAAACTGATAAACTTATGTTAATGTACAAATATTTTGCCATGAGCATTTTTCCCGAGTGTAGTTCATTGTAATGACATTGTGTTTTCCTCTTTTGTGCACTTTTACATAATACACCAACACTTGTATCTGTTCCCAAGAAAGTGGTGGCTGAAATATGTGGACATTTTCTAACTTTCCAAAGGAAAGAAAGTATAAGACTTTGTAATGTCCATTTGTTTCCATTGCACTGGACAGTGAATAAACCCTGTAAGATAACTGTCATATAGAGGAACTAGCCTACCTGCAAGTGCATAAATAACTTTACTTAATTTATACTTGTATACTTTATGGCTGCAATATAAGTTGCAGGATTCCACATCTACAGAAAGGCCTACAGAAGAGTCTGCACAGACAGAGGAGACATAGGCCTACAGGTGGGCAGTGTATAGACAACTTTTCCTTTTTATTTGTTACATGAGGCATGTGTCTAATGTCTCTTGTTGCAGGCACTTGACCACTGGCTTTTCTTTACAAAGAACAATTGAAATAAAACTTAAGGAACTAAGCATATTTGTCTTTTATTAAACATTTAATGAAAAGGTTTTTTTTTTTTTTTGTGGCAATGTTGTGTAATATGGCACATGCAACAATGTCACAGGCCCTGTCAGGTGTGCAACCCTCAGGCTTATCAGACACTGAAATCTTCCCTTTAGTTAGCCAACGTTCATTTCATTGTGTGCCCTTGTCCTGGCTAGAGCTGCATAACTGGTTTGGGTCAGGGAATGGGGTCATAAAACACCTGTCTGTCATAATCACCTATGAAAAATGCAGTTCTGTTAGGATCAGCATAAGTGTATGTAATACAGTGAGCTTGATATTTAATTGTGGAACTTTTCTTACCACTTTCAAATAATGTGCATAAATGTGAATCTCTGAAAATTCTTAAGTCATGCACAGATCCTGGCCATTTTGCTTTCACATTTGTGATATGGAAGATTTTAGTCAACTGCCTTTTTTTAATTTGATATAATATTACTAATCTGGAATATTAAGAATCATAATAGTAACTGGGCTGCACATTTACACTGTGAACCCCCTTTCTGTTCACATAATCCCCTTCATTGAGGCCTTGATGGCAGTCTATGGTCTATAGTCTATGGTACCAGTCACGTTAGTGAAGCCTGAGTGACATATACTGTAATCGGCATGGTCATGATTGCATGATCTTCATAAAAAAATGATAGCCTTAAAAAAAACTGCTTTAAAAAAAAAAAACTGCTTTACAACATTGGGTCTTAATTAGTGGCTTGGAAATAGCACAAAAAAAACTAAAACTTTTTTTTAAACCTAAAAGCGGCAGGTACTCCGAATGACACGACAGACAGCACTTTCCATCAAGTTCTCCGCATCTCCAATGGTGTAAAGGAAAGAGCCACTCGCAAATAATCTTAGGGCAATGCAAACAGTTTGTGCTGTAGTTAAAGCCCGACTCCGACAAGTCGAAAATAAATGTGTGTTTCCAACAAATTAATAATGTAAACGACAATCTCACGAGTCACGAGAAAAAATATATATCTCAGAAAGTGCACTATCGCGCTGCGCTGGACTTCCCGCATCAGCTCCGCTTATGAAGCTGCAGTCTAATCCTGTTAACATGAAATAAACCTGCTCCCGAGCAGGTTTAAGATTGCGCACCTGTTGCTATGACAGCAAGTCCAGGATAAGCGTTGAAGAACCAAACAATCCAAGATCATGCCAAATCGCCATCAAATCCAGCTAACTGAGTTAGCGACATACGAAGAACGGCCCCTCTTTATTATGAGCACATGGCTTGTCATGTGTTTCCTTGTGCCATGTGCTCTCCTGTCTATTGTCTAGCTCCTCCCATCTTGTTATCTGATTATTGATTAATTTGTCCCACCTGCCTTACTCGTTACCCTCCTTTGTTTGCTCCCCTATTTAGTCTCCCTGTGTTTGTAGTCCAGTGCTGGTTTGTTATATCTATGTTTCCTCGTGTTCCTGCTATAGACCTGTTTATCTTGTTTGCATGCTTTGTTTTCATTTGTACCTGGATTTATTTTCTATCTTTATTAAACATTCAACCTCTGCAATTGAGTCCTCGCTCTCCTTTTCCACAACCATATCGTGACATTCTCGCCTTGAGCATGCCGTGGGGATTAAGGACACTGCCTTAGAATGGTTTAGGTCATACTTGTCAAACAGAGATTTTAGAGATTTTTTTGGTGGCTCAATTTCACCTTCTGTGTCTCTCAAATGTGGAGTTCCCCAGGGTTCGATTCTGGGGCCAATTCGGTTCTCAATCTATTTGCTCCCCCTTGGATTAATATTAAAAAGACACAACATCAGTTTCCATCTTTATGCAGATGATTTGCAAATCTACCTGCCCATCAAAAGAAATGATGGTAATTCTCTAACAAGATTGGTTGACTGTTTTAATGATATTAAAGCCTGGATGGCTGTACATTTTTTTAACTTTAACTAGAGTAAAACTGAGTTCATGATTCTTAGACCCAGTGGCACCTCTGATGTCTCACAAATAGATCTGGCCATTTTGCAATTAAGTCTGTTGTAACAAACCTGGGAGTCAAAATGGATTGTGATTTTAAAATGGAGAAGCAGATCAATTCTGTTGTGAAAGCCATCAGTTTCTTTCAACTTAGGCTTCTTACTAAGCTTAAGCCCTTTTTATCTTTCACAGACTTTGAGAGGGTTATACATGCATTAATCACAACGCGCCTTGATTATTGTAATGCTCTGTATGTAGGTGTTAGCCAGGCCTCCCTTTGTCTACAACTGGTTCAAAATGCTGCTGCTCGTCTCCTTACTGGAACTTGCAAGCGTGATCATATCACCCCTGTCCTTGCCTCTCTTCACTGGCTCCCTGTTAATTTTAGGATTGATTTTAAGATTCTGTTGTTTGTTTTTAAAGCCCTTCATGGACTAGCTGTTCACTGTTCTGTTGAAGCCACATGCTCCTTCAAGGTCTTTAAGGTCTGCAAACCAGTCTCTTCTTGTTGTCCCTAAAACACGGCTAAAGAGCAGAGTGGATCGAGCTTTCTCAGTCGCAGCCCCGAAACTGTGGAATGAATTGCCTCCTTGTAACAGTATTAGCATTTAATGTCCCATTGAGCTGTGTCCAGGCGTGCTCTTTTGCGCCATCTACTGGTAGATTATAGCGGGTACAATTGTTTATGTTTGGGTTTCTGCACGAGCCCATTTTGCTGAGACACATGCTATGGCTGTAGCTGCCGGTTAGCTCCACTAAGAATGAAAGAAACGTGAAAATTTGAGATAAAATTAAGAAATAAGAGAGAAAGAAGATAGAGAAGAAGATAAAGGATTATTTAGCCCCCTCCGGGATGTAAGCTCACGAGGTTCGTGTTCTTTAAATGTTTTTTCTGTGATTAATGTCTTATCAACGAAGTTGTAACATTGGATAAGAACAAGCTCTGATATCTTGTTTTTTTTTTTTTATGTTGTTTTCTTTTGTGAGCAGTTCTCACGGGTTGTCAAGACCAGAATAAACCCTGTTTTATGACTCTACATCGTGCGTTCGTTGATCCTTGAGGGTGCTACAGTGAGAACTCCCGTCTGCTGAGCGCGGGTAGATAATGGACGGTGCCGACAACGAGCAACAGGTGCCACCATCAGCCACGGCGATGCACAGAAAGGAAGGAGCCACCGCTGGAAGGTCCAGGTGCCCTGAAAAATAAGTGTTGCCCCGGTTAAAGGACTAACTTGAATTCTTCTACAAGAGAGAGAGAAAAATTGACTGTTAAAGGAATTAAGACTAATCTCTCTCTATTGATGAACAAAGCAAAAGACTGGAATATTTTCTATTGTTTAGATTTCTACTGCTTAAGTGACTGATATTCATACAGTGTTAAATTTGCTGTTGTGATAAGTAACCTGCACATTCAGTGGATTTCAGTAAGTACCAGAAGATAAATATTCTGGCTTGGTAAAGATATTTAATAGTGTTTCGTAGTTACAGTTATTTAAATCTTGACTTTAAGTTATATCTAAAGAGTTATAACTGTGCTTCAAGGTTACAACAGTAAGCTTAAATAAGATCAACATTCATTCACTCATTACCAAATCGAATTTAAGCTGCTTCATTAAATTCTGCACTTAAGACTAAGTTACAAATAAAAATTAAATAGAATAAATAAAAACTCCAACAATGGCAGAGCATGAGGTTAATCCAGAAGTAAATGAAGATGGTGATGTGGAACAACCTCATACAGACAAGGAATTACAAGCAGCAGAAGGCACAGCTGATGATGTCTCTATTACCTCATAAAGAGCACGGAGAAGCCAAAGAGTCCGTACACTGACGGAAAAGGGCCAAGAACTCCACAAGGAGCTCGTAGAGAAGGCTGCTTGTCGTTTCAGAGGACACTATGAGAAGTGGAAAGCTGCTGTTAAGGACGCTAAAGGAGCCATAGATGATAAGTACTCAGAGGATCTGCTGCAGGACCATGTCTCCAAGGTTTCAAATGCTTCTGAGGGTGTGAATGCTGCCTATGTTGAGTTGAGACGCATTGAATCTCCAGGTAATGAGACAAGACGGAGAATGGATACATGTGAAGCCATAACAAAGACAATTATCGGAGCAGTAGCAAAGTGCTCTAACCCAAGTAAATCTGAAGTTCAAGGAGATGAAAACTGGAAAGAGACTGAGCCTATATCTAAGTTAGTAGCCTCAGACAAGATGAGTGTAAAGTCACACCACACTAAGCTCTCTTCTCGCTCAAGGGTCTCCTCTAGAAACTCCAGCAGGCTTTCAGCCAAAAGACAAGATGCAGCTGCTGATGTTGCAGCAAATGAAGCTGCTCTGCAAGTTCTGCTTGAACAAGAAACTCATATGAAGGAAATCGAAAGACAAGAAGCGGAAATAGCACAAAGACAGAGAACTCTAGAAGCTAAGCGCAGAGAAGTAGAGCGACTTGAGACAATAAAAAAGCTAAATGCAGCAAAGGCTCGACAGCAGGTGTATGAACAAAGTGAATGTTCAGATGAAGAGATATACGGCCTACTTCACCGCAGTCCTGCCAAAAACAATGAAGTCAAGTCTGAAAACAATGAATCACATTGCAAACAGTGTTCTTCACCGCAAATTATGACACCTCAACGATAAGTGAATACGACAGATCTGGTCAAAGCATTTGCAGAATCTCTTAGTGTAAGCCGTCTTCCGGTACCAGAGCCAACAATATTCAGTGGCGATCCTATTAGATATAATGATTGGAAGATTTCCTTTCAAACTCTGATCGACAGGAAAAATATACCAGTTGAAGAGAAGACTTATTACCTGAGAAAGTATGTAAGTGGGCCTGCAAAGAAGGCAATAGAAGGCTACTTTCTGCTTGGCACAGAATCAGCATACTATGCAGCATGGTCAGTTCTCGAAGAGAGGTATGGCAATCAAACTCGATGCATGGCCAAAGATAAGCTCTAAAGACAGTATGGAACTTCAGGCATTTGCTGACTTCCTTTGCTGCTGCAAGACAGCCATGTTACAAATGAAGGGGCTGGAAATGTTCAATGACTGCAATGAAAACCAAAAAATGCTTGCAAAACTCCCAGATTGGCTCACTTCAAGATGGAATAGAAAGGTTATGGAAGTGCAAGAGGAAAACCACACCTTCCCGAGCTTCAGCCAATTTGTGGACTTGTGGACCAAAATTGCCTGTAACCCCATAACATCTCTTTTCGCTCTGAAACCAATTGAAATTGAAAGTACAAAAACACCAAAGAACAAAGGTTATGGAGCAAAGGTACTGGCAACTAACTTAAATGAAAGATCTGTCAGTACTAGTTGTGTGTACTGTGAGAAGTTGGGTCACAGCCTACTTAATTGCTGGAAGTTCATGAGTGAGAGTATTCATGAGAGACTAAATTTT
Organism: Leuciscus idus; assembly: GCA_021554675.1. NCBI lineage: Eukaryota > Metazoa > Chordata > Actinopteri > Cypriniformes > Leuciscidae > Leuciscus > Leuciscus idus. Next base: position 8,115,429 of record CM038621.1, on the reverse strand, counting down.
GTTCAAGACAAGAAGTTATGCTTTGGCTGTCTAAAGTCTGGTCACCACTCCAAGGATTGTGAAAGCAGAGCCACCTGTGATACATGTGATAAAAAACATCCAACATGTCTTCATGATAACCGTACCAGAGAAGAAAGAACAAGAAAAAATCAAACCAGCAGTGACAGGACAAGACAAAGAAACCCAGACACTTTACAAGACGATACCGTCACACTAACAACAAGTGAAGCAACATCTAACAGAGTCGCACAGAATGTTGATGACACTCACACATCCTCCATTGTTCCAGTATGGGTGTCAGCTGAAGGCAAGCCAGAGCATGAAGTTCTTGTGTACGCGCTCCTTGATACGCAGAGCGACACAACCTTTATCCTCGAAGAAACAGCACAAGCTCTGCATATTAAAGGTAAATCAGCTCAGCTAAGGCTTACCACCATGTCATCAAGAAACACAGTTGTGTCGTGTCGCAAGCTCTCAGGTCTACAAGTAAGAGGATTTTATTCAAATAAGACAATTTCCCTACCAGTAACATATGCAAGGGACTTCATACCTGCAAACCGAGATCACATTCCAACCCCTGGAACAGCCAAGGCATGGCCTCATCTTGAATGCATTGCGGAGGAGATCGCTCCACTACAAAGCTGTGATATTGGCCTACTGATTGGCTACAACTGCCCCCAAGCACTTGTTCCTCGTCAAGTTGTGTCAGGAAACGAAAATCAGCCGTTCGCACAAAGGACTGATCTGGGATGGAGTATTGTGGGTTATGGCAATCCATGTCTTGATTATGGAGATCCTTTCGGTGTAAGTCATCAAGTCATTGTGAAGGAAGTGGTGCCGGATATTCAAACCTCCTCAAACATCACCAACAAGGTTCACTATGTTTTCAGAACTCAAATAAAGGAAATGATCTCCCCTACAGAGGTCCTGAAAATGTTGGAATCTGACTTTGTTGAGAAGTTCCCAGATGTCAACATCTCTCAAGAAGATCTCAGATTTCTAGCAAAGATAAGGAAAGGCATTAGACACAAGGAGGATGGCCATTTTGAGATGCCACTCCCATTCAAGAGTGAAAGGCCTAACCTGCCAGATAACAAGGCATGTGCTATTCATCGCCTCAAATGTTTAGGAAAAAAGCTCAAGAGGAACAAGCAGGACTACATGGACTACAAGAAGTTCATGGATGAGATAATAGCCCTTGGGGATGCTGAAAGAGTACCAGAGCAAGACATCGACAAGAGACCAGCTTGGTACATCCCACACCATGGGGTGTATCATCCCCAAAAACCCGGAAAGATTTGCGTTGTCTTTGACGCCTCCGCCAAGTTCAGAGGCACCTCACTAAATGACCATCTCCTGACTGGTCCAGAGCTAACAAACACCCTGCTTGGAGTCTTGTGTCGCTTCCGAAGAGGCCCAGTGGCTTTCATGTGTGATATTGAACGCATGTTCCACCAGTTTCATGTGAATGCTTGCGATCAAGATTACCCACGGTTCTTGTGGTGGGAGAACGGAGACCTCGAAACTCCATTCACTGTCTACCGAATGAAAGTACACTTATTCGGCGCAGCGTCCTCTCCAGGTTGCGCAAACTATGGCCTCAAACACCTCGCAGCTGAAGGAGAAGGAAGTTTTGATGAAGAAACCATCAAGTTCATCAAAACTAACTTCTATGTCGATGATGGACTAGGAAGTGTCGACACTGAAGATCAAGCAATACAGCTTGTCAATGAAGCACGCAAGCTCTGCAGGATGGGCAACCTTCGGCTGCATAAGTTCATCTCAAACAGCACCCAAGTTCTAGCTTCGCTTCCAAAGGAAGAATGTGCTGTAGTTGTCAAAGATCTAGATATGGCACTTGGTGAAGTGCATATGGAGAGAGCACTTGGCGTACAATGGTGTGTGGAATCAGACCAATTCCAGTTCCGAGTGGTTGTTAAGGAAAATCCACTCACCCGAAGAGGAGTATTATCCACAGTCGCCTCTGTGTTTGATCCATTTGGGTTTGTGTCGCCTTTCATTTTGCTAGGAAAGCAAATCTTGCAACAAATGTGCCGAGATAAGCTCAGCTGGGATGATAGCTTACCTGACAGTCTTCGACCTCAGTGGGAGTCTTGGCTGCGGGACCTGGGAAACCTGGCAGATGTAAAGATTTGCAGATGCTACATTCCTTCAAACTTCAAGGCACAAGGAACTGCATCATTTTTCCGATGCAAGTGCATCTGGATATGGCATGTGCACCTACCTGAGAGCAGTAAGCACATCTGGTGAAGTTTACTGCACCTTGGTGATGGGAAGATCGAGAGTTCCACCATCCAAAGTCACAACTATACCACGTCTAGAGTTGTCAGCGGCCGTTGTTGCTGTTCGCACCGGTGACATGCTAAAAAAGGAATTGGAAATAGAAATCTCAGAAGAAAGGTATTGGACTGACTCTAAAGTGGTGCTCGGCTATATCAGTAATGAGGCCAGAAGGTTTCACGTGTTTGTTGCAAACCGTGTCGAACGCATCAAACAAAGTACAGAGTCAACACAATGGTGGTATGTAACTTCCAAAGACAATCCGGCAGACCACGCTTCAAGAGGCCTTACAGCAGAACAACTTGTAGCTTCAAACTGGTTCAAGGGCCCAGATCTTCTCTGGCAGAAGGTCATAACCAGTAGTGTACTCAAGGTGGGAGAGTTATCGAACAGTGACCCAGAGGTCAGGAAAGTTCAAGTCCACACGATACAAGCAGAAGAACAAAGGTCACTGTTAGATCGGCTTCAGAAGTTTTCAGACTGGTTGAGAATGATTAAAGCTGTGGCCAGACTCAAGCGCTATGTTAAAGAAGCAAAGGATCACAAGAAGTCATGTAACATTGTTAACCTACAAGAGAGAAAAGAAGCAGAGGTAACCATAATTAAGATGGTCCAAGCAGCAGCGTTTACTCAGGAGATAAAAACCTTACAACATCATGAGGTGATGCAGACCAAAAACAGGGTCAGCAAGTTATGTCCATTTCTCGACAACCAAGGCATTCTTCAGGTAGGCGGACGCTTAATGCCTAGTTCACACTACACAACTTTAAACGTCGGCAGATCGCTGTGCTGTTCAGACTACATGACTTGCTCTGGAGTCTTGAAGTCGTTGTGGTGTTCAGACTATGTGACACTACGTAAATCTTCTGCAACAGGGGCTTACACACTACAGGAGCTGACAACAAGTCTTGGCGCATTCCAATGGCAAATGGACGGCGGGACAAAATTGTTGGTATATATATATATATATATATATATATATATATATATATATATATATATAGTTGAGCACCGTAATTAGAACTCTATAACCGCAAAAAAACGGGTTATTAAAATATTTTTAAATTTCTATCTTTTCTATTATAGAGAATGTTTAAATACTAATTAAAAACAATTGTTGACAGTCTGTGTTATTATTGGTCTATACGTTTCCAACTGTAATTGATTCTTTCAATCATTTGAGATAGAAATAAAAGCTATGACTATGATATAGTGATGTGCCATCATTATGAGATTTATTAAACAAATGAAAAACATTTCCAATAATAAACATTAGCAATAAACATTTGCAATAATAAACAATATCATTACCGATAACTGATCGTGCAGTTTAATTACCCCTTGACTGGCCCCAAACATGTTTGATAAAAGAAACATATACAGTGTGTATATGATGTGTATTACATTTTAGCTCAAAAACAATTGTAATAAAAGATAGGATCATAAGATGCTATATTGGGTTTTTACCACTTAATGAAGTTTTGTTTTGTAAATCGTGAGACATGATTTTTACCACTTTGCTTTGTAGAAATAATTTATTTAAAACGAATTTCGTTTTGTACAAATTGTATCTTAATTTTAATAAATGTTTCATCAACCAATTGCATGTAGGCCTATTTATAAAATAAAAAGGAAATAGGCAATATAATAACCGATGAGTTATGTCATTTGACTCACGTCATAACCGTCACACCAATTCTGAAACCGGCACACGCACACCCCATATATATATATATATATATATATATATATATAGGCCTATATTGTTTGTGCAATGATCTGTTTAGAACCCCGAAAGAAAAAAAAGAAAAAAAAAAAGAATATGGGTGAACGGATGGATAAGCACACGCGGGCAGCAGGGATTGTCTGTCAGATAGAGATTTGGAAGTGAGTAAAACATTATAATGAAAAAGCAGCTGCCTGTTGTGGTTTGGCAACGATGGTTACAAATACAAAGGGCTTTTGTAATATCATAACAAGATGATCATTGGCTGTTGCTCGTCGCGACACGTGACACCACAGGCTATCGAGTCGGCCGACAATTCCAGATATTTGGCATGCTAGATATTTTTCTGGCGTCGGCGACGCGTCGGCGATGTGTCAGCGAGGGGTTTTGATGCGTCGTTAAGTATTTCACACTCAAAGATTGGCGAGCGCGGATCACCCGCAGATTTGCACGCGATTACAGCCTGACCTGTCGGCGAGCTCGTTAACTTGCAAATCTGGCTTAAATCGGGCTTAAAATCATGTAGTGTGAACTAGGCATTACACATGCTGCTTTGCATCCTAATGTCAGACATCCTGTGATCCTGCCAAGAAACAGTCATGTGTCTACATTACTCGTCAAACATTATCACGAGAAGACATACCATCAAGGAAGAGGGATCACGATGAACGAGCTGCGAGCTAACGGATACTGGATACTTGGATGCAGTAAGATTGTTTCATCTTACATCTATAAATGTTTAAAATGCAGAAGATTCAGAAGGTGCACAGAACAGCAGAAGATGGCAGACCTCCCGGAGGATAGGATGGAAACTACACCACCATTCACCTACTGTGGGATGGACTGCTTCGGTCCTTTTTACGTCAAGGATGGCCGCAAGGAGTTAAAGCGTTATGGATTGTTAATCACCTGCATGTGCTCCAGAGCAGTACATCTTGAGATGCTTGATGATCTATCAACAGATTCCCTCATCAACTCTTTACGTGCATTCATAGCCATCAGAGGTACAGTTCGGCAGATAAGATGTGATCAAGGCACGAACTTTGTCGGCACCAGAAATGAGTTTGCTGAAGCATTCAAGGAAATGGATCAAGCAAAGCTGGAAAAACTGGACTGCGAGTTTCTCATGAACACCCCAGCGTCAAGTCACATGGGTGGTGTCTGGGAAAGACAAATCCGCACCATAAGAAGTGTACTCACGTCAATCCTGGATCAATCAAGCAAACAACTTGACAGCTCTTCTCTAAGGACATTCCTGTATGAGGTAATGGCAGTCATCAATAGCAGGCCATTGACTACTGACCAACTGTGTGATCCATCAAACCCAGAACCTTTAACGCCAAACCACATACTGACCATGAAGTCAACAATCATCTCCCCACCTCCAGGAAGGTTTGTAAAGGAAGATCTTTATCTCCGTAAGAGGTGGCGTCGTGTTCAACTCCTCGCCAACACCTTCTGGACAAGGTGGAAAAACGAGTATTTGTTAAACATTCAAGGTAGACAGAAGTGGACCAAGGAGCATAGAAATGCTAAGGTTGATGATGTTGTTCTCCTGAAGGACGAGATAACTCCACGCAGCCAGTGGAAATTGGCGAAGATCACTGAAGTCTACCCTGGAAAGGATGGAATAGTGAGGAAGGTGAAATTGTTAATGAGTGATCAAAACCTGGACGAAGAAGGAAAACGTACCTCCAAATCCGTTCATCTGGAAAGGCCCATTCAGAAGACAGTCGTTCTGATGGAGGCAGAAGAAGATTCTCAACCTCGCTCTGCCTAAAATATAGTTAATATTCTTTAATTCATAAGCTATTCATTAGTCATAGTTGATAATTTGTTCTTTAAAAATCACAAGTGATTGGTGGGAGTGTAACAGTATTAGCATTTAATGTCCCATTGAGCTGTGTCCAGGCGTGCTCTTTTGCGCCATCTACTGGTAGATTATAGCGGGTACAATTGTTTATGTTTGGGTTTCTGCACGAGCCCATTTTGCTGAGACACATGCTATGGCTGTAGCTGCCGGTTAGCTCCACTAAGAATGAAAGAAACATGAAAATTTGAGATAAAATTAAGAAATAAGAGAGAAAGAAGATAGAGAAGAAGATAAAGGATTATTTAGCCCCCTCCGAGATGTCAGCTCACGAGGTTCGTGTTCTTTAAATGTTTTTTCTGTGATTAATGTCTTATCAACGAAGTTGTAACATTGGATAAGAACAAGCTCGGATATCTTGTTGGTTTTTTTTATGTTGTTTTCTTTTGTGAGCAGTTCTCACGGGTTGTCAAGACCAGAATAAACCCTGTTTTATGACTCTACATCGTGCGTTCGTTGATCCTTGAGGGTGCTACACTCCTCATGTTAGATTGGCCCCCAGCCTTCCGTTTTTTAAATCGCGACTTAACCCCTTCCTCATCACCCCCAATTTGGGCGAGTGAGGCATACATGACATACCCAAAATAAAAAGGTTGCTGCTCACAACTCATTCTGAATAGACACATAACCAACATATATTTAGAAAGCCAACCCTTGAGAGTTTACAGTTCAAGACTCAAAATGAACCAGACTGTTATTAATATTGAGATATATAAGCTCAAACATAAAAACAAAAACAACAAATATTAAGACAATATTTATTAAATGTATAAAAATATTATGTGAATTTAGGATAGCAACTTATAACCACAACTAAAGTGTAGCCACAATTGTGGTCATGCTTCATTTCAATTTTGAGGATGATATCTCTAAAATTATGCATTTTATGAAGCCTATTGTGTGACCATGTCAGGAGAAAGCTCCTGCAGCAGGCGCATTAGCACAACAGGTAGCCTCGAGCTACATGACACAATTTAATTTATTAATATTATACTTTTATTTAAAGCTCAATTTAAAACACCATTAAGTATTTGTATCATATTCCGGTCGCGGTTTACAATGCTTTCAAGTCATAAAAATATTTTGAAATATGTTATATTTAGCATTTTATATGAAGCTATGCGCTATGCTTACCTATACCTATATTCTTTATGCATATAAAAATACCCAAAATCGCACGAAAATCACCTACAAAACACACATACTTAATTCGTGCATTTATTAACTTCTTGTTTCAGGTGTAGAGATGTTACTTTCGCTTTGTTATCACGGATGTCCAGAATCAGGAAGTGTACACATGACGCGTCATGCAGAAGAGTTGAATCACGTGGATGATTGACAGCTGCACAAGCAAATCATATTTGTTTGAGGTCACATCTGACGCGAATCAGGAAGAGGAGATACACATCTAGCTCCATTAGCTGTTTGAGCTCTTCAGATCGCATTATTCAGTGGAAATGAATAGAAATCGTTATTCTGTATGCCTAAATTTTTTACTAGCATGTGATAATTAATAATTATTTCTCCAAATATGCGCACTATTGGACTAAGAGCCCTGGTGGATGCTGTATATTGCATGTATTTGAGCACAAATAAACCGGAGAAGACGAGAATGAATGTTGTGTGAGTGATTATTTCTATTCAAAATAACGATCGTTACAGATTAATTATTTTGCACTCCTGGCATAAATTAAGAAATTAATGTCACTGCAAACCAGTTTAATCATAAACAGTGGTCAAATATCGAAGCTGGAGTCTTAAACCTTTCTTATAATGCTGAGTTTGTCCAGATCAAGTAAGAGTGTGATGTTTTGACGAGAAATGAATTTTGAACAACAATAATCCGGGATCACCAGTGATCCCTGACGAGGAAGGGGAAACACATTTTTATTCCTTGGCTTTTAATCCGGCATGAGAGTTGTTATGTTGTCTGGTGTTGTATCCTGTCTATTTACTGTTTCTTGTCAATGTACAGCACTTTGGTCAACATGGTTGTTTTAAAATGTGCTTTAGAAATACAGTTAGTATTGTATTGTATTAGAGGAACGTGTTTTAAAAGTAATAATGCTCCGCAAACATTCTAGGAATGTTGATTTGTAACATTCCAAGAACATAAAAATGTCCAGTTTCCTTAATGTTACTAGAATGAATGTTATTTAAAGGTTAGTGTGATGTTCCTGAAACATTCTTTCAATCATCTTTCGAAAGAGTAATAAGAACACAAACTACAACTTTATTCAGCCACAGCCTTGAACTGAAGATAAAAGACATTAACTCTCTCAAGATCTGATTAAACTACTACACAAACAGCATTACCAGCTTCACTTATTACTAACCAGACTGACTTTATTTCTGTCAGACGGCTACAGAAGTTCTTGTTGAGAATAGAAGAGGTTTAGATGTTGTTGATTTATTGTTTCATTTGAAGTTACCATGATGTTGATCAGTGTTCTCTTTCGTGACCTTTGACTTTCTATCACTAGTTTATCTCTAGCTGCTTAATCTGTGTTTACAAGACATATTGATTATGACAAGATAATTAGTTTGGTGATATTGACTATGTATTGATAATGACATAAACATCATGTAGTGGCCTGATTCAGTGATCTCATATAGAGTCTTATTATTTGATAGGCTCATTCATTTTATATTATGGATTTTACAGCATGAGATCTATAGTGTAGAATTTTCAAATCATTGTGCACAATAAAGGTTTGAACTACTGCATCTTTTAGACACACACAGACATCAAGAATCAGCAAATGAATCTCAACAATGGTGATGATAAAATGTAGTGCATGATGGGGGCCATCAATCAAATCTAATCAATATATCCCATCATGCATTTCAGCATGAATTCAATTATGCTGAATTGCGTAATATTCCATTTTATCATTATCTGCTTTTATGTTTTGCTGTTGTTCTTGTTGCGACTTTGTAGTAGCTTGTGTTATGATGTTCAGAGTTTTATCTGATTATTTTGTTAATTGTCACCGTTGTTGAGATTCATACACTGATTCTTCATTTCTGTGTTGGTTTAAATCATTCTAAAGATTACAATTATTGTTATTAAGGTTCTTTGGATTATCTATTTGTCACTGCTCGCTTGCATAGTGTAGGGTCAGAGTCATGAAATGTATTATACATTCCTCATACACTGAAAGATAAGACGCTTTATGAAATCAGTGAATCAGGTCAGTACATGATCATTATGCCAACATCAATAAACAAAAAACATCACCTATTCATATTTTCTCTCTGATTGTCTTGCCATAACAAATGTGTTTTATAAACACACAGTTAAAGCAGCAAGAACAAATCTAAAGTTAGATAAAGTCAAGGGTCAAGAGCCCAACTAAAGCAAACACTGCTCGTCACAATGCTGACATTGGTGACTTTCAATAAAACATCAAAATCTAAACCTCTTGTAATTCTCAATAACAACTTTTGTGACAAATTGGTTTGTGATATTATTATTTTATTATTTTTTTGGTAAATTGCTGGCAACCAGCAATTTTTTTTTCACCATAAATTGAAGTTCAATGCCATAAAACCTAAAACATTCCCAACGTACGGTAAAGTACTTGCAACCTGCTGCCATTTTTTTTTTTACTGTAAACTTTATTTCAGTGCAGTTAAACCTTAAATATTTAAACAGTATTGTTTATGGTAAAGTACTGGCAACCACAGCTGCCAGTTTTTTACCGTAAACTTTAGCTCAGCACTGTAAAACCTAAAATATTACTACCGTATATTTTACAGTAAAGAGCTTAAAACCAGCTGCCAGTTTTTTTACACAAACTTTAGTTCAGTGCCGTAAAACATAAATATTTCTACCATATATTTACAGTAAAGTACTGTTAACCACAGCTGCCAATTTTTTTTTTCCGTAAATTTAAATGAAATGCCATAAAACATAAAAAGTGCTACCCTATTTTTTACGGTAAGATACGGAAAAAGCAACGGTATGTTTTTATATATATATATATATATATATATATATATATATATATATATATATATATATACTGTTAAATGTAAGGATTTTACAAGTGGTAATCATCATTAAACAATGTTAACTTACCCAATGAGACAAGAAAACATATTAGCCAGTGCAGGAACATGTTCAAAAGTGAAATAAAACACCAAGTGTCTGAGATACTTCTGCTGTAGGATGAGGAGTCACTCTTGAACAGATGTCAGGGATTTGGTCATTTATACACTGTGAGTGAGCAACACATTCTCACTCTCAACCACAGTGGCAGAGCAGGATATTTTAGTTCCCTTTCAAGGGAACTCCCGTTGCGTCGAGAATGACGCTATGGGGAACGCTTTGCGTGATGACGTCTTGAAGCACATGTAAAATCATTCCAATGGTGTGGCGGAACGTCAGAGGCGGGTGACGTCACGTACCAGGAAACTATAAAAGCCGGCCCGAAACAGAAAACGAAAGCTTTCTGAGTCTTCAGTTGCGCTCTGTGTTGAAATCTGTCCTTGTTATTTGGTGTTGTCTGTCTATATATATATATATATTGATTCAGTTATGGCGAGCAAGCAGCAGTATCGAGTGTGTGTCCATCCCTGCCCGCGTTATTTAACGGGAGGTGACACACACACTCTTTGTGTTGTTTGTTTGGGAGAGGAGCATGCCCAGTCAGCACTCGAGGGTGGTGACTGTGTGCATTGCGAGGCGCTTCCATTGCGTACGCTCCGATCCCGTTTGGCTCGGTTCAATCCCGACCACGTTCCCCAGGGCTCGGGTCCCACCGCGGCTGAGGCTCGGCGGCGATCTCAGACCTGGGGTTCGCAAATGGATCTGTCAGTGGATGTTGAGACGGGCTCTGCCTTATCTCAGCCTCAATCTGACAGATCCAGTGCCTCTCATCAGGGTGTGGAAGCACGCGCTGCGGTTTCTTCCCCCCTGATAGAGGCACCAATACTGCAATTGTCCAGCTCTGAGGAGTTGGATGTTGTGAGTATTGAAGCTGAGTCTGAGGATTCGCCACCTCAGTCTCACGCGTTTGAGGAACTGCTCGATGTTATCACTAGAGCAGTTGACAGACTTTCTATTGAGTGGCCAGAGGATAGGCAGGACGTTCGCTCAAAAAGCAAGCTTGACGAACGCTTCCTGCCATCTCGTGCGCAGCCCCAGCGCAGGAGTCTTCCGTTTTTCCCCGATCTCCACACCGAAGTGTCGAGATCGTGGGGGAAACCAGTGTCATATAGAGTATTTTCACCACACACATCCCACTACTCTTCCATTTATAAATATAAAGAGCATGGTTATGGGGAGATGCCGAAGGTGGAAGAGACGCTGGCTAGCTATCTCTCTCCAGCAACGGCATCTTCCCTGAAGACTCCTACACTTCCATCTAAACCAGTTAAAACAACATCTTCCCTGGTTCATAAATCGTATGCAGCCGCTGGTCAAGCTGCAGCGTGTCTGCATACGATGTCTATTATGCAAGCCTATCAGGCTGAACTGCTGGGTGATTTAGAGGAGGGCGGGGGTATTGGTCCTGACACTGTGGCTGAACTACGCAGAGCCACAGATCTGTCTCTCAGGGCCACCAAGGAGACCGCCAGATCAATTGGGCGGTCTATGGCAGCCCTGGTGGCCACTGAGAGGCATCTGTGGCTCAATCTGAGCGACATTAAAGACAAAGAAAAAAATGTTCTCTTAGATGCTCCGGTCTCCACGGTTGGTTTATTTGGCGATGCAGTTAATAGTGCAGTAGCAAAATCACAAGAAGCTGCCAAACAAGCAGCTGCTCTCCAAAAACTTCTCCCCCGCCGTTCTTTCTATGAGGCTGCTGAGCGGGAGCAGCCTCACTCCTCTAAAAAGAGCGCTGAGCACCGTGCCACTCAGAAACAGAGCGTTTCCTCCCGTGCTCCCCCACAAAAACCTCGGGGACACGGAGGGCGCGCTCAAACCCAGCAGTCTTCGAGGGGTAAAACGGATCTGCGGACCGTTATTACTGCCAAGAAGGCTGCTGGGAAAAAGTCCTGACGTCCGAGGACCCAGGACAAATGAGGGTAGTTCCCCCCGAAGCAGAGCGGTTAACACCTCTTTTTACGGTGCCCGTCTCTCTTCGGTGCCCTCAGGGGACCGTTCTGCCAACCCTGCCACCTCTGGTGTTACAGGGCGCAGCGGTCTCCGGCGAGCACATATCTCAAGGTCCACCCGGAAACGTAGTGGCCTCGGGATGCCCGCCCCCTCCGAGGAGGGTGCTAGAGCAGTCTGTTCGGTCGTTCCCTGCCGGTACGCCGTTACAGGGCGTCGAACCGACTACTCAACAGCAACAAAATCCAGAAACCAGTCTCGAGAGGCTGGTACCTCTAGTAGAATCTTTGACAGCGTGGAAGCTACTGTCAAATGTTTCTCGTTGGGTCCTGCAGACCGTGGAAAAAGGGTATCAGATACAATTCAAGAAACGCCCACCTCGGTTTATGGGGGTCCTGCCCACAGTGGTGGGCCCCGAGCAGGTTCTGGTTATGGAACAGGAAGTGAACACTCTGTTAGAGAAAGGGGCCATAGAATATGTACCTCCCTCCAGCAGGGAAACCGGGTTTTACAGCCGGTACTTCATAGTTCCAAAAAAGGACGGGGGATTGCGTCCCATTTTAGATCTTCGAGTTCTGAACGAGTCAGTCATGCAGCTCAAGTTCAAAATGTTAACATTGAGGCAGATCGTGCCACAGATCAGGTCCGAGGACTGGTTTGTCACGATAGACCTCAAGGACGCATATTTCCATATATCCATCCGTCCGTTTCATTGGAAGTTCCTGAGGTTTGCTTTCGGGGGCAAAGCATACCAATATTGAGTTCTTCCATTCGGCCTAGCTTTATCACCCCCCACTTTCACCAAATGCATGGATGCAGCTCTGGCGCCACTGCGCCTCCAGGGTATTCGCATTATGAACTACATCGACGATTGGTTGATTTTAGCTCATTCGCATCAGATGGCGGTTCAACATCGAGATGTTGTTCTCGCCCACATGAAAGAGTTGGGGTTACGGCTGAACGCCAAGAAGAGTGTGCTTTCTCCACTACAGAGGACCACTTTTCTAGGCGTGGTTTGGGATTCTGTGTCGATGCAGGCGCGCCTGTCACCGCCACGGATAGATTCCATCCTTGCAGCTGTGAAAAGTGTAAAGCTAGGCCAGCTACTCACTGTCAAACAGTTCCAGAGACTGTTGGGTCTCATGGCAGCAGCTTCCAACGTGATACCTTTTGGACTGCTACACATGAGGCCCCTGCAGTGGTGGCTCAGGACCAGGGGGTTTTCCCCGAGGGGCAACCCATTTCGCACAATCAAGGTCACGCGGCGATGCCTACGTGCCTTGGTTATGTGGAAGAAGCCTTGGTTCCTGTCCCAGGGCCCAGTGTTGGGAGCTCCTTGTCGTCGCAAATTGCTAACGACGGATGCTTCCCTCACGGGCTGGGGAGCGATCCTGGAGGGTCGCTCGTCTCAAGGTCTGTGGGAAGACCATCATCGTTCCTGGCATATCAATCGCCTAGAGATGTTAGCTGTCTTCCGGGCTCTGAGGAGCTTTATCACAGATCTCAGGGGGCACCATGTGCTAGTACATACGGACAACACATCGGTAGTCGCCTATATCAACTACCAAGGGGGTTTGCGCTCGCGCCCGTTATCCAACTTGGCACGCCATATCCTCTTGTGGTCCCAGGGGAAGTTACTGTCACTCAGGGCAGCTTACATCCCCGGGGTCCAGAATATAGGAGCAGACGCTCTGTCGAGGCAGGGGCCGAGGCCCGGGGAATGGAGGCTCCACCCCGAGGTGGTGGAGCTGATATGGAGGGAGTTTGGCCAAGCACAAGTGGATCTGTTTGCGTCTCGAGAGACGTCTCACTGTCCACTTTGGTTCTCCCTCACGCATCCAGCTCCTCTGGGACTGGATGCTATGGTACAGACATGGCCGAGGCTACGTCTGTACGCCTTTCCCCCAGTGGCTCTGCTCCCGGGAGTTCTGGAAAGAGTTCGCAGGGACTGGGTCCATCTACTTCTTATAGCCCCGCGCTGGCCGGGCAGAGTATGGTTTCCCGATCTTGTGTCCCTCCTCGACGGGCATCCTCTGGAGTTACCCGTCAGGAGGGACCTTCTGTCCCAGGCAGAGGGCTCGATATTTCACCCTCGGCCAGAACTGTGGAACCTGTGGGCTTGGCCTCTGAGGGGGCCCAGCTCATAGAGTCAGGTCTCTCAACCGAGGTTGTTGAGACCATTCTACAGTCCAGAGCTCCCTCCACGAGGAAACTTTATGCCCTGAAGTGGAGAGTATTCACTTCTTGGTGTAGTGACCGTCGGTTGGATCCAGTCCACTGCCCAATTGGTACAGTGCTGGAGTTCCTGCAGGAACGGTTCACTGCAGGTCTGACCCCGTCCACTTTAAAGGTCTATGTGGCGGCCATAGGTGCTTACCACATTCCTTTGGGTGGAATGTCTGTGGGGAAAGACCCCTTGGTATCTCGTTTCCTTCGTGGCACTTGGAGGCTGAGGCCTGCAGTTCGCTCTAGGGTGCCACCTTGGGATTTGTCCTTTGTGCTACAAGGCTTATCCCGGGCCCCCTTTGAGCCCATTGAGGAGGTTCCTGAGAAGTTTCTTACTCTGAAAGCTCTTTTCCTTCTGGCTATTTCTTCTCTCAAGAGAATAGGGGATCTTCAAGCATTGTCGGTTGCTCCGTCATGCTTAGAGTTTGCTCCGGGTATGGTTAAAGCGTTCCTTCATCCGAGACCGGGTTATATCCCCAAGGTCCCCACTAATGTGGTCAGACCTGTTGTTCTGCAGGCCTTCTGTCCTCCTCCCTTTCAAAATGCTGACCAGGAGGCTAATAATTTGCTTTGCCCTGTGCGGGCGTTAGACGCTTACGTCCACAGAGCTGCCCTGTGGCGTAAAAGTGATCAATTATTTGTGTGCTTTGGGTCCCCTAACAAAGGGGGCCCGGTGTCTAAGCAAAGGATGAGCAAGTGGGTGGTCGAGGCTATCTCACTTGCTTATGAGGCGGCTGGGCAGCCTTCTCCTTTGGCTGTCCGGTCGCACTCGACGAGGAGTATGGCGGCCTCTAAGGCCCTTATTTCAGGAGTTTCATTACAGGACGTCTGTGATGCGGCAGGCTGGTCCTCACCGCACACTTTCGTCAGGTTTTACTCTCTCGATCTAGACTCTGCTCCAGGGTCTCATGTTTTGTCTTCCTAGTGCTGCTCTACGGATTTCACACAGGACAGACATTTGTAGCTATGGAGGCGTTGGTATAGACGTTCCCCATAGCGTCATTCTCGACACAACGGGAGTTCCCTTGAAAGGGAACGCCTCGGTTACGACTGTAACCTCGGTTCCCTGAAGAGTGAACGAGCGTTGCGTCGCCTTGCCATATCTCCTTCATGCCTGTCAGCTCGACTTCAGACTTTTACGAAGCTTTCGTTTTCTGTTTCGGGCCGGCTTTTATAGTTTCCTGGTACGTGACGTCACCCGCCTCTGACGTTCCGCCACACCATTGGACTGATTTTACATGTGCTTCAAGACGTCATCACGCAAAGGGTTCCCCATAGCGTCATTCTCGACGCAACGCTCGTTCCCTCTTCAGGGAACCGAGGTTACAGTCGTAACCGAGGCGTTTTTGTCTTTTGCCATTTTGGTTTCACTTTATTTTGATGGTCTCTTTTGAACATTCTGTTGACTATAAGTAATGTTGCACCTACATAACATTCATTAGTAGAGTATTGGTGGATTTGTAGGGTTAGAGTTAGAATAAGTTGACGTGTACTTGGAAAGTTACTTATAGTCAATAGAATAACATAAATTTTAAAGCAGAAAAAAATTTATAATATGAATGTAAGGGTAATAATTTAGGGGTGTCCAATCTCGCTAAGTTTAAGCAAAAATTAGACATCTTAATCTTTAGGTAATGTTTCCATCCTTCAAGGCCAGTTCGAGTTACTTTTTTCCCTCAAGCAAAGGTGCACTCTACACTTAAGCACTTTACACTTATTACAGTATATCTTTTTGTATTTTAATCATTTAATAATTACCATGTTCATTATTAATGTCGAGCCACCACCCATTAGAGACATTTTCAATATATATGTAGGAAAGATGTAATATGTTTCTCCCAGCTATAGGGGGAGCTGTGTTTCATGAGTGTTTTACTGTGTGAGTAAACCCTTCTTCACATGGATGGAGCTGTTGTTTGGTCCCCATAACGGTGACCAAATGTTTTCAAGTTGGAGTTGTTTAATCCTCCTTTTCTGAGATCTTGTGAGATTTAATGTCTTCTTTTATCTTCAGTTGATTTCATCTAAGGCTGTGGCTGAAGTCAGTTGTGTTTCTCTTTCCTTCAGTGATTCTGCTAGTTATCATCAGGGGCCGTTCTTCGTACGTCGCTAACTCACTTAGCTGGATTTGATTGTTGGCGATTAGGCATGATCTTGGATTGTTTGGTTCTTCGACGCTCATCCTGGACTTGCTGTCATAGCAACAGGTGCGCAATCTTAAACCTGCTCGCGAGCAGGCTTATTTCATGTTAACAGGATTAGACTGCGGCTTCATAAGCGGAGCTGATACGGGAAGTCCAGCGCAGCGCGATAGTGCAGTTTCAGAGATATATCTTTTTTTCTCGTGACTCGTGAGATTGTCGTTTACATTATTAATTTGTTGGAAACGCACATTTATTTTCGACTTGTCGGAGTCGGGCTTTAACTACAGCACAAACTGTTTGCATTGCCCTAAGATTATTTGCGAGTGGCTCTTTCCTTTAACGTTACACTATTGGAGATGCGGAGAACTTGATGGAAAGTGCTGTCTGTCGTGTCATTCGGAGTTTACCTGGCGCTTTTAGGTTTAAAAAACAGTTTTAGTTTGTTTGTTTTTTGGGCATTTCCAAGCCACTTAAGACCCAATGTTGTAAAGCAGTTTTTTAGGCTATCATGATTTTTTATGAAGATCATGCAATCATGACCATGCCGATTACAGATGTCACTCAGGCTTCACTAACGTGATTGGTACCATATATAGCTAGACCATAGGCTGCCATCAACCCAGCCAGCACAGCCATGTGGGGCCCAAATGGGTTTGACCTGGGCTATCTAACTGGGACCCAGCCAGTTTTGCACCCAGTTTCCATGTAGGCCCCACATGGGTTTGCCCAGATGAAATGAACACTGCTTAGTGTGCGCACTACAGGCTGTTTAATGTAACACTTAATCAGTGTTGGAGGTAATGAGATAATTAAGTGATTGAATAATGATTGTGCATTAATGATGAACAAGCAGAATCAGTGAAGGAAAGAGAAACACAATAACTACTTCCAGCCACTGCCTTGGATGAAATCAACTGAAGATAAAATACATTACATCTCTCAAGATCTGATTAAACAACTCCACAAACAGCATTACCAGCTTCACTTATTAGTAACCAGACTGACTTTATTTCTGTCAGACATCTACAGAAGTTCTCATTAAGAATGAACAGAGGTTTAGATGTTGATTATTTATTTGAAAGTAATAGTTTGGTTTGATGTTACCATTATGGCGATCCGTGTGTGCTTCAGTCGGGCTCTTGACTTTTTAACATTAGTTTTTCTCCGGCAGCTGTATCTGTTTGTTAAGGCGAGAACAGCAAAAGAAAATGTAGTCAGATGCTTTAAGCTGATAAGAATGTAATCATAATCATGTAGTGGCTTAACTCACTGATATTATGTGTGAGGTTTATACAGGTAGTATGTTACTCACTTTTATTGTTGTGATTCTGCAGCAAGAGATCCAGCACAGTTTAATCAGAACATCAAATTATTTTTAAAACACCATTTACACATGTTGGACTCCAAGTTCTACTTGCACACAGACATCAAGAATCAGCATATGAATCTCAACAATGGTGACATGCTTCATGCTGCAATGCATTCTGAGTGCATCATACAAAACTTATCCATGGCTCCCAGAATGCATTGCAGCATGAAGCATGTCACCATTGTTGAGATTCATATGCTGATTCTTGATGTCTGTGTGTGAGTAAGATTTGGAGGAGCCCAAAATATGTAAATGGTGTTTTAAAATCATTTGATGTTCCGATTGAACGGTTCTGATTAAACTGTGCTGGATCTATTGCTGCAGAATCACAACAATAAAACAAAGTGAATAACATACTACCTGTATAAACCTCACACATAATATCAGTGAGCTAAGCCACTACATGATGATGATTATATTATTATCATCAATCAGCTTAAAGCATCTGACTACATTTTCTCTTGCTGTTCTCACCATAACAAACAGATACAGCTGCCGGAGAAAAACTAATGTTAAAAAGTCAAGAGCCTGACTAAAGCACACACTGATCGCCATAATGGTAACATCAAACCAAACTATTACTTTCAAATAAATAATCAACATCTTAACCTCTGTTAATTCTCAATAAGAATTTCTGAAGACGTCTGACAGAAATAAAGTCAGTCTGGTTAGTAATAAGTGAAGCTGGTAATGCTGTTTGTGGAGTTGTTTAATCAGATCTTGAGAGATTTGATGTATTTTATCTTCAGTTGATTTCATCCAAGGCAGTGGCTGGAAGTAGTTCTTGTGTTTCTCTTTCCTTCAGTGATTCTGCTTGTTAACAGCAGGTGTTCGTCATTAATCCACAATCATTATTCAATCACTTAATTATCTCATTACCTCCAACACTGATTAAGTGTTACATTAAACAGACTGTAGTGTGCACACTAAGCAGTGTTCATTTCATCTGGGCAAACCCATGTGGGGCCTACATGGAAACTGGGTGCAAAACTGGCTGGGCCCCAGTTAGATAGCCCAGGTCAAACCCATTTGGGCCCCACATGGCTGTGCTGGCTGGGAAGGCCTCAATGAAGGGGATTATGTGAACAGAAAGGGGGTTCACAATGTAAATGTGCTGCCCAGTTACTATTGTGATTCTTAATATTCCAGATTAGTAATATTATATCAAATTACAAAAAGGCAGTTGACTAAAATCTTCCATATCACAAATGTGAAAGCAAATTGGCCAGGATCTGTGCATGACTTAAGAATTTTCAGAGATTCACATTTATTGAAAGTGGTAAGGAAAGTTCCACAATTAAATATCAACCTCACTGTATTACATACACTTATGCTGATCCTAACAGAGCTGCATTGTTTCATAGGTGATTATGACATGTTCCTGCCTGCAGACAGGTGTTTTATGGCCCCGTTCCCTGACCCAAACCAGTTATGCAGCTCTAGCCAGGACAAGGGCACAATGAAATGAACTTAAAGGGAAGATTTCAGTGTCTGATAAGTCTGAGGTTTGCACACCTGACAGGGCCTGTTACATTGTTGCATGTGCCATATTACACAACATTGCCACAAAACCCAAACACTTTTCATTAAATGTTTAATAAAAGACAAATATGCTTAGTTCCTTGAGTTGTAATTCAATTGTTCTTTGTAAAGAAAAGCCAGTGGTCAAGTGCCTGCAACAAGAGATATTAGATGCATGCCTCATGCAACAAATAAAAAGGAAAAGTTGGCTATACACTGTAGGCCTATATCTCCTCTCTCTGTGCAGACTCTTCTGTAGGCCTTTCTGTAGATGTGGAATCCTGACACTTATATTGTAGCCATAAAGCATACAAGTATAAATTAAGTAAAGTTATTTATGCACTTGCAGGTAGGCTAGTTCCTCCATATGACAGTTATCTGAGAGGGTTTATTCACTGTCCAGTGCAATGGAAACAAATGGACATTACAAAGTCTTATACTTTCTTTCCTTTGGAAAGTTAGAAAATGTCCACATATTTCAGCCACCACTTTCTTGGGAACAGATTCAAGTGTTGGTGTATTATGTAAAAGTGCACAAAAGAGGAAAACACAATGTCATTACAATGAACTACACTCGGGAAAAATGTGATCAATAACTCATGGCAAAATATTTTTACATTAACATAAGTTTATCAGTTTTCACTTCCACAAGTCTTTAAGATTTAACAGTTGAAATGACTATACAGCCTTAATTTAATGCAGCAAAAATGATTTTACAGTGTAGGCTACTAAGATCTTTTTCTTTTTTTCTCAGCCTTTTTCTTGGTTGCTTTTATAAACAGACAACCATTTATTTACCAGTGCCTTTTATAAAGGAGACTATAATATAACTAAAAATTACCATTATGTAGAATATTTTTGTACTTCACTTTTATTTGTTTCCATGTTCTAGTGTGGTGACTCTGACATTACAATGAAGTAATTATGCAATTATTAAAATACAAAGATATAGGCTAATAAGTGATAAAAACATCTAACATGGCCACTTCTAACGGATTTCAATTGTCTGCTACTTTTTGCCAGCCCTCTCTCCTGGCTTTTGCAGACTTTGAGGTGTTCCCTGGCGTTTTAATTAAACATTAAAATTCCGAATAAACTTCGACTATTAGTTCTTGCTCTGCTGAGGAGAAAAACTGAGCGCGCTCTTTGGCCACGCTGAGCAGCCAATAGCAGCGTTGCTGATCAATGTTTCTACTATCGATACATATCCCCTTTTAAACCAGCGCATGAATTATCTCACTAACTCAATCCAGCGATACTAATCATAACCGGCAGGTGTGTTCGAAGAACCTAATTAGCCAGATCATGATTACCACGATGATATCATCTTGGATGTCTCATTAGATCTCGGATGTTTTAAGCAACGTACGAAGAACGGGCCCCTGGTCTCCACATTCGTTTTCTTGTACCCCATTATCATTGTTAGTTAGTTTTAATAGCACAACTGAATGACTTCTCATTTTCCTTTTTGAAGTAAGCTACTTTTTAAACTTCATTATTGAGCCGAGTTTTGACTGAAAATAGTCTACTGTTGATGACTGTGCAAAACAGATGGATTCGGGGTCAGGCTTGACTGAGCATGCTTCAGACTCGTGGTGTGAGCGGAGCGAAATTGTCCTTTTAAAAATGCCGCTCTGCGCTCTGTCCAAGATCCGCCCGCTCGCGCTCCCCGCTCGCTCCCGCTCCACTCCGCTCACATGCTCTGACAGGAACTGAATATTACAAACAACTATTGCGAAAGAACGATTTACAAAACAACGATTGCGAAAGAGTGCACGGATTAGGCCTATTAATTTGTTCATTGTACGTAGTTTTTTTTTTTCTAGTTCTATTTTGTTAATAAGTTTTGCATTCTATTTTGGCTTTCTGTGTCCCCATTTTTGTTGTGTCCCTTTTGAGCCACGGGGCGAAATGGGTATGGATTGAAAAACCAAAGCAACTGTACGGTTTACAAATCGTACTCGGTTACTAACGTAACCTCGGTTCTCTCTAGAAGAGGGAACGAGTACTGCGTAAGATATCTTACGCTAGGGGAAAATCCTTTTCCGCGAGATATTGAAGCCAAAAATTATCCTTAATTTTTAATAATGCAAAACGCGTTGCGGCAGCATGCAGACATAGGCGAGACAGCTCGCGCGCCTATTGGCTGCTCTGCGGCAACTGCAGCAGCCTATCGAGCGAGGCCTGGCGTGACGCCAGACCCAATCAGGGTGCTTCGCGCCCGCTGCGTCACGTCCCGCCGAAACGGGCGTGGTCTAGGCCTATAAATACCGCTCGCAGGCAGCTATTATCTGGTTTTTCATCATCGAAGCAACCAGAGCGTGTGCATGCACGGCAAGATACGCAGTACTCGTTCCCTCTTCTAGAGAGAACCGAGGTTACGTTAGTAACCGAGTACGTTCTCTTACGAGAGGTCTCTCGTACTGCGTAAGATATCTTACGCTAGGGGACCCAATGCAAAACGCCGTGCATGCTGCGATCTGACACCAAAGACCCAAGGGCGAAAGCCCGGGGTTCATATAGTGCACAATCACCCAGGGAACTCACAGGGAGTCCGGGAAGAGGGAAGGGCGAAGCCGCGCTCTTCCACATATGGTAGCGTCGCTTAGACGCGAATTTCATCATACAGACAGGGCGGGGTACGGCCTGAACTGATGGGAAAATGTGGGTCTTACACAGTTTGCCCAGGCACGTCTCGTGCTACTGCTTTCCACTGTCGATCATTGAGCTGTGCTCAGCAGACGCAGCATTCTGAGTTGATAGCATCAAGTCAGATAATACTGGTTAACTTAGACCGACAGCAGCCTGGCCTGCAGGGCGGGAACCTCTAGGTTGTAGAACCTTATAAATGTAGATGGGGAGGCCCAGCCTGCCTCCGTACAAATATCTTGCAAGGCAATCCCACTTGACCAGGCCCACGAAGAGGCCACGCCTCTCGTGGAGTGCGCTCTGACACCCAGCGGGCACTGCATGCCCTTGGAGGCATATGCCAGCGCTATAGCGTCAACTATCCATCTGGATAGGCTCTGTTTCGACGCGGCTAGTCCCTTAGAACGCCCGCTAAACGAAACAAAGAGCTATATAACGAGACACATAAGCTCGTAATGCCCTGACCGGGCAAAGGAGGCCCGCGTCCCCTTCCTCATCAGGGACCGGTAGGGCTGACAGGGAGATAACCTGCGCCCTAAACGGTGTGTTGAGGGATTTCGGAACATAACCGTGCTTAGGTTTGAGTATAACTTTTGAGTCATTAGGCCCAAATTCCATGCACGTCGCGCTCACAGAGAGCGCGTGTAAGTCCCCTATGCGCTTCACTGAAGCGAGAGCCAGCAGAAACACAGTCTTGAAAGACAGATGTTTCAGATCAATTGACTGTAAAGGCTCGAATGGTGCACCTTTCATGGCTTCCAGAACCGTAGAAAGGTCCCATACGGGGACTGAGGGGGGTCTGGGAGGATTCAGTCTCTTAGCTCCTCTGAGGAAGCGGATGACCAACTCGTTCCCTCCTATTGACTGACCAAGCGTTGTTCCTGAGATCGCTGCTATAGCCGCCACATAAACTTTGAGTGTGGAAGGGGCCCTGCCCTTATCCAACAGCTCTTGTAGGAAGGAAAGCACCTCCGTCACTCCACAGTCTGTGGGTGACACGCCACGGGCTGTGCACCAGCCCGAAAACACTGACCATTTCGAGGAGTAGAGCCGTCTCGTAGACGGAGCTCTTAGCCTGCGTGATCGTGTTTAAAGGAGAACTCCGGTGAATTTTTAAGTTAATCTTGATCGTTACACCTTTGTGAGTACTGTCTATAGAAAAAAAAATGAACCGGATCGGTGCTTGCAACGCGGAGCTGTTACAGTTAATGCCCAGAGCTCCCATTCAGCTAAAACGGCAGTTATGGGGGCATTAACCTAAATAGTGTCTTTGTGCCTCTTAACAGACACAAAATGCAATTAAAATATCTGTCCAACATGAACAGGGCCCTTACATGACAACAAGATGCGTTTAGCAACTTAGCCATTGTTTAAACTCACCTAAATAGTGTTTTAGACGGCTAGCTGTAGTCTCGCGCCGAAGTCCCGCTCCTCCCACCTGCACTATGTGCGCGATTTTTTCCCCCAAACCACTTCAGCGGAAATCCCGCCCTGCAGGTGATTTAATTGGTTTAGGTTACAGTGACGATTGACATGACCAATGAAAACCTTAGAATCAGCTGCAGGGCGGGATTTCCGCTGAGGTGGTTTGGGGAAAAAAAAAAAATCACGCGCACTTTTTCCGGCTACAACTGAGTTTCCACGGGACTTCAGCGCAAGACTACAGCTAGCTGTCTAAAACACTATTTAGGTGAGTTTAAACAATGGCTAAGTTGCTAAACGCATCTTGTTGTCATGTAAGGGCCCTGTTCATGTTGGACAGACAGTTTAATTGCATTTTGTGTCTGTTAAGAGGCACAAAGACACTCTTTAGGTCAATGCCCCCATAACTGCCGTTTTAGTTGAATGGGAGCTCTGGGCATTAACTGTAACAGCTCCGCGTTGCAAGCACCGATCCGGTTCGTTTTTTTTTCTATAGACAGTACTCACAAAGGTAAAACGATCAAGATTAACTTAAAAATTCACCGGAGTTCTCCTTTAATACTCCTTTAGGGAGTCCAACATGTACCCGTTGATGGCCCAGACATGAAGGGACCACAATTCCGGGTGAGGATGCCAGATCGAGCCGTGGGCCTGAGAGAGGAGGTCTCTCCTCACTGGTACTGGCCACGGGACAGTGCTTGCTAACTGCATCACGACGGGAACCAAGGTTGGTTTTCCCAGAACGGTGCCACCAGCAGTACTGAGCATCCTTCTTCCCTGATCCGTTCTATCACCTGAGGCAGGAGAGAGACGGGGGGAAAAGCATAAAGCGGGCGGAGGGGCCACACATGAGCCAGCGCGTCCCTGCTCTTGGAGAAAAATTCCGGTGTTCATTTCATCTGGGCAAACCCATGTGGGGCCTACATGGAAACTGGGTGCAAAACTGGCTGGGCCCCAGTTAGATAGCCCAGGTCAAACCCATTTGGGCCCCACATGGCTGTGCTGGCTGGGAAGGCCTCAATGAAGGGGATTATGTGAACAGAAAGGGGGTTCACAATGTAAATGTGCTGCCCAGTTACTATTGTGATTCTTAATATTCCAGATTAGTAATATTATATCAAATTACAAAAAGGCAGTTGACTAAAATCTTCCATATCACAAATGTGAAAGCAAATTGGCCAGGATCTGTGCATGACTTAAGAATTTTCAGAGATTCACATTTATTGAAAGTGGTAAGGAAAGTTCCACAATTAAATATCAACCTCACTGTATTACATACACTTATGCTGATCCTAACAGAGCTGCATTGTTTCATAGGTGATTATGACATGTTCCTGCCTGCAGACAGTCGTTTTATGGCCCAGTTCCCTGACCCAAACCAGTTATGCAGCTCTAGCCAGGACAAGGGCACAATGAAATGAACTTAAAGGGAAGATTTCAGTGTCTGATAAGTCTGAGGGTTGCACACCTGACAGGGCCTGTTACATTGTTGCATGTGCCATATTACACAACATTGCCACAAAACCCAAACACTTTTCATTAAATGTTTAATAAAAGACAAATATGCTTAGTTCCTTGAGTTGTAATTCAATTGTTCTTTGTAAAGAAAAGCCAGTGGTCAAGTGCCTGCAACAAGAGATATTAGATGCATGCCTCATGCAACAAATAAAAAGGAAAAGTTGGCTATACACTGCTATACCTGTATGCCTATATCTCCTCTCTCTGTGCAGACTCTTCTGTAGGCCTTTCTGTAGATGTGGAATCCTGCAACTTATATTGCAGCCATAAAGCATACAAGTATAAATTAAGTAAAGTTATTTATGCACTTGCAGGTAGGCTAGTTCCTCCATATGACAGTTATCTGAGAGGGTTTATTCACTGTCCAGTGCAATGGAAACAAATGGACATTACAAAGTCTTATACTTTCTTTCCTTTGGAAAGTTAGAAAATGTCCACTTACTGCACATATTTCAGCCACCACTTTCTTGGGAACAGATACAAGACTAGTGTTGGTGTATTATGTAAAAGTGCACAAAAGAGGAAAACACAATGTCATTACAATGAACTACACTCGGGAAAAATGTGATCAATAACTCATGGCAAAATATTTTTACATTAACATAAGTTTATCAGTTTTCACTTCCACAAGTCTTTAAGATTTAACAGTTGAAATGACTATACAGCCTTAATTTAATGCAGCAAAAATGATTTTACAGTGTAGGCTACTAAGATCTTTTTCTTTTTTTCTCAGCCTTTTTCTTGGTTGCTTTTATAAACAGACAACCATTTATTTACCAGTGCCTTTTATAAAGGAGACTATAATATAACAAAAAATTACCATTATGTAGAATATTTTTGTACTTCACTTTTATTTGTTTCCATGTTCTAGTGTGGTGACTCTGACATTACAATGAAGTAATTATGCAATTATTAAAATACAAAGATATAGGCTAATAAGTGATAAAAACATCTAACATGGCCACTTCTAACGGATTTCAATTGTCTGCTACTTTTTGCCAGCCCTCTCTCCTGGCTTTTGCAGACTTTGAGGTGTTCCCTGGCGTTTTAATTAAACATTAAAATTCCGAATAAACTTCGACTATTAGTTCTTGCTCTGCTGAGGAGAAAAACTGAGCGCGCTCTTTGGCCACGCTGAGCAGCCAATAGCAGCGTTGCTGATCAATGTTTCTACTATCGATACATATCCCCTTTTAAACCAGCGCATGAATTATCTCACTAACTCAATCCAGCGATACTAATCATAACCGGCAGGTGTGTTCGAAGAACCTAATTAGCCAGATCATGATTACCACGATGATATCATCTTGGATGTCTCATTAGATCTCGGATGTTTTAAGCAACGTACGAAGAACGGGCCCCTGGTCTCCACATTCGTTTTCTTGTACCCCATTATCATTGTTAGTTAGTTTTAATAGCGCAACTGTATGACTTCTCATTTTCCTTTTTGAAGTAGGCTACTTTTTAAACTTCATTATTGAGCCGAGTTTTGACTGAAAATAGTCTACTGTTGATGACTGTGCAAAACAGATGGATTCGGGGTCAGGCTTGACTGAGCATGCTTCAGACTCGTGGTGTGAGCGGAGCGAAATTGTCCTTTTAAAAATGAAAAATTCCGGACAGTGAGCGTTTTCTTGAGACGCGAACAGGTCTACTTCCGCTCTGCCGAATTTCTTCCACAGCAGTTGGACTGTCTGTGGGTGTAAAGACCATTCGCCTGCCGGAACATTGTTCCTGGACAGTCTGTCTGGTCCTATATTCAGGATCCCAGGCACGTGCGCTGCTCTGAGCGAGCGCAGGTTGCGCTGAGCCCATACCAGGAGGCGTTCTGGTTCTCATTCTCGAGGTGATCGAGTCAAACGGTCGTGTGTTCTATGAGCACTGAGTGCGATTGCGCAATACACATCTGCAGTCGCCTTTTCAGGGAACTGACAGAGCGAGCATTGACGGCATAATTTTATCTGCCGGTAGACCCGGGATCGAACGCGGGTCTCTCGCACGCAAAAACCTGAGAGTCTGCCACTGGGCCACAGGGGGAGACACATTGTAACTCAGTTAGCGCGAGTATTATCAGAGAGACGCCCAGCTCTTTTAGTGCAATTAGAGTGTGTGTCGCGGCGGCGAGCACACACACACACATAAACACAGTAGCAGAGAAAGGATATAACGCCGGAAAGCGCAGCAGGAAGGCAAGGAAGGCGGCGCGGCCAGCGACTTCGGTGACTCGTCCCGCTGAAGGTGCTCTCTCTCGGACGGCGCAGCTTCTTCTCCAGCTCCAGCGATGCGTGTGCTTCGCTTGAAGGATGAAAAATCAGATAATAGCTGCCTGCGAGCGGTATTTATAGGCCTAGACCACGCCCGTTTCGGCGGGACGTGACGCAGCGGGCGCGAAGCACCCTGATTGGGTCTGGCGTCACGCCAGGCCTCGCTCGATAGGCTGCTGCAGTTGCCGCAGAGCAGCCAATAGGCGCGCGAGCTGTCTCGCCTATGTCTGCATGCTGCCGCAACGCGTTTTGCATTATTAAAAATTAAGGATAATTTTTGGCTTCAATATCTCGCGGAAAAGGGTTTTCCCCTAGCGTAAGATATCTTACGCAGTACGAGAGACCTCTCGTAAGAGAACTGAGCACAGCTGAGACTTTTTCTCTGGTACTTTTGGCGTAGGATAGCCTATTTATTTCCGCCAAGGTCAGGCTGCGATGTCAAATGTATTCTCAGGAATGAGTGATGCGCTTTCCTCTTTTAAAGTTTTATAAAATAAGTAACCCATATGGAAAAGGTTTGCTAAAAACTCCCGTGATTCTTATATGTTCCAACAGAATATTGTAAGGGACATATATGCTGCAAAAACCACATATATAAATTGTATAATATTAGTATATTTTTAATCATATTATGTCAAATATGTCCTACATACAACTGAAGCCATATAGATTTTCATGATGTAAAAACATAGGAAAATAATGCTAATTTAATATGAATGTCCAGCATGGACGTGTATAAAACACAGTGCAGTTTACCAGTCAGTGTAAGGCTGTACTTCACTCATGCTTGTTCTTATCTTGTCCTAAGTCGAGCCCTATGCCTGTAGTCAATCATGGTTACTATAATCAGCCTTAGATGAAACACAACATTTAAACTACACACACAAGCACACATTTATTAGAGTGTGTTCTACAAGATACAGTTGCATATTTCACATATAAATAAATAGTTCTCTTACGAGAGGTACTCTCGTACTGCGTAAATCTTACGCTAGGGGAAATCTCTTTTACGCGAGATACTGAAGCCAAAAAATTATCCTTAATTTTGAAATAATGTAAAACGCGTTGCGGCAGCATGCAGACATAGGCGAGACAGCTCGCGCGCCTATTGGCTGCCCTGCGGCAACTGCAGCAGCCTATCGATAAGGCCCTATCGTGACGTCATCACCAATGGGGGCGCTTCGCGCCCCATACGTCACGTCCCGCCGAAACGGGCGTGGCCTGGGGCTATAAATATAGCATCGAAAGGCTAGCTTACCGATTTTTCATCTCTTCAGCGGAGCTCACGCATCGCTGGATCCAGAGAGAAGAAGCCGCGCCGTGGAAACAGCATTTCAGCGGGACGAGTTCGGTACCTGGAGTCGCTGGCCGCGCCGCCTTCAACCGCCGTTCCTGCTACGCTATCCGGCGTCATATCCTTTCATTGCATTGTGTGTGTTCGCCGCCGCGACTCACACTCCTTCTCTAAAAGAGCAGAGCGTCTTTTTCAAGATGTCTCGTCCATCCTGTGGCTCGTGCCGAGCCCCACTCAGCGACGGGGACCGCCATGTCATCTGCGTTTCCTGCCTGGGTGAAGGACATGCGGCTCTAGCGCTCGCTGACGGCGGATGCCCTCACTGCGAGCTTATGCCTATGGCGACTCTGAGGACTCGCATGGCAACTTTCCACGAGCCTGCACCTCCCGCTTCGACGCCGCGCCGTAAAAAAGCGCCGTGCTCAGCGGATCCCTGAGCCTCCCACCGAGAAAAGCTCGCCGGTGCGCCTGCCAGCTTCGCCGTCTGCTTCTCTCGAGTCTCTCACTCCCGGACAGTGGCCGCCGCTGGCCGCCGCTTCCGCCGGAGATGACAAGGAAGAAGCGGCAGTTTTCGAGGAGGACAACTGCTCTATCCTGGCTTCGGACAGCGAGGATTGGGCGAGCTCTGTGGACCTCGCCCCTTCTTCTGCCCGCGAGTCGTCAGGAAAACGGGCCAGCATTGAAGCTGAGCTGATGCGTCTGCTCACACAGGCCACAGAGAGCCTCGGCCTCGAGTGGTCCGCGCCCGCCGAGCCCACACGCAACCGTCTGGACGGTTGTTTTCTGCAAGGGGACCGCGTTTCCACGCCCTCAAGACCCGCCCCGTTTCTTCCTGAGCTTCATGAAGAACTGGCAAAGTCTTGGAGCGCCCCTTTTTCAGCCAGGCTGCGTTCCTCTGCTTCGGCGGCATTCTCCGTGGTGGACGGTGCCAAAGACAGAGGATACCTCGCTCTCCCTCTAGTGGAGGAGGCAGTAGCAGCCCATCTTTGCCCGCCCTCTGCTGGACGGCGGACTAAGACGGCGCTACCTTCAAAAGCCTGCCGCGCTACTTCTACCCTGCACAGTCGCGCTTACACCGCCGCTGGGCAGGCTGCATCAGCGCTACACACTAGAATGGAGAATGGTCACTGCATCCGCAGACAGTCCAACTGCTGTGGCAGACATTCGGCAGAGCAAAGATAGACCTGTTTGCGTCTCAAGAAAACGCTCACTGCCCGGAATTTTTCTCAAAGAGCAGGGATGCGCTGGCCCACGTCTGGCCCCGCTGCCCGCTCTATGCTTTTCCCCCCATCACGCTCCTACCTCAGGTATTAGAGCGGATCAGGGAAAGCAGATGCTCAGTGTTACTGGTTGCTCCGTTCTGGAAGAACCAGGCTTGGTTCCCAGTTCTTATGCAGCTGACGAGCACTGCCCCATGGCCAATACCAGTGAGGAGGGACCTCCTCTCTCAAGCCAGGGGCTCGATCTGGCATCCTCGCCCGGAGCTTTGGTCCCTACATGCGTGGGCCATCAACGGGTACCCTCTGATATCCCAGAGGGAGTGTTAAACACGATCATGCAGGCTAGAGCTCCCTCTACGAGACGGCTCTATTCCTCAAAATGGTCAGTGTTCTCCAGCTGGTGCACAGCACGCGGCTTTTCACCCCTGGACTGTGGAGTGACGGAGGTTCTCTCCTTCCTACAAGAGCTACTGGATGAAGGCAGAGCCCCATCCACGCTCAAAGTCTATGTGGCGGCTATAGCAGCGTTTTCCAAACCAACGCTTGGTCAGTCACTGGGAAGGAACGATCTGGTCATTCGGTTCCTTAGAGGAGCTAAGAGGTTAAATCCTCCCAGACCTCCCTCAGTCCCCATATGGGACCTTTCTACGGTCTTGGAGGCCATGAAGGGTGCCCCATTTGAGCCAATCCAGTCAGTAGATATCAAACACTTGTCTTTCAAAACGGTGTTTCTTCTGGCTCTCGCTTCAGTGAAGCGCATAGGGGACTTACAAGCGCTCTCAGTGAGCGCGACGTGTATGGAGTTTGGGCCAAATGACTCGAAAGTCATACTCAAACCAAGGCACGGGTACGTCCCTAAATCCCTCAACACACCGTTCAGGGCCCAGGTAATTTCCCTGTCTGCCCTGCCGGTCTCTAACGAGGAGAAGGACGCCAGCTTCCTTTGCCCAGTCAGGGCGCTAAGGGCTTATGTGTCCCGCACGTCTGTTTTCAGACAGACGGAGCAGCTCTTTGTTTCACTCTACGGACGTTCTAAGGGACTCGCCGTGTCGAAACAGAGTCTATCTAGATGGATAGTCGATGCTATAGCGCTGGCTTACACCTCTAAGGGCTTGCAGTGCCCATTAGGTGTCAGAGCGCACTCCACGAGAGGCGTGGCCTCGTCGTGGGCTTGGTCTAGTGGGATTGCCTTGCAAGATATCTGTATGGCGGCAGGCTGGGCCTCCCCGTCTACATTTATAAGGTTTTATAACCTAGAGGTTCCCGCTCTGCAAGCTAAGCTGCTTTCAGTCTAAAAATCGGTACTGTCTGCCCCGAGTACGTCCGGCCCAGAATACCGAAATAGCTCGAGCAGCGCTCGTTTAGATCGCGCAGCTCTATGGGCAGTGTGTAAGACCCACTATATTCATCAGTCCAGGCCGGGGTCGCCCTGACTGAATATATACCATCACTATAACTGTTCTTATAGGATGCTGCATTACAGGAATGATGCTATTCTAGCCACTCTTCCTGGGCTCTCTGTGAGTCACTTATGATCATGTACTACATGAGCCCGGGCACTTGCCCTTGAGACTTTGGTGCTGGATCATAGCATGCACGGCGTTTTACACTGTTTCCCCTAGCGTAAGATTTACGCAGTACGAGAGTACCTCTCGTAAGAGAACGTACTCGGTTACTAACGTAACCTCGGTTCTCTCTAGAGAGGAAACGAGTACTGCGTATCTTGCCGTGCCTGCGCACGCTCCGGTTCGCTCCGGCGATGAAAAACCGGTAAGCTAGCCTTTCGATGCTATATTTATAGCCCCAGGCCACGCCCGTTTCGGCGGGACGTGACGTATGGGGCGCGAAGCGCCCCCATTGGTGATGACGTCACGATAGGGCCTTATCGATAGGCTGCTGCAGTTGCCGCAGGGCAGCCAATAGGCGCGCGAGCTGTCTCGCCTATGTCTGCATGCTGCCGCAACGCGTTTTACATTATTTCAAAATTAAGGATAATTTTTTGGCTTCAGTATCTCGCGGAAAAGAGATTTCCCCTAGCGTAAGATTTACGCAGTACTCGTTTCCTCTCTAGAGAGAACCGAGGTTACGTTAGTAACCGAGTACGTTTTCATTTTTGAAATCCTGCATCACCTGTTTTCATTTTCATTTGTGACAATTTCTCTAAACTTTATCACAGTACTACTATGGTATACAACATGCAGTTCTATTCTTAACCTACAAACATAAAACTTTCCTAAATGTCGAAGTGATTCTTTTGGGGAAAATAAAAAATAAATTCAAAAAAATCGAAAAAAAATTATTCAGTGGCTTAGTAAATATCACAGCAATAATTTACTTTATTCACTTAATAAAATCTCTGAATATCATTTACTTGATAGTTTGAGTTGAACATACCGAAATAATTGACTAAAACTCCAACAATTAATTTTGTCTGACATTTACAGTTAATAAAAAGTTTTTCACTAAAATAATTTAGTATTTGACTAACCAATTATTTATTTAAAATACACTGAGCTAATATATTTGTGAAATTTCCATCACAATATTTGAGAATGGATAATTAAACTGATCTGTTTCAAGAACCACAAATATTACTTAAATAAAATCAATATTATTAATATTTAACACGCATAAGAAATTGATTAAGTTTACTCGGCAATGCACCTATAAGCTGGATGCCAGCCGCCAACCAAATCCAAAAGAAGAAGAAAAAAAAAAAGAAGATAAAGTTTACTCAATTAAAACAATGCACCCCTCCCCCACCCTCTGACGTGACGACGACAGCTCAACGGTTGAGTGAGCGCGCGCTGTATGAACTCTCTTCAGTCTCCAGAACAGTTCTCCCCTTCTCTTCTCAGCGTCGCAGATTTGGTGCGAGTCCATCTCCGGCACCGGAACCAGCGCTGATCCGGTGGATATTGGATAACAGACCGGTTAAATACACTTGAATTACTTGAATGTTTAGGCCTAAATGTTTAATCTTTACTTAGAAAATGTTTCTTACATGAGTTTAAATGTAGGCAATATTATATGTGTTAAAAATAGTGTAAAATATGCTGTATTGCTGTAGGCTACTCATCGACAATAAAGGCCAATGTCATGTAGTTATACCGGTGGTTGTATGGAATATTTTTACAAAGGTTTAGAGGAAATAAAAAAGTTAATATGACTGGCAGATAAACACAGTTAATATTACTCATAAATATTTGTTTTTAAATGTTTCCCCCCCAATTATTTCTATTCAATTTTATTTGTTAATGCACCAAATGCAGTTACTCAGATCTATTTAATTTGTTTCACTTACATTTACTCAGTTACTGTAATACAGTGTATGTAATTGATTTCACTGCTTAAAAATGTAATCAATTCTAAGTGTAAAAATGTTTCACCAAAAAAATTGAGTAAATCATATTACAAGTTTTTAGAGAGTGCATCACCACCAGAGTTCATGTCACATATACAAAACCATATTCCAGCCAATTTTCAACATTTTAATCACTGTTCTAGAAACATATTTTACTCACCTTTGTTCATTTGCAATAATATGTTATGATTTGTTCACAAACAACAGGCTCAGACAGTTCACAAATTAACAGTCTTCATAAAGGTCTGTCATCATATATTCACCCTCATGTTGTTCCAAACCTGTATGAATTTCTTTCTTCTGCTGAACAGAAAGGAAGATATTTAGAAGAATGTCAGTAACCAGACAGTTTCTGGTCTCATTGACTTCCATAGTAGGAAAAAAATATACTCTGGAAGTCAATGAGACCAGAAACTGTCTGGTTACTGACATTCTTCTAAATATCTTCCTTTCTGTTCAGCAGAAGAAAGAAATTCATACAGGATTGAAACAACATGAGGGTGAGTATATGATGACAGAATTCTCATTTTAAAGTGGAGTATCCCTTTAAAATTTTGCCAACTGCATATAAGTGAATCAGATGTTGGTCATCAAAACATGAAATCTGTATGAAACACATAAACAAATGACACAAAATTCTATATGACTTTAATTTGACTAGCATATGATTCAATATAAGAACTTTAAATGATTTATATATGAATTTTATATATTTCTACTAATACCATATACATTTGCATACTTTTGTCATGTAAAACTCATATAAGTATTTTAACAGTATTCATATATAACGCAAAAATCCCCTATAAGTTATATGTGTGCTATTTAGTATGAAATGGGCCATAATCGGTCTGATTTTGTATAGGACATGTATTGGCCTTATATGAAACACAGAAGGTAATTCTGGCTGATTTAAGTAAGGAAGATATATGGTTGCTATATATGAACCATGCAGGTTTTTTTCATATAGGAAGATATGGCTTGAATGGTTTAAAAGCATTAGCAAGAATAAAAGCGCATCATATAATGTAACGCCATGCAGCCAAAGGATGACAGAAAAAAACGGATGCTGCGTTAATTGCGTTAAATAACTTAATATTAAAATAATAAATATTTAGCCTACTTACGGAGTCTTTTCCCATTTCTACCAGTAACGCTTGTTCAACTTCCCGTGTCTACTACCTGCGCAGATATCGACGGCACAACTGGGTTGTAGGTTGCCAGGTTGAGCTCACAAATGGGTTGAAATTTGTATGATGTGTTGAGTGCGTGAGAAGGATGGGTTTCATACAAGATCTGGCAACTGTACAACCTTAGAATAATATATTGATGTGATTATTAATATAACGATATGAGGCACCACGTAGGATTTAAATCAAACTTCGCTTATCAATACATAGCCTACATAACACACGTGCATATACACCTAATTATTCGCATATACATGTATACTATTGGATGTTCAAAAGACATATATGAAATACACGTGCACACTAATATGAAATCCATACCAATACATATTATGTTAGTAATGAATGCATATACACTTGTGAATAACTTGCATATACATATTAACTTGACGCATGCATACACCTATAAATACTCGCACATACATATAAACTTCCATGCATATACACCTATAAACACTCGCACATACATATAAACTCGATGTGCGCATACACATCCATAAAACACTTGCGCATACATACAAAATAAAACGTGGATGTGTGCTTTAGTTGTGTATATACACAGCAAAAACTCCAGTGTTAAATTAGCACTCCTGGGAGTGTATATGAGTTCACACTCAAGAGTGTAAAGTGTTCAAATATGAGTGTTAAATTAACACTCAAGAGTGTTAAAGTTAATGAGATAATTAAGTGATTAATTTAGTGATGATTGATCATTATTGAAGACACCTGATGTTAACAAGCAGAATCACTGAAGGAGAAAATCACAAATTGTAAGTTACCATTATGGTGATCAGTGTTTGCTTTAGTTGGGCTCTTGACCCTTATACATTCACTTTAAATGTTGTTTGTCTGCTGTTATTGATTTATAATAGTCAAATGAACAAAGAAAAAATGTGATCTGATGGTGTTGGTTGTTTAAACATAATCATGTTGTGATCCGAAAAATGAAACTTATTGAGATAGTTTGGTTAAACTTGTTAATTACAGCAGCTCTGTGATTCTACAGCATATGATTATCAGTGTTTTTCCTATAATCCAAACTATTTAATAAACATTGTTCTGATCAAAACACTTTCAAATGAATTTATTTAGAAACACAGACATCAATAATCATCCTGTGAATCTCAACAATGGTGACAATAATAAAGCATGTTGCAGTGGCTGCCACCAATCACAACTCATTAATGGCTCCCATCATGCATTGTGGTATGAATAAATTATGATCTGAATTGTCTATGTAATTTACTTTTCCTAATTGAATATTCTGCTCGTCACCATTGTTGAGATGCATTGACTGAATCTTGACGTCTGTGTGTGCCTAAAAGAAACTTTTTTTTTTTTTTTAAACAACGTTTAAAGGGCACCTATTATGACCCTTTTCACAAGATGTAAAATAAGTCTCTGATGTCCCAAGAGTATGTATGTGAAGTTTTAGCTCAAAATACCCAACAGATATTTTTTTACAGCATGTTTAAATTGTCATTTTTTGGGGCTCAGAAAAATGCGCTGTTTTAGTGTGTATCCCTTTAAATGCAAATGAACTGCTGCTGCCGGCCCAGGGGGCGGAGCCTCACGAGCTCGCGCTTCAGTCAGGACAATCTCATCTGATAATATCAGGCGGGCAGGGTTTCATATTATTTTGAAGTTTTCCCGGGTGCCGCCATTGGCTAGCGGACCATCACCTGCTGTTAGCATCCCATTGACTCCCATTCATTTTGGCGTCACTTTGACAGCGA
This sequence comes from Leuciscus idus, assembly GCA_021554675.1. Classification (NCBI taxonomy): domain Eukaryota; kingdom Metazoa; phylum Chordata; class Actinopteri; order Cypriniformes; family Leuciscidae; genus Leuciscus; species Leuciscus idus. Next base: position 8,079,551 of record CM038621.1, on the reverse strand, counting down.
ATAACTTTACATCTGAGGCGTTTAAAGACTCCATTTGTCCATTATTTATTTCTAAAGAAACACGAAAATGTATAAAAGGCTCCATTACCTTGTATCTTACGTTATGGCTCCGTAGATTCAGTTTTTGTAAAAATAGGCTAACGATTGCGTCATAACCACACAACTCTCTGTCACACAGTAGAGAGATTACCGTATGGACAGGAGGAGAAGCTCGCGCGCAATCGGGGGGACGTGGAGGCAAAATGACAAAATAATTAATCAGAATACTTAGCAAAAGTTTCTCCTGCTCCTAGCTCATGGACAGCTCCTACTCACACTCTCCGTCTCTGCAAGATTCGGAAGGGAATGATTCAGATTTCTCTTGGCACAGCTACTAGAAGACAGACGGGTTGCTCACGTCACATCTACGTCGTCAAGCTCAGTTTGAGTCTGCGCAGTACGCTCAGCCATCAGGAAGAGAGAGCTTCTAAGTGACTTCACTTGTCTCCCTTGAATCCAATGAGGTCGCTGTGTCAAGTTTATATACTGTCTATGGATAATATCAAACCAGAAACTCTCAGTAGCGTGTTCATTTTGACTCGGAGTCGGACAATAATGCCACAGCGCCAGAGAATATATACTGTATGGAGATTAAACAGGTATAGTTTAGCTTAATTATGGTTATAACTTATTTGTCATCTGATTTTATCCACTATTAATACAAGCCTGCTGTAGCAGACCTCGTCCGAATGATGACCAAAATATACTGATGAGTTCAATTAAGTTTATTGTACATCACACAAAAGATGAAGCGTTAGTTTTACTCCAGAGAATCACTGTAAGAACAGCTAAATAAACACAGTATAAGATGTGAGCATTAAAGTCTTATCCATAAACTCTCTCTCTCTCCCTTTCATTATCATGGAACATACACAGCGAAGTACACAAAACACTCGTTACAACTAACAGCAAACAAATATATACACACCTTTTCAGTCTGTGCTTAATAAACTGGTACACTGTAAATCTGTAAAACTATTCGATGAGCTGTCATAAAGTGCGCGCTCTCACTTTCATTTCTGCCATGATCAGTAACGTTAGGCCTGTCGCTCCGGAGAGTGTAATCTGGATCACGAACAGTTGGTACAGATCCATCCTCGAGTAACAACGAGAGTAAATGAAGACTGATATGTTCATTCTTACATCCAACAACAAAACACCTCAATCGCTTAGGAGACATTCTTGTCTACAGCTGCTCAAGCGTCGAACAATGGCGGACTGTGTCCAGCTCACTCAGGGCGGGGCTATGCTCAAACTGAAGTGTCACTCAACAGTCGTGGGAGGGGCCTGCGCAATTCTACGTCACATTGCACCGAATCTGAGAACAGCTCATTCTGAGACAGTGCTTATGATTTATTGAGATTGTAAAAAATCTCATCATTCAATTTTTATCATTCTAGGGTGGTTTTGCTCACACACTGCCAACACACATTTCTGTTCAAACACCATGTAAAAGTGAATTTTGCATAATAGGTGCCCTTTAAGAAATCCTTTGTATTATATCTAAAATTCTGGATATTTATGCAGAATCACAGTTATGCTTTAATCAACAACATAAATCTAAGTCAGAAATAAGGATCTTAATGAGTTCAGTGATCAAGTTCAAATGATGATTGTCATAATATAACCAACACCATCAGATCACTTTTTTTCTTTGTTCATCTGACAGTTATAACTCAGATACAGCAGCCAAACAAAATTTAAAGTAAACATATAAGGGTCAGTAATAATAATAATAATACATAGGTCTTATATAGCGCTTTTCAAAGAACTCAAAGACGCTTTACAAATGAAACAAACAAATAAAGACGAGAGTGCTAATTATAGATTGTAGGCGAGTTGAAACAGGTGAGTTTTGAGCAGTTTTTTGTAGGTGGTCAGTGAGTCCGAGTTTCTGATGTGGATGGGGAGTGAGTTCCAAAGGGTGGGGGCAGCGATGGCGAAGGCTCGGCCCCCCAAAGTTCGGTGCGTTGATTTGGTGATGGGTTTGAGAAGGTTTAAGTTGGCAGAGCGGAGGCGTCGGGAGGGCGGGTGGTCAAGAGCCCAACTAAAGCAAACAATGATCACCATAACGGTGACTTACAATTTGTGATTTTCTCCTTCAGTGATTCTGCTAGTTAACATCAGGTGTCTTCAATAATGATCAATCATCACTCAATTATTCACTTAATTATCTCATTAACTTTAACACTCTTGAGTGTTAATTTAACACTCATATTTTAACACTTTACACTCTTGAGTGTGGACTCATATACACTCCCAGGAGTGTTATTTAACACTGGAGTTTTTGCTGTGTACCTGTATTTTTTTGTTGTTTCAGTGTGTGTCGCAAGTGTTTCAGTGTGTGTCGCAAGTGTTTCAGTGTGTGTCGCAATTTCAGTGTGTCGCAAGTGTTTCAGTGTGTGTCGCAAGTGTTTCAGTGTGTCGCAAGTGTTTTAGTGTGTGTCGCAAGTGTTTCAGTGTGTTGCAAGTGTTTCAGTGTGTGTCGCAAGTGTTTCAGTGTGTCGCAAGTGTTTCAGTGTGTCGCAAGTGTTTCAGTGTGTGTCGCAAGTGTTTCAGTGTGTCGCAAGTGTTTCAGTGTGTCGCAAGTGTTTCAGTGTGTGTCGCAAGTGTTTCAGTGTGTGTCGCAAGTGTTTCAGTGTGTGTCGCAAGTGTTTCAGTGTGTGTCGCAAGTGTTTCAGTGTGTGTTGCAAGTGTTTCAGTGTGTGTCGCAAGTGTTTCAGTGTGTCGCAAGTGTTTCAGTGTGTCGCAAGTGTTTCAGTGTGTGTCGCAAGTGTTTCAAATGTCTGTAGAAGTCTAATGTGAACACGCAAGTGTTTCAGTGTGTGTCGCAAGTGTTTCAGTGTGTCGCAAGTGTTTCAGTGTGTGTCGCAAGTGTTTCAGTGTGTCGCAAGTGTTTCAGTGTGTCGCAAGTGTTTCAGTGTGTGTCGCAAGTGTTTCAGTGTGTCGCAAGTGTTTCAGTGTGTGTCGCAAGTGTTTCAGTGTGTCGCAAGTGTTTCAGTGTGTGTCGCAAGTGTTTCAGTGTGTGTCGCAAGTGTTTCAGTGTGTGTCGCAAGTGTTTCAGTGTGTGTCGCAAGTGTTTCAGTGTGTGTCGCAATTTCAGTGTGTCGCAAGTGTTTCAGTGTGTGTCGCAAGTGTTTCAGTGTGTCGCAAGTGTTTTAGTGTGTGTCGCAAGTGTTTCAGTGTGTTGCAAGTGTTTCAGTGTGTGTCGCAAGTGTTTCAGTGTGTCGCAAGTGTTTCAGTGTGTCGCAAGTGTTTCAGTGTGTGTCGCAAGTGTTTCAAATGTCTGTAGAAGTCTAATGTGAACACGCAAGTGTTTCAGTGTGTGTCGCAAGTGTTTCAGTGTGTCGCAAGTGTTTCAGTGTGTGTCGCAAGTGTTTCAGTGTGTCGCAAGTGTTTCAGTGTGTCGCAAGTGTTTCAGTGTGTGTCGCAAGTGTTTCAGTGTGTCGCAAGTGTTTCAGTGTGTCGCAAGTGTTTCAGTGTGTGTCGCAAGTGTTTCAGTGTGTCGCAAGTGTTTCAGTGTGTCGCAAGTGTTTCAGTGTGTGTCGCAAGTGTTTCAGTGTGTCGCAAGTGTTTCAGTGTGTGTCGCAAGTGTTTCAGTGTGTCGCAAGTGTTTCAGTGTGTGTCGCAAGTGTTTCAAATGTCTGTACAAGTCTAATGTGAACACGCAAGTGTTTCAATGTGTTTCTTCCCATACGGCCTCCCATAGTTATCTCCTCCCTTTCTCTCTATCCTTTCATACACACACACACACGCACCTCTTCGTATGTTCATCTGAGATCCACACACACTCTCTCTCTGTTTACCCGCACCATAGTCATCGCAATCAGCGCTCGCGCTGCTTTGCGATGACACCTGTTCCCACTTTCTCCTTAATGCTCACTCTTTATCTAGTGTTGGTTCAAGCATTCATTTGTCGGATTATTGTTTCATGTCATGCGTTTCAACTGTTGCTCTCTTCTTGTCTATAAGATATTTGGAAGAACTCACCTTGTCCTGTCTGTCCGGTACAACCTGCATATCTAAGTGTTCTCTGAGCCCTGCTTCTGCTGCATGAGTACCTCTGCGTTCCCTGGCTGAGATACCAACTAATCAGTGTCTTCCATCTCTACGGGTGACCAGATCTAAGTCTTCATGCATCGAGACAGATGTTTTTGACTGTTTATGTTTTCTCCAGCTCTGTGTGCTTCAACGACAGATTGCCTTGTTTACCTTATTCATTAAAGACCGTTAAAGCCTGTGAACTTCTGCTTTTGGATCCTTTTTCCTTATAACTGTGACAGAAATAACATTTCATTAAAACCTGTAAAAACATTTCTGTTGTGTGATAAATACATTTTACTATAGTTCATTTGTGAATGCAGATTATATTTAAATTTTGTTTGTCTAATATGTTTTGCCAAGTTAATCAGAGGACTTGAGTTGATGAGTTTCCATTACAGTAGTTAATAAAACATTTACAAAAAACTGCAGAGGTTTGTTTCTGTGTTTCTTTGCATTTTGAAGTTAAGTTAGTCTGTTACTTTTTTTTTGTAAATAATAGGCTAATAATTATATAAAATAAATAAATAAAAAAAGGAAAAGGGAGACCACATTAGCAAGTATTTTATCCATTTTGTGTTTTTATTTTTTAGCCCCTATTCTATTCTGTAGTTGGGGAGATATTTGCTTATATTCTATATAATATATTTTCATATATTACATGCAATAATAGCAGCAGCGATAATAATCATCAAGAGCAATAATAATAGAGGCAACAACGGCGTATAAGATCTATTCCCTTCAAGACCAAACATGTTAACATGGTCATATCTATTACCATTCCAAACACTCAGAGGGCCCTATCTTGCACCCAGCGCAAGTGACTTTGTACACCGACACATGTATCATTCCTATTTTGCACCCGCGCAAAGCGGACTTTTCCCTCCACAGAAGCACGTCGGTAAGTTAGGAAATACACTTGTTCTCCCAGGGGTGGTTCAGCGCAAAAAGAGGAGGCGTGTTCCGGCGCAAACGTTCCTTCATGCTATTTTGCAGGTTTAGAAAACAATTGCGCCACTAACCAGGAAAAAAATAGTTTAAAGTCAGTGGCGCGTTGCGCATGTTATTCATGCTATTTTAAGGGTGCATGCTTGGCCATAATCAATGTAGCGTGTGCACAACGCGCATACCCTTTGATTCTCTCATCTACACAGAAGCAGCAGTTTTCATTTTGCAAATCATACATTATTACGATATATATATATATATATATATATATATATATATATATATATATATATATATATATATATATATAGATAGATAGATAGATACAATTTATTATAAAAGCATACATCTAGCTTACACATTTACCCAAATTATCATACGCCTGTTTAACCGAAGTTAATTTGGGTGGGTTTCTCCATTTCAATAGCCGCGTTTCCACTGTCGGGCCAGGGCCGGGCCGTGCTAGTGCGTGCCAGGGCCAGTCGCGTTTCCACTGTCACTTCCGGGGCTTGATCGGGGCTTACTCAGGGCCAACGGCCAGGATTTCTGGCCCGTCGAATACCTTGGGCCAGAGCGGGCCAGCTCGGGCTAGAGGAGTGGTTACGAACAGAGGCGGAGTATACCTGAGTCGAGAGACGGCAGCGCCGGATGATTCTGTCAGCATTAAAGACTTTTAAAATAATTTAACTCGCGTTCATGTTTGAATGCCTTGTGTTTGTGATGCAAAAGACTATGCGCGCTAACCGTTACCATAGTAAACATAGTAAACGCTTGAAGATACGCATAGTAAAAAAACATACGCTTGAAGAAATCCGACCAATCATAAAGGCTATCACAGTCATGTTTTTATTTTATCTGTCAGTAGCCCACGTCTCGTCTCTTTATACCGGACTATCATAAAATAAAGCAACTTTTTTTTCGGGAGCTTCCTCTGTGCAGAAACGAGGACGTTATAAAATACATCGTTGCTGAACTTGCTAAGCTAAGCATTCAGTGAACAACGCTTCAAGTTCGGGAAAAAATTAAAAAGTTGTGGGCGCAGTACAAGGCGATTAAAACGCACAATGGACAAAGCGGTGCCCAGAGAAGGAACTTTCCATGGTTCGACTTGATGGACGGTGTGCTGGGTCACCGTCCATCTGTTAGTGGAGAGACAAGTCGGGACACTATGGCAGCCGCGGACGGTGAGTTAATACATGCTATCTTCTTAAAATCTAAGTTTTCTAACTTCCTGCCTGAATGAACATCATAATTCCCGCTGAAATGGGTGGGGTTGTATGACGTTTGATCCAGGAAGGCGTGTTAAGGGCGGGGTTTAGGGCAGCGCTGCAGGGCTAATGGCCCGGCAGTGGAAACGCAAGCCCGGTGCTTGAGGCCCGAGGCCACTGGCCCGGCTCGGCTCGCTGTTAGCCCTAGCCCGGCCCTGGCCCGACAGTGGAAACGCGGCTATTGTAACTTCTCTCTTTTACGGCCGTGACGAGAGCATTGCTCTCCTTGGCTGTGAACCGCTCCTGGCGCGCGCCTGGCAAATCCGCCGTTACAATAGCAATCCGCTATGGAAAAAGCGCGTCTGCTCTTAAAGGGAATGTGAGATGACGCTCTGATTGGTTTATTTCACGTTACACCCAAACCACACCTATGAATAATGAAGCTACTTCAGACCAACCCATTTTAGATTTGCGCCTGACGCAAGAGTCATTTATCCCGCCGGGAAAATAGCAACAGCGCCGAGACCCGCCCACAAAGTTACTTGCGCTTTGCGCTTGACACTTGCGTTTCAGATCGTTAAAATAGGGCCCAGAGAGTTGTCATGACAGAAATGTTGTCGTTAGCTGATGGTTATGTAAAAAATCTGTCCAAAAATGTCTCCAAAATGTTATTCTTAGCCATATGTTTAAGTATTAACAAATATTCTGTTACACTTTATTTGGTAACACTTTATTTTACAGTGTCATTGTTACACGTTACAATTATTACTGTAGTAGCCGAATAACTATTTTGCATATAATATAAATCATGCAAAATTACATACAATTAACTCTAAACCAAACCCTCATCCTAATACTAACCCTATAGTAAGTACATATAGTTAATTATTATTACTCATAACTTAAATGTAGTATTACACTGTAATACTGACACTTTAAAATAAAGTGTAACCCTTTATTTTAAGGTGTCCATGTTACAGTGTAATTGCATTTAAGTTATGAGTAATAATGATTAACTATATGGAGGGTTAGTTTTTTTATTTTTTATTATGCACAATTTGCAGTTATAACTACAGTAACTACAAGTAAAAGGTTTAACAGGGACACTATAAAATAAAGTATTACCAAATATTCTTACATTAGGCCTTATTAAATGATTTATAGATGTTTGAGTGAGTGAAACACACTATATTTACTCCACATGTTTTACTCCATAGTGTAGGTTTATTCTGAATAAAGTGATTTGAACAGGCATGGAGATCAGCGTCTACGTTCCCTCCAGGTTCCTCGACCCCAGAATAGTTTCCCTATGAAAAAAAAAAAGGAAGTCGGCATATTAAAAAGTCCACAATAACATCAGTCATTACATAAGCACTGTCGCCTGAACGAACACACACCTGAAAGCTTTAGCTTGTTTCTGGAACAATCTCAGCTTCTCGATCTCTTCTGATAGTTTCCTCAGATCGTCCCCCTCAAATTGTGGAAGCACTGGATCCTTTGATTGAGGACAAACAAGAATCAACACATTTCATAACAAAGAATCTGCAGAAATGCTTTGAACGTGTCGAACACCACAGACTCCTGCAGTAAGGTGATGTTGAGCACATATACGCACTGCACTGCCCGGGTCTGACAGCAGTTTTCTGATCAGATCCGGATCCGTGTTTTCAGGAGCCTGGTGGAAACGGCCTCCGGTTTTATGGGCCAGACACTTCAGAAACTCACTGCCAGATCTGTTCAAACACATTAAACTGATCAAATCACACTATTACACACACTATGATACATTTCAAAGCAACATTAGTTAAACACACTTTATTTCAATAGTCCACTTTCTACCAACTTCAAGTAACTTTGCAAGCCCTAACCTACTGTAACAGTTTACTAATACTCTAATGAGAGTTACTTGACGTGTAGTTGCAAAGTTACTTATAGAATGTTTAAAGTGTGTGACACAATGACAATGTAATGATGCAAAAGTTTTTCTTTTGCACTTTGAAACTTTTCAAGTGCAGACGACAATTTTGTCAAAATGATCCTCATTCACATGGATCTGTAAATACAACTAAAAACGCTGTATTATTCATGCCAGGCCAGTAGATGGCGATGTCACTTTATAAAGAAACACTACACATCTATAGACTGAACACATGCGCATGACCTCACGGTTTTGTAGTTTACGTGGGTAAAAACTTGCACTTTGAAACCAGTTTTCAAAAGTTTGTGTTTTCAGGCCCTAAAACGGCGTTTAAAAATAAATAAAACAATTTTAGTTTTTAGTTAAAAATACCCCCTAAAATTGGATTTTTAAAAAAAGATGATATTAGGGAACATCAAGCTGGCTGATAGATGAGGACTTGTTAAAACTGCAAGGATGTTGTGATAGTCTCAGACCGTATCATTAAGCAGTGTTTTTTATGTCACTTTAAATGCTCAAACTCGTTACAGCAGGATGGATTCTGATTGGCTGTCAGTGATTTTATCATTCATCATCTGGATAAAATCGTTCTGAAAGTGATTTCACCGATATCGTGTCTCTGTGCCGTTATCGCTATAGTCGAGGTGTGAACTCTGCTATTCTTTAATATTGAGAATGATCTTTACAAGTATATTGGTGTGAACGGGTGTTTATAGTTGACCTGTCATGGCGGTTGAGTGCGACGGTGTGGACGGTGAAGCTCTTCTCTCGTCTCAGGGTCTCGATCTCTCTCAGTATTAGACTGTGGCTCGAGTCACTCCTTCCATCACAGATCAGATACAGACCAACATCATCTGACAAACCACAGCCGGCCTGAGCAAAAAAGCATTACATAGTCACACTTACACTTACAAACACCAGAACCACTGAGGCCCTGTTTACACCTGGTATTAAGATGCGTGTTGGTTGATGGGATCACAAGTGGACGACTCTGAATACTGGTGTAAACAGGATCTAAAACGCTTTGAGCTTGTCCACTTTCAACCACTTCCAGAGGGAGTGAAAACACATTCGACCGGATTGCTTTCGTAGTGTAAACACTCATGTGGTCGAATGTGTTCAAACAGCCACAAAACACCGTCTTCTCTCCGTCTACTGGACTAATGAGGAACATTATGAGAAGAGCTCTGGCCAGACGGGGTTTAAACTGTCGGCTGGAGACCCAAGTTTGGTTTGAAGATGAAATACATACCAAACACAATGTTCTCTCACCATTCATGATTTCTAACACACACTCACAGCAGTCGGAGCAGAAACTAAAGCTGATCTCTGTGGGTTTTTCCGTCGTCTCCAATCGTGTTCGTATGTAAATTGCGTGAGCTTATTTTGTCCATTAGATCGAATGATCTGAAAAAGTGCATTCATTTGCCCACCCATACCCTCCTCTTGAAGAAATCAGGACAGAACCTAGATAGCAACATTGTTTCGGCCCAGATCCGGCCCACATCTGGCACTTGTGGAATGCGGATCTGGCCCACATGCAGCGTGGAATGACGGCCCTTGGGTGGCCCACTCCTGTTTGCCAGATCTGGGCCACAAGCAGGCCATAGCAATGCCACATGTCAGCCAAGAGCAAAGAAATAAACCAGAACTGGACCTTATCTGAGCCACAAAATCTGTGTATATTAAATATAGAGTCATCTCAGCCTTAATAAGCCTGTTAACAAGCAGAATCCCTGAAGGAAAGAAGAGATTAGAAAAAGAGACAAGCAGAAACACAAGAACTACAACTGACTTCAGACACAGTCTTAGATGAAATCGACTAAAGAGAAAAGAAGACATTTAATCTGTGAAGATCTCAGCAGAGGAGGATTAAACAACTCCACAAACAGCATTACCAGCTTCACTTATTACTAACCAGACTGACTTTATTCCTGTCAGACGTCTACAGAAGTTTTATTGAGAATGAACAGAGGTTTAACTCTAATGTGTTTCATTTGAAGTCACCATAAGAGTGACTAGTGTTTCCATTAGCTGGGCTCTTAACTCTTATTATATCTTTTGTCTTATTTGGCTGCTGTGACAGTGTGTTTGTCAAACACATTTACAGCAGCAAAGAAAGCTAAAGTGAAATGAGATCAGGTGATGATGGTTACCTGTTGATGTTTTTTTTAATCATCATGAAATAACCTCATTCACTGATGTCTTTGGAATCTAACAATTGTGTTGATCCATTAATATCTTCATATCACAAACTCTGTGTTACTGCATAATGAGATCTAGCAATATAGATATAGAGCTATAAGGCCATCTAGTGGCAAGAGTCATGAAATATCATGTTATATTATTATTTTTCCACAAGAGGTCGGCAAAGACTCCCAATGTAAGATATCCTGAGCTGAATTAAAAGGTTTAGGCATGAAAGTTATTTTGGTCCGTGTACGTTTTGATAGTTTGTTTTTTCGTTTGAAACACAAAACAAAATAACGAGAAACCACCTGTTTTTCGTTTGTCGTTTCAAACCAAAAACAAAGAAACGGTAAAAAAAGAGCCGTTCTCCCCGTTTTTGGTTCTGAATCCAAAAACGAAAAATGACAAAACCAAAATCAAATAACGGTCCGATTTTGGTTTTTTGAAATTCCTTTTTCCATTTTTCCGTTTGAAGATCTACATTGAAATATAGACAGGTTGGCCACGTGACCCGGAAGTAATAGTAAATATGGCCTATCAAAATAAAAGCCAAGCTTTTAGAACGGTCATAATATTCAGCGCTAACGTTATACCGGAGTAACGTTAGAAGAAGAAAAATCAATTAATAAATAGCCTTATATAAACCTGGACCGGAATAAATATGTTAGCAACAGTAGTTTTTTTTATTTTAATTTTTTACAAATTTTATTAACATTTTGTCAAATTACAATTTTAACACGTATACGAAATTGAATCAATATACAGCTTCATATATCTGATCTTAACAAGGTGAAAAAATAAAAAATAAAGAAATAAAATAGAAATAAAATAACAAAACACATAGAAACATAAATGAAAAACACTTAGGGGTCTGCTTATGCATTAAAGTTAAAATAATGAAATAATTTGATTGTTTTGTTTAATTTGTTGTTCTTTTTTTTAAAAAAATTTCAATGCTGTCCCAATATTTTTTAAGGTCTGTAATTTTGAAATTTTAAAAGGAGGGTTTGCTTCTTTGCCAAATCATTTTGTGCAGATAATATTTAGCTAAAATAATTAAGTTAATTACATATTTTTCATTGGCTGATAAATATGGCTCAGTGACTATAAGAAGTATTTCAAATTTGCTTAGAGAAATATTCTTTTTTATCTTTTGGGAAATAAATCTTTGTAAATGGGACCAAAAGGAAGCTACAAGGGGACAATCAACAAAAACATGCTCAATGGTTTCTCCTTCACAGCCACAGAAAGTACAAATGTTACACACAGTTGGAAAAAAAGTACAGATGTTTGCTTTTGAAGGGTAATACCTGTGAACAATTTTGAATAAAACTTCTTTGATTTTATTTACAATAATATACTGATGAGGTAGCAGGAAGATCATGTTCCATAGTTTCTTGACCAGTAAAGTCCATCGGTGTTTACATATAGGAGTACTGGTAGGATCAAGTATGTTTCTAATAAAAGTATTGTTACATCTCTTATCTGTAAGTGGAATGCCAGAAATAGCAGGAGAACCGACTGTTACAGATAGAGAAGTATCTGTCTGTATGCTCTGTGCTAAAGAAACAAGACTAACAGGAATAGACTCAATCACCATTTCGAATTCTTCTTGAGATGTATCAATACCATATTTTTCCATGAAGTGCTCATAAGAATAAAATTCATTTTTTGTATTTAGCAGATTGTTTACTGTATTCAGATTACTCATAAACCAATTATTCAGAAAGAGTGTTTTGTTTTTGTGTAGTATATATGCATTGTTCCAAAGAATACAGTTGTGAGGGGAGAAATTGTGTTTAAAGATAAGATTCCAACATAACAAGGTTTGTTTATGAAAATTGCTTAATTTCACGGGGAGTTTTCCTACCGAAAAAGGACATATCAATAGAAAGTTAAGACCACCAATAGTTTCAAATAAGCTGTTTGGAATAATATTCCACATACTATTTGGACACTTGAGGAATATATTACCTTTATTTAACCAGAAAGAAAACTCATTGAGATTAAAAATCTCTTTTCCAAGAGTGTCCTGGCCAAGACAGGCAGCAGCACAATTAACAAAGTTGCAGACATAAAACAAATACATCAACATTTAACATATAACGTATAACAAATAAACCTGATAAAGCGATGAAGCGATGCTCGCTGGGATCGTCCGGATGATCAGTCATAACATTTACAGGTAGTTTGGGTAGCCTCCAACTCATTTAAAATTGCTTTAAACTTAAAAAGTGAGACCCGCTCCTGAAGTTTTACTACATTTTGTAGCTCATTCCAAGCACAGGGGGCTGCATACTTAAACGCCCCTTTTCCTAATTCGGTCCGTACACGAGGGACAGATAAAAGCATTAAGTCCTCGGAACGAAGAGAATATCACCAGGAGCATATTTAGGTCCAGAGTTTCTCAAGGATTTCTCGATATTTTAATACCAAGATAAGTTATAGTGTTTTTGAGCGAGATATTACATATTTCAGATTGGCTGCTGTCTTTTAGGGGCAGAATTTCACATTTTTTAACGTTTAGTTTTAATCCTGATACTTTTGAGAACTTAGATATTGTAGATAAAGCTAGGGGTACTTGTTCGATATTTTGCAAACATAAAGTAGTTAGCAACAGTAGTTTATTACAGCTATTTAATATCGTGCCTATCCAGACATCACCAGTCACGTTTAATGAACGCATTGTTTGGCTCAATACAGTTGGTAATATAGGTTAACCTAAGAACTTATTGTGTGTGCAGAGTTGTTACTGTTAGCGCTATATATTATATAATTAAATTTGTATTTAATGTGGTTTCCACCGTAATGGACAGCGAACTGACAGCGATTGAATGAATACTTGTCAACGTGAATTCCCACGTGACGTCATGCGTAGGCCTAATAATATCAGTCCCTATCTCGTCTTTGCCATTCGATTGACACCCTCGTAAAACTTGTGTTGGTCCTCAAATATAATTTTATCCTAACAGCATCATATCTATTTTCAAAAAGCCCAAGGACACGCTATTACCTCGCTCACGTTATACAGTGTTAATCAGTCATTTAAATACTGCCACCTGCTGGTTTGAAAGGGGGAACAGTTATCCATTACGGTGGAAACCACATTAAATATACATTTAATTATATAATATAGCGCTAACAGTAACAACTCTGCACACACAAATTGAGCCAAACAATGTGCTCATTAAACGTGACTGGTGATGTCTGGATATTAAATAGCTGTAATAAACTACTGTTGCTAACATATTTATTCCGGTCCGGTTTATATAAGGCTATTTATTAATTGATTTTTCTTCCTTTAACGTTACTCTGGTTGTCTGGTATAACATTAGCGCTGAATATTATGACCGTTCTAAAAGCTTGGCTTTTATTTTGATGGGCCATATTTACTATTACTTCCGGGTCACGTGGCCAACCTGTCTATATTTCAATGTAGATCTTCAAACGGAAAAATGGAAAAAGGAATTTCAAAAAACCAAAATCGGACCGTTATTTGATTTTGGTTTTGTCATTTTTCGTTTTTGGATTCAGAACCAAAAACGGGGAGAACGGCTCTTTTTTTACCGTTTCTTTGTTTTTGGTTTGAAACGACAAACGAAAAACAGGTGGTTTCTCGTTATTTTGTTTTGTGTTTCAAACGAAAAAACAAACTATCAAAACGTACACGGACCGATTTTGAATTTAAGTTGAACGAATGTGATGAATGTGCTTAAATGACCATTTATTTATTATTTATTGATCAAATCTAGTAATTTAAAGGTAAATAAAATAAAAGTCTCCAAAAAAAAGTGCAATAAAAAAATAAAAATAAAAAACTGATTAGAATTATGTAAAATAAGCTTTTCTTTCTTAATTTTAGGGCTTCGGGTCATTTTGACTCGCAAGGGATCTATATTCTATATCTATATAAAGCTTTCATGATTTCTATTTCTATTCAGATCAATGGTCAAATATAGGGGTGACGGTTAACAAGTTTTTCACATAAAAGCAAGCACACAATCATCTTTCACATTCCTCCCACACAGCAAAATCTTTAACTTTAACTCTGATTCAGAGTTAAATTAACTCTGCTCAGAGAACATTTGGTCCCTCTCTACAGAGAGTTAAAATAACTCTGAATCAGAGTTAAAGTTAATGAGATACTTAAGTGATTAATTAAGTGATGATTGGGCATTAATGATGAACACTAGTCCTGCTGTCAACAAGTTCTCAGCAGAGGAGGATTAAACAACTCCACAAACAGCATTACCAGCTTCACGTATTACTAACCAGACTGCCTTTATTTCTGTCAGACGTCTACAGAAGTTCTTATTGAGAATTAACAGAGGTTTAGATGTTGACGATTTATTGAAAATGTATGATCACCATTATGGTGATGAGTGTTTCCTTCAGTTGGGCAGTTTGACTCTTTTTTGTGAGTTTGTGGTTTTTGTAACAGTTTTTACCAAAACACATAATTTATTACAATGAAAGCCCAAAACAAAGATGATCAGGTGATATAGTTTTTAACAATAGATAGAAAAATGTGCTTATCTCATGACTGTCTAAAAGTGATTATTTGATGTTAATAGTAGAGGTGGGCAGATTGATCCTTGAGTATCGATACTGACGTGGTATCGAAAAGGATCGATCCTCACATAAAAATATCGATCCAAAAGTGTGTGTTTTTTTTACCAGTAATTTTTATTAATTTAGCATGCAATTCAGTGCGTAAAATAAGCGAATGTTAGCGGATAATTGTGTAGGCTACAACTTTTTCTCCTAGTCATCTGGATACAAGACGAGACCAATCAATCACAGAGCGTTCGATGCTGGTGCTTCGCTGAGCTCACAGGCCCAGTGCGTTTGGGAAACAAAGCCTTGCTTAGATGACAGAGAAACAATCGGGTATTTTTTTTTAATAAACAAAGCAAAAGTGTATATAACGGTTCAAAATGTTGACGTCAGTAAGATTTTTTTAATTAAATTAATATTTTTATTCAACAAGGAGCAATGCATTCAATTGATCAAAAGTGACAGTCAAGGGTTTTTCACTGTTAAAAAAAAACTACTTCATAAATGCTGTTCTTTCAACTTTGTTCATCAAATAATTCTGCATCATGGTTTCCACAAAAAATATGAAACTGTTTTCAACATTGATAATAATAAGAAATGTTTCCTGAGCTGTAAATCAGCATATTAAAATGAATTATCATCATGACTGGAGTAATGATGGCGAAAATTCAGCTTTGATCACTTGAATAAATTACAGTTTACTATGACATAGAAAACAGATAGCCTATGTTAAATTGTAATATTACAGTTTTTACTGTATTTTTGATCAAATAAATGCAGAAGAGAATAAAAAATCTTACAGACCCCAAACTTTTAAACAGTAGGCTAGTGTACAATAGTACTTTTACTATAATTAGGGTAGTTTTGTAAAAGTCACTGACTAATAATTACAGGCGAGTTGAGAGCACAAATCACAAAATATTTAGTAGTCATGAAAACGTATTCAGATTTAGCATATTAATGATGCATTCACCTCATAAATCATGACACACTGCTCTAGCACAGGAAAGTGCAAGTTCAAGTGCATGCTTTTAAAACGAAAAAGTATTGGTATCGGTATCGGCGATACCGACCCTGTATTTACTTGGTATCGGATCGATACCGAAATTTGGAGTATCGCCCACCTCTAGTTAATAGATTATATTCACTAACAATACTCTCTAGCCACAGATTGGAGATTCAGAATTTAGATTTTTTAAATACATTATAGGATTTCTTTATTTTTTTTATTTTTTGACAAACATCAAGAATCAGCATATGAATCTCAACAATGGTGACATGCTTCATGCTGCAATGCATGCTGGGAGCCACAATAGTATAAAACTCATGGCTCCCAGGATCCATTGCGGCATGAAACATGTCACCATTGTTGAGATTCATAAGCTGATTCTTGATGTCTGTGTCTTAGAAAAAAAAATCCCCAATATGTATTACAAAAATTCAAAATGTCCAATCTGTGGCAAGAGAGTATAGTTAGTGAATATAATCTATTAACAGCAAATGAGCACTTTTGGACAGTGATGATATAAGTGCATAACTCTACTTTTTGTTGTTGAAAACTAGATCACCTGAACATCTTTGCTTCTGGCATTCTTTGCAACAAATTACGTGTTTTGGTAAAAGCTGTTACAAAAATCACAAACACACAAAAAAAATAAGCTAAGAGTCAAACTGCCCAACTAAAGGAAACACTCATCACGATAATGGTGACCAACCATTTTCAATAAATCGTCAAAATCTAAACCTTTGTTAATTCTCAATAAGAACTTCTGTAAACGTATGACAGAAATAAAGTCAGTCTGGTTAGTAATAAGTGAAGCTGGTAATGCTGTTTGTGGAGTTGTTTAATCGTCCTCTGCTGAGATCTTCACAGATTTAATGTCTTCTTTTCTCTTCAGTTGATTTCATCTAAGACTGTGTCTGAAGTCAGTTGTAGTTCTTGTGTTTCTCTTTTTTTCTTTTCTTGTTTCTCTTTCCTTCAGTGATTCTGCTTGTTGACAGCAGGTGTTCATCATTAATGCCAAATCATCACTTAATTAATCACTTAAGTATCTCATTAACTTTAACTCTGTTTCAGAGTTATTTTAACTCTCTGTAGAGAGGGACCAAATGTTCTCTGAGCAGAGTTAATTTAACTCTGGGGATTTTGCTGTGCAGAAAGAGCTAAATAACAGTGTCAGTTGTGTTTTTAAGCCACTTCAGAGAGTGTGTGTGTGATGAACACCTGTGCTGTACCTGTCAGTAACCACTCCAGTCTTCTGCTGTATCGCTGCATCAGTTTCTCCGTCTGACTGAGATAGTGCTTTGAGTGTTGTTCACTTGCCTTACAATCAGAGCAGTACACATTGAGATAGCTGATAGTTTGGACACTGATTCATGCATAAACGCATAAAAGGCGTTTAGAAGACGACAGGTGTCAGCCATGCGCTCAGACAATGGCACAAATTTTGTCGGCGCAGAAAGAGAATTGCGAGAAGCACTGAGAAACCTGAACCATAACAAAATCGAAAATGCACTGTTACAAAAAGGGATCGAATGGATCTTCAACAGTCCAACTGCTTCTCATCATCAAGTTTGGGAGCGTCAAATCCGTACCGTAAGAAGTAACAGACTATCAATGATGACAGTCTTCATACCATCATGTGTGAAGTGGAAGGCATCATCAACAATGTGGAATAAATAATTGTGTGCATAAAGCAATCAGTAAATAATTAAAAGTAAATATTTGTATAATATATGACGGTTAGTTTTTCTTGTGATGCAAAATTGGAGCGATACAGTTTTTTGGCCGTGTAACATTTTCCAGTTAATTTTGTTATTAAACTTTAATTAAAAGAAGTTGCTGGATCTAGATGGATTGCTATCACAAATCACTTACACATTCACTTAAAGGTGCTCTAAGGGATGTTGGGTGACGTCACTTCTTGTAGACGTTTAAAGTATTGTCAAACAAAACGGAGGCTAGCTAGACCCTCCCCCCTCCTCCTCATCCGTGGTCTAACCCCCCAAACCCCATCCCAAATCCTTCTTGTCAGTTATTGGCTGGAACAGTTTGTTATGTTTCGTGGTGCGGGTGAGCCCAGTTTGTTTTTGTTGCCGTTTTTGTGGATCCTGTGGTGTCTACAGAGACGCGTTTTCTTACAGTGTGTTCAGGGGACAGGCAGCTAGCGGATAGTGAGGAGATGTTTGCTGTATGCGACAAAAAAATGTTTTGGCCTAAAAAACGTGTGACATCACTTAGAGCACCTTTAATTATCTCACTGCAAGACTGTGTCAATGTTACTTTTTACTCTTTGTAGTGTGGATTTTCCTGTTTATGAAGTTGATGTTTTATTAAAAACAATAATTAGATTTTCTCTGATTGCTATAACGGTGTTTATAAAGCATTTTTTATCTTGTGGCTGAAAAAGCCAGTTATAGTTGAAATCAGATGATGTTACTTATTGGTGGTAACATTATCAGCATAAAGTTCTGCACATAAAGTGTAACTTATAAATCACTCAGACACAACTAGGTTTTTTTTTGCTGTACAGTCAATCTCATGATTGCAGTAAAAATTAAATGTCAATTTTCTTTTTTGTATTTGATTGGTGCAATTTGATGTGTTTTCACCATGAAATTAACAATACTCTTTCTCTTCATGGCAGATCACCATCAAGAGATCTCTACTGTATTTCTTCAACATTATCCTACCAGTATTTTTCTTCATAGTGTTGGATGTGGCCTCCTTCTTCATTGATGCAAGTGGATCAGACAAGCTGAGCTTTAAAGTGACTTTACTTCTGTCTGTTTCTGTGTTGCTGCTGATTCTTAATGACACACTGCCCTCCACAGCTGGTAAAATCCCTCTGATTGGTGAGTCTAACATAGACATGATTGTCATTTAGTTAATAATGCAATATAACTGAAGCTCAAGTCAAGAAAAGACATCTTATGAAATATGCATTAAAACAACAGTATTCTCATAATAAATAAAATATATATGTTGAAGGATTTATTGTTGAATGCTCGCAAAACCTTTATTTTATGTGTTATGTTATAAAAAAGAGTATGCACACATGCCTACTTCACCAGAAATACAACACCTTCTGTGCACTTTGGGTATAGGGTAGAGTGGGGCACAACTTTATACTTTTTGACTTTCTCAGGTTGCGTAAATTAACTTGGGGTTAAAAGAAAATAGCTTACTTCCACACAGCAAAATCCCCAGTGTTAAATTAACACTCCTCAGTGTACATATGTGTCCACACTACAGGGTGTTAAAATTAACACTGAAGCAGTGTTGAAGTTAATGAGATAATTAAGTGATTAATGAAGTGATGATTGGCCATTAGTGGTGACACCTGATATTAATAAGCAGAATCATTGAGGGAAAGAGAAACACAAGAACTACAACTGACTTCGAGCCTTTACACATTATTGCACTTATTATTACCAGTTTGACTTTATTTCTGTCATACATCTACAAAAGTTATTGAGATTCAACAGAAGTTTAGACGGTAATGTTTTATGGAATAAATGTCACCATTATGGTGGTCAGTGTTTGCTTTAGTTGGGATCTTGACTCTCTTCCTTTTGTAATGTTAGTTTTTCTCTGACTGTTCCAACATTGTGTTTATAAAGCACATTTGTTTCTGCAAGAGAAAACATGATCTGCTCACAATATGCTTTGATGATAATGACATTATCAGTATGTAGTGTCCTGATTCCATGATGTCATTCAGAGTCTAAATCTTTGACTATATGCTTTAGTATTGGTGATTGTATCCCTGAGATTCTACAGTTTAAGATCCATCAGCAATATGAACAATTTTGAAAATACTTTGTGCACAAAAGTAATTGTGTTTAAACACACAGAGATCAAGAATCAGCATATGAATCTCAACAATGGTGACAATAAACAAACTAGTGACAAACTGATCAACTCTGAACATCACAAAACAAGCTACTAAAGTCATAACAAAACAATTGCAAAATAAAAGCAAACAGAAAAAAACAATGAAAATTACAGGACAATTCAGCTGCATAATTTATTCATGCTGCAATGCATGATGTGAGCCAGGGATGCGTTCTGATTGGTGGCTCCCATCATGCACTGCAACATGAAGCATTTGTGTGATTGTCACCATTGTTGAGATTCATATGTAGATTATTGATGTCTGTGTGTGATTGTAAAACCTTCAGATCATTAAAACAGTGCTGGAAGTAACTACTGTAGTAAAAAACTAATAAAATATTAGGATAATCAGTTTATAATGCTGGGTGAGATCAGTGAATCAGGTCACTAGTAATTTCATCATCAAAACACAACCAGGGCAGCATTTCCTAAAAGAATCTTAAGCCTAACTTGATCACAGACCAACTGCAACAAATGGTCTGTACGATTAAATTAGGCTTACGATGCTTTCGGGAAACACAGCCCAAATCATAGTTTCTCTTGCCACAACAAATGTGCTTTATAAACACAGAGTTGGAAAAGCCAGAGAAATTCTAATGCTAAAAAGGAAAGGGTCAAGAGTCCAACTAAAGTAAACACTGTTCACTTTAATGGTGACTTGAAACGAAAAATTCCACAAAATATTACCGTCTAAACTTCTGTTGAATCTCAAGAACTTTTGTAGATGTATGACAGAAATAAAGTCAAACTAGTAATAATAAGCGCAATAATGTGTAATGACTCGAAGTCAGTTGGTGTTTCTCTTTTTTCTGTTATTGTTGTTTCTCGTTCCGTCAATGATTCTGCTTATTAACATCAGGTGTCACCACTAATGGCCAATCATCACTTCATTAATCACTTAATTATCTCATTAACTTCAACACTGCTTCAGTGTTAATTTTAATACTCTGTAGTGTGGACACATATGTACACTGAGGAGTGTTAATTTAACACTGGGGATTTTGCTGTGCACATGTTAAAAATAAGGAGGTATAGTATCTCAAACATAAACAAAAAACATCCACTGTGTAACCATATGTGGCTGTATTAAGAAAGCGCACAAAGTCGAGGAGTCAAATAGTCTTTCAGTTAACAAGGAGAACGTCTGCCTCATAATACAACATTAAAAAACTATCTTTGTGAATAAAAATGCACAATATAGCAAATAATACTAATGTACTTTGTACTTCCCCTCACAGAAAATACCGTGTCAGATGGTTATCTGCCCTCTCTCCTCCAGGCCAGCACGCACTACTCCCTCTAACCCCTGGTTATCTGAGGTTCTTCGGGAACACCGGACCGAACTCAGGGCAGCGGAGAGGAAATGGCACAAATCAAAAGACGCATCTGACCTGAGTATGTATCAATCTCTCCTCTCCTCCTTTTCTGTTGATGTTCATGCTGCAAAATCTTCATACTTCCACAACAAGATCAACAGCTCCTCCAACACACGATTACTCTTCAAGACATTCAACTCTCTCCTCTGTCCACCTCCACCACCACCACCCGCCTCCTCCTTAACTGCTGACGATTTTGCGACCTTCTTCACCAACAAAACAACAGCTATCAGCAGTCAGTTCTCAGCTCCACACACACAGGAACCCAGACCGACCCCTTCCACAGCCAATACCCCTCTGTCCTCCTTTTCTCCGCTAACCGAGGAAGAAGTATCTACACTTCTCCTCTCCAGTCACCCTACCACCTGCCCGCTTGACCCCATCCCCTCACACCTTCTACAAGCCATCTCTCCCACACTTCTACCATCACTCACACACATCATCAACTCATCCCTCCACACTGGCACCTTCCCTACAGCATTCAAGCAGGCTCGGGTTACTCCACTGCTCAAAAAACCAACGCTAAACACATCATTGGTAGAGAATTACAGACCTATCTCTCTCCTACCATTCATTGCGAAGACACTTGAAAGAGCTGTCTTCAACCAACTAACATCCTTCTTGTCTCTAAACAACCAGCTGGATGTCAACCAATCTGGCTTCAAGAAAGGACATTCAACTGAGACTGCATTACTGTCAGTCACAGAAGCCCTACGGATCGCAAAAGCTGCTTCCAAATCTTCAGTCCTCATTCTCCTGGATCTGTCTGCTGCCTTCGACACGGTGAATCATCAGATCCTTCTGTCCACCCTCTCGTCACTGGGCATCACAGGAACTTCACTCCACTGGTTTGAGTCCTATCTCACAGGTAGGTCCTTCAAGGTCGCATGGAGAGGCGAGGTATCCAGAGCACATCAGCTGACCACAGGGGTTCCCCAGGGTTCAGTTCTTGGTCCCCTCCTCTTCTCCATCTACACCACATCACTGGGACACATCATACAGGCACACGGTTTTTCCTACCACTGCTATGCTGATGACACACAGCTCTTCCTCTCCTTTCAACCAGATGATCCCACAGTAGCTGCACGGGTCTCAAGCTGTCTGGCGGACATCTCCACATGGATGAAGGAACATCACCTGCAGCTCAACCTGGCAAAGACTGAGCTTCTCGTCCTCCCTGCCAATCCATCTCTACAGCACGACTTCACCATCCAGCTAGAGTCATCATTAATCACCCCATCAAGATCGGTCAGAAATCTTGGAGTAACGTTTGATGACCAGCTGACCTTCACAGATCACATTTCAAAGACAGCTCGATCATGCAGGTTTGCACTGCACAACATCAGGAAGATCAGGCCTTTCCTAACTGAGCATGCAACACAACTTATCGTCCAGGCCCTGGTCATCTCTAGGCTTGACTACTGCAATGCCCTTCTGGCTGGACTGCCAGCATGTGCGACCAAACCCCTACAGATGATCCAGAATGCTGCAGCTCGTCTTGTCTTCAACGAGCCCAAGAGGGCCCACGTCACTCCTCTGTTCATCTCTCTGCACTGGCTACCTCTAGCTGCTCGCATCAAGTTCAAGGCACTGACGCTTGCTTACAGAAATATCACAGGCTCAGCTCCCTCCTACTTTCACTCACTCCTACGAGTCTACATCCCTACCAGAAGCCTAAGATCGGTCAACGAGCGACGTCTCGTGGTTCCATCACAGAAAGCCACAAAATCACTTTCCAGAACATTCTCATTTACAGTTCCATGCTGGTGGAACGCTCTCCCCACCCTCATCCGGAATGCAGAATCCCTGACAACATTCAAAAAACAGCTGAAAACCAATCTCTTCCGTGAGCACTTAACCTTATAGAGAAAAAAAAAAAAAAAAAAAAAAAAAAAAAAATTCCTTTCCCTTTGAAACATCACTTATCAGGCTTATGCTACTCTGAATAATACCTGAACTTCGTATTTTGAGCACTTCCTGCGTTGTTGTTGCTTTTGCCTCTTTATGATGACTCGCTGAATTTAGTCCTAATTTGTAAGTCGCTTTGGATAAGGGCGTCTGCTAAATGACTAAATGTAAATGTAAATGTAAATGTAATACCATGCTATAGTATGATACTTGAATAAATGTAGTCTTATGTTTAATGTGAAGTGTGTAAGTCTATCTTTGGAAACAATTCAATAATTCAAATGGAAATAATTCAAATATGTGAGGTTATGCTAGAGCGCCCCCTGCTGTCCACCTGCTCTATTTCAGCTTCACGAGATCCCCTGTGTGTCCCAAACTAAACTAGAGAGCATGTCAGCTCCAGTTTGGACCCAGCTGAAGACTTCAGAAGCCCAACACCTGTGAAGAGACAAACCTCGCGAAGACTTCAGATGACACAAACTCTGAATCAACATGAACCACCAATACTATATTTTATAAATGTCACAATCAATTTTTAACAAACAAGTATTCATTATTTCAATGAGCTTACTGCATTCAATTATTACATTGTTTAAATTAATACATTTTTAGCTAACTGTGATTTTTTTATTATGTACATTTCTGAAATACACAACTTCTGATAATACATAAATCAGACACATATATATACATAACTCTGATAACAGATCACTCTAAATTGTAATGTGGACTCATGGATTTTCTGTAAAGCTGCTTTGAAACGATGTGTATTGTGAAAAGCGCTACACAATTAAATGTGAATTGAACTGATTTCTCTGATCTCATCCTATGTCTAATCTGTGTTTTTATGTGTGTTTAATGTTATAATTAGTAATAATGGTATCTCTGTGAATCTTCAGCATAAGATCAGTTTCAACAATCAGTAATTTTGAAGAATATTGAAATCACAGAATACATCAAACGTTTTGAACTCCTACATGTCTAAGACACACACAGACATCAACTATCAGCAGTGTTGGGGAAAGTTACTTTGAAAAGTAATGCATTACAATATTGTGTTACTCCCTTAAAAAGTAACTAATTGCGTTTCTTAGTTACTTTTTTAGAAAAGTTGCTGTTGTTGGCATGCCAAAAGTTACTGTTGCATTACTTTTTTTTTCACCTGGGCTGGGCTTGTTGTTTTTTTAAACAAAAAAAAGTAATATTTTTGGGCAAATGCAAAGACCCTTTCACACCAAAAGTGAAATAATAAGCTTTGGGCTGAAGGAAATGCAGTTTCACTCCTGTACAGAAGAGGGCGCCGCTCAAACAAACCTTTCAGCTGCTGCTGTTCTGGATAACAGAAGAAGAGGATGCAGGAGAAGAAAGTTTAACACTTAGGCCCTGCCCCAAATGGCGCACTTCATGCGGACTTTCGGTCTCGTGGACTTGAATTGCGCGTGCTCGCTGAGTCTACGAGTCCGTAGGCCGTCCCATTCAGCATTTTACTGCTCTGAGGTGTGCTCAGCAGCGCCCCCTTTGTACCCTTGAAGCGGTCTTCCACGAAGCCTGCATAGATGCAGGCTCCACGCACTTTAACTACCCAGGAATCCTTGCGAAAGGCCAATCAGACAACAGATGGGAGGAGATTTCACTCACGGATAATTGTTGACATGGCTGTGAAGAAAATATTACTGTTTTTTAGGGCTGGGCGATTTAAATCGCGATATTGTTATGCGCATCTCGTCAGTAAAGCCGGTTCCTTGATTAGTAGTAAATCACCATCACCTGCTTTCAGATGGAGCGGCATTTAGGGCTGATGAGATAATTAAGTGATTAATTGAGTGATGATTGAGCATTATTGAAGACACCTGATGTTAACAAGCAGAATCACTGAAGGAGAAAATCACAAATTGTAATTTACCATTAAGGCGATGGGTGTTTGCTTTAGTTGGGCTCTAGACCATTATATGTTTACTTTAATATTTACTGTTGTTTGTCTGCTGTTATTGATTCATAACAGTTAAATGAACAAAGTAAAATGCTTTCTTATAGTGTTGGTTATGTTTTGACATAATCATGCTATGATCTGAAAAAGGAAACTTATTGAGATAGTTTGGTTTAACTTGTTAGCAGCAGTTTTGTGATTCTTCAGCCTATGATTATCAGTACTTTACTTTTAATTCAAAATATTTCATAAACATTGTTCTGATCAAAACATTGTTCTGAATTTACAAATGGTAAGACATTCAGATAAATTCTTTTAAAACACAGACATCAATAATCAGCCTGTGAATCTCAACAATGGTGACAATAATAAAGCATGTTGCAGTGGCTGCCACCAATCACAACTCATTAATGGCTCCCATCATGCATTGCGGTATGAATAAATTATGATCTGAATTGTCTATGTAATTTACTTTTCCTAATTGAATATTCTGCTCCTCACCATTGTTGAGATGCATAGACTGAATCTTGACATCTGTGTGTGCCTAAAAGAAAGATTTTTTTTTAAACAACTTTTAAGAAATCCTTTATATTATATCAAAAATTCTGGCCATTTATGCAGATTTACTGTTATGCTGTAACCAACAACATAAATCGAAGTCAGAAAGAAGGATTTTAATGAGTTCAGTGATCAAGTTCAAACGATGATTGTCATAATATAACCAACAACATCAGATCACTTTTTTTCTTTGTTCAACTGGCAGTTATAACTCAGATACAGCAGCCAAACAAAATCTAAAGTTAATAATATATGGGTCAAGAGTCCAACTAAAGCAACCATTGATCGTCATAACGGTGGCTTACAATTTGAGATTTTCTCCTTCAGTGATTCTGCTTGTTAACATCAGGTGTCTTCAATAATGTTCAATCATCACTAAATTAATCACTTAATTATCTCATTAACTTAAACACTCTTGAGTGTGGACTCATACACTCCAAGGAGTGTTCATTTAACACTGGAGTTTTTGCTGTGTACAAAGAGCCGTAGTTAACTGACAAGCTGAGTCATATCGCATTAATTATCGCTGGCGATACGTCCGCGATATTAATGCAATATGGCTCAGCTTGTCAGTTAACTACGGCTCTTTGTAGTAAATTCTGCTCCATCTGAAAGCAGGTGATGGCGATTTACTACTAATCAAGGAACCGGCTTTACTGACGAGATGCGCATAACAATATCGCGATTTAAATCGCCCAGCTCTACTGTTTTTATGACCTAAATGTACATTTTACCAGTTGTTACCTACAGTTTATACAAACATTATGGTCATCGACCAGTGGTTGATGTCTCAAACATAATAATAGCGTGTTTAATAATATGATCGCATTATGATTCATTAAATAAATAGAACCGAATGGCAGGGCTTTACTGAGTCATATGTAAACATAGTATGAATATTGAAACCTGTAAATTGAAAAACATATATTTAAATTATGTTTTAAAATTGTAATCTTAGTTCAAATGGAACATTATGTATTATTATGTACAACTGTATACATCATTTAAATAAGCATGATTTATCTATTGTCTAATG
The DNA here is from genome assembly GCA_021554675.1 of Leuciscus idus. NCBI lineage: Eukaryota > Metazoa > Chordata > Actinopteri > Cypriniformes > Leuciscidae > Leuciscus > Leuciscus idus. The sequence continues at coordinate 8,052,948 of CM038621.1, read as the reverse complement.
CCCAGGTGATATGCATAATATCAAAATATAGAACTGTAAAATTAGGCTGTGTAGTTGACATGCAGATAAGACGTCGGAGCGCAAAAATGTGATTTCTCCTGTCCAACAACAACCAGACCGTTATTTCCGGCATGCCGAGCGAGTCTGTCCCAAAAATACCTCTCAATGCGCCCTCGTGGACTCGCGCCAAGGGCCCTATAGGTCTGCACTACATGACGTCACCAAAGTGTGGACTCTGAGGAAGTCCACAAGTCCGGAGTGTGCCATTTGGGACAGGGCCTTAGGGTGCTTCTCATTTCTTATTTGTGCATCCTCGTTTCCTTTCCTCGCTTCCTTTCCTCGCGTCTCAGCTCCGCCCCCTGTAGGATGCGAGGGAAGGCTGCAAGGAAAAGACGCGAGGATGGAGGGATCGAATGTAACTTTTTTTTATACATTGGAATACTTGATCACTCAAGCGTCACTTCACAGCGTCATCAGCTGCGCTCAGAGGATCTGCCCTTATGTTGTTCAAGTTTGTTTATTTAAGAAATTCATAATAATAAAGCAAGATACCCTGTTGAAATATGTGAGATGTGTGGTTTATTTAAACTGCAAAGGTAAAGTATAAATTAAAATGATTGTGACCGATGTGAAGGGGGAGGAGAAATTAGACGTGCGTCACGTTTAAGTCGATAAAACTCTTCCGCATAGGATACACCTGTGTATCCTCGCTCATGACTCCTCAGGAAGCCTCCTAACTCCTCGATCCTCGACTCCTCGCGGTGCAATTAGAGAATTGAGATGTCCTTCAAGATGGCTGAGCTCGATCGGTTTCCGGGTCATAGGATGGAGGACGGAGGAGAGAGGAGACGAGGAGGGATATTGAGAAGCACCCCTTGGCTACTTTACCAATAAAAACTAAAAAATGTATAGGCATTTTTGCTTATGGTTTAACTGAATCAGCGAAAGTCAGAACCAAGTACATTGGTCAATAAGGTGAGATTAAATGCATAACATATTTAGTTATTGGAGGTTTGCATAGAATTCTGATTCTGCATTTCACTGATTTTATTAATTTTGAGAAATATATATATCTTTTTTTTTTGTGCAACTGAGATGAGTATTGCATGCTCACATTTAGTCTAGAACTAAAATAAAAAAGATTTTTACAACACCTCTGCACTTTGATTTGTCTCAACATTGGGACAAGAGAGCTATCAATCAATATATAGGAAAACAAAATAACTTTTTTTACTTATTTGAAAGTAACTCAGAAATGTTGTTTTAAATGTTATAAATAACATGTTACTTTAAAAGCTACTTGAAAATGCAATATGATTATATAAATCAAGTTACTTGTAATGAGTTACCCCCAACACTGACTATCAGCACATGAATCTCAACAATGGTGACAATCAATGGGAGGAGCCACTTTTACCAAAATGGCTATAACTCAGAAAGGAAATGAGAGATTTTCACCAAACTTGGCACACATATGTAAGAGCTCCACTTGAGGTCACGGTAAAAAAATAAAAAATTGCAGATTGGCCACTTGATTGGTGCTATAAAATAGAAAAGACATGAAAATGGTCATAAAATTGGCATGCCTTTGTCCGAGCCGCCACGATTGTCTATGCGTACAATGACGTATCTCATAAAACATGTCCGCCATGGGCCTATGAATTATCGTCAACTGTTAAAAAACTTTAAATCTATATATTTTATATGGTAAATTTACTGTATTGGCTGTAAATGGTCATTTCCATCTATGATTGAGATGGTAACAGGCTTGCTAAATAAAACATGATCTTTTTACGCATGTGCTTAAAGGCCCAAGAAAAAGAAAAAGAAGAAAAATATCCATATTTTAAAATTTAGCAACAAAAATAACTAGCTTCCGGCAGACGGCCGTACGCAAGTTGACTTACGCCAAAAGAGTAACACTTGACGGTGTATGACGTAGGCAGGGGTGGACTGGCCATCTGGCAGACCTGGAGGGCCGATGTGGCCGGTACATCTCATACTTTTTTTTTCTCTGAACAGCCCATAAAACTCGTACATCGGCGACCCATTAGTTTTGTTTTGCTTAATTGGCGGAGTGGGGTATTTGTGCCGGTGTAATGCATTGGTCATTTTTCTCACAGACCAGACTATGAAACACTATGAGGTCAGCGGCCTATTGGTTATTTTCTTGATTGACACTGGGCTGGCCCAATCACATCTTTAAACTCCTCCCCCTTTGGGCTCTGACGAGCGTGCAGTGTCCGTGTGTATCTGTCAAAATAGTAAGAGAGATGGAGAAGAAACACAAGGAATGTGCAGAGAAAAAAAGTGAAAAAAAAAAGAAACCGGCCCTTCAAGCAGACGCTGTAAAATGTGTCAAAATAACAGATATGCTTTGTGCATCAGCATGACCTTCATCAGCTCCCATCAGCTCCCGAGGAGGAGAAGGAGAGAGATGAGTGAGTGTGGAGCCTGCGGAAATTAGCATTTGAATGAATAATGACCCAGCGCTGAGGGAAACCAATACAGCTCTCGTCTTTATTAATCCTATGTTTCTGAGTATATAGTAAGAATATGAGGGGAGTACCACAGATTTAGCCAATAGGAATATACATTACATCATATAGAAAACACATTGTATAACAAGTCCATATATGGTCAGTTTCTGGTTCCAGAAATACCCTTCAATGTAAAACATAGGGAATGTAAGACTCTTCCTCCATTTGAACACAGAGGTCCACATAATGAACAACAGATGTTGCCAGTACATTCTTACAGGACAAAGAAATCCTATATAGCATGCTTTACTCGGACAGTTAAACTAGAACTTCAAACAACTTTCAAAACACTTAGACTATATGAGTGTAGGAACCCAGTTACCCATTATTTCCACATCTGCATAATTGACGATTACTGCATTTTACTAGGATTGTAATGAGACACGTTGGTAAACCATGTTTTCCGCCAAAATAAAAGCTTGATACATTTTCTGTCAAAATAAAAAGATTATGTGTTTATCTCTTTCAAGTATAGAAATTAGTAAAAAAATTATTATGAAAGTTTGAAGAGGTTTTTTAATGGAGAATGTGAAAATAACAAGAACTCATGTTTAAAAAATTGCTTATTCTGATTCATTTAGTTAGCATAGGTTACATATACTTGTTCTCAAACCAAGCTCATGCTCCACTCTTCACTATAATGGTAACCCCCCTAAAAATGTCAACATAACAGAAATTATTTTAAATGAGCAAAACATTAAACATTTCCCATTAAACATTAATCTTGCGTAAAAATATTATAGAACACATTATATAATCCCAGCACAGTTTTAGTTAAATTTAAGTCTGTCTAAATTAAATGAAACAATTCAGATTACTTAAAAATGTGTCAGTTCTGTGAACTCAAAAGAAAAATGAAGTTCTAAATACTCATAAAAGTTAATTTGATTTTTGATTTTTGATTTAATTTAAGTTTACCCTACTCAGGCGAAATCAATGTTTTAAGAATTATGGATGATACCAAAACGCCCAAAGCTTAGACATAAACACAATAATAGTGAGTATGTAAAGAACCAAGAAGGTCATATTTATGATTCTTGCCACTCTGGTCCAGTACGGAAGCTGCCGTAACTCAGTCAGGATCTGCTTCTTCAGACGGTTGGGAGTACAAGACTGCTCTTCATTCTGATCTCTAACTGAGTCTGGAGGATTCTGCTGGTCTATTACACCAAATGTGAGAGGAAAAAAGCATAGCTCTGTATAAATGTTTTGTCTGCATAATCTCACATACGATTTTGCAATCTTTGCTGATACTCTATTATAGAAAAACTCATATGAATATGAATTTCACATGTGGTTTTGGGGTGGCTTGTTTAATATGTGATAATGCATGGTTTTACATTTGCTAAGTTCAGACTTCAAATGCTATTTTCATCCATCCAGTCATCCATCCATCCAAACAGTTTATCCTATTTTAGAGGCACAAGCATGCTGGAACATGTATATATTTTCTTTTTTTCATGGAGTCTAATTTACTCAAAGATTAATTTAATTAGCTTTTCTTTGCATATGTACCAAAGCTACAAAGCAAACAAATCTTAAACTTAATTCCACTAATAAACCTTAATTTGTGAAGTAAAAGTATAAAATACATAAAAATATTCCTCATAAACTGATGTTGTGTCAGTTCTTACCATCTTGTCCAGTAACAGCAGTTTTAGTTTCTACTGATCTCTTCTCAGCTCCCTTAATACTCAGATAATTCACAAGGATGGTCTCCAAAATGCTGATGCCAATTAGAAAGAAGATCACACAGCAGAAAACCCCTGTGAAAAACACAAGAAACAGCCCAGCTAAGAGAGTTTTGTTACAAGAATGTTCTCCAAATATTCAGTGCTGGTTCTGGGAACGTAACAAATGTCCAAATTTCTTGACATTACACTGTTAGACCTTACCAGGCTTTTTTTTTTCTTTTCTTTTTTGAAGTAAATTACTGGCAACACTGTTGCCAGTAATTTACTGTTAATTGTAGTGATGGCAATTTCAAAAACACTGCTTCATGAAGCTCTGAAACGTTACAATTTTTTTGTTCTGAATCAATGGTTCAGATCGTGTATCAAACTGCCAGACTCACGTGATTTCAGTAAACGAGGCTGCATTACGTCATAACTGTTTTGAAACACTTTGAAATTTCAATGGTTCACCCCTGGGGGCGATAATCTCTGTCAAACAAAACAAACCCTGACAATTGATAAAATAACATATAGACACTTGATAATTTTATTAGATGATTAGATAATTGTATTTCAAAGTTTTTACTTTTAATAAAAATTTGCAATAGATTTGTAAAAGGTATTTTATGCATGTTTGGCCTGGGTTTTTGTTGCATTTACACTGTTCTGACCACTATTATATGTGCAGAGGAGGTTAACATCGGCTTCGCTACCGGAGCCCGGCAGGGCCGATAACGTAATAACCTGCGCTCTGAAAGAAGTGCCGAGCACTTTGGGGACATAACCATGTCTCAGCTTGAGGATGACTTTAGAGTCATTAGGCCCAAACTCGAGACACGCGGCGTTAACAGATGACATGTAAGTCACCCACGCGCATAACTGATGACAGGGCTATCAGAAAAGCGGTTTTGAGCGAAAGGTATTTCAGATCCACGGCAGGCTTTGGACGGGAGGGCAGCCTTAGCGCGCCTTCTAGCGGAGGGCGGACTGAGGTGCGCTGCTACCGCCTCTTCCACGGGTGGAATGGACTTGTATCCCTTCTCACTAGGGCCGTCCACTTGGGAGAGTGTTGATGAGATAGAGGAGTGAAGTCTCGCGGAGAATGGAGCGTTCCACAATTTAGTGAGCTCATCGTGGAGCTCTGGCAGGAAGGGAGCCGATCTGGACGCGGGCGCTTGGCGGCGGCCAGGTAGAAAGCACCCATCGAGCCTGTTGGGCGCGGGCTCTTGAGGGGGGGACCACTTCGAGGCCGAGTTGACCGACTGCCTTGGTGAGGAGGCGAATAAGCTCAGCCTCCACGCTGGCCCAAGACCCACCGGACTCCTGGAGCAAAGGGGCGGGGTCTGGGTTGGAGCCAGACCAATCCTCGCTTCCTGAAGCCAAGAGGGAGCAGCTGTCGTTAATGGCATCCTCGTCCGCTTCATCTCCCGAGGTGTCGACAGTGCGGGCGGCAGCCGGCATCTGTGCATCCGGGAGGGAGCGCGGAGGCTCGCGGCTCGCGGGGAAGGCGAGGCTCGCGGGGAAGGTTGCAGGCCATATCAGTAGCCTCTGGGAGCGACGATTCTTGCAGCGCGGTCCGGCATAGGCGGGCGGAGGTGCAGCTTCAGCGTCGAACATCTCAAGTCGAGCCTGCAGGGTCGACATGGTCAGTTCCTCGCAGTGGACGCAGCCACCCGCAGAAAGGGCCCAGGCAGAGAGCGCAGATGACATAGCGGTCTCCGTCGCTGAGCAGGGCTCGGCAAGAGCCACAGGAAATACGAGGCATTTGAACGTAAAATGCCTCACGCTCTTTCAGAGAAAGTGTGTGTCGCGGCGGCGAGCACACACAGGCAGAAAGGATATGACGCCGGATAGCGTAGCAGGCACGGATGGCTGAAGGCGGCGAGGATCGTCCGGCTTCTTCAGGCGCTGTCCTGGGCGTGCTTTGTCGCTTAAGTCGACGGCGTCTGCTTCTCTCAGGAGATCCAGCGATGCGGAGAGCTTCGCTGAAGAGATGAAAATCAGGTAAGCTGCCCCCGAGCCCGTCCTTATATACACTAAGCCACACCCATTCTGGCGGGCAATGCCGCGTGAGGGCGCGGAGCAGAGGGCGCAGGGCTCAGTGGTAGGCTGCTGCAGTTGCCGCAGAGCAGCCAATGAGCACGCTAGTAAGCCCGCTCTAGGTCTGCTAGCTGCTGCAACGCGTTGACAATAAATACAAAATTAAGGATAATTTTTGGCTTCAATATCTCGAGAAAAGATGACTTTACCCGTAGCGTAAGCAACTTACGCAATACGAGAGAACCTCTCGAAGGAGAACTGGGAGTTTTATACTGGGACCCAGCATGCATTGCGACATGAAACTTTTGATTGTCACCATTGTTGAGATTCATACGCTGATTGTTGATGTCTGTGTGTGTCTGAGTCTGTACTGTATTATTTAAATATTCTTCAGAATAGCTGATTACAGAAACATTGCTGGATATCATGTTGTAGATACAGATCTATGATTAAATAACCAAAAGTTCAAATCTTATACACAGGATGAGAGCAGACATGTCCAGAATGATAATGGCATCATCACATCATAACAAATGTGTTTTATAAACTCAATGTTACAGCAGCCAGATATAAATGTGCCTAAAAAGAACTGTACACAGTAAAATCCCCAGTGTTAAATTAACACTCCTCAGTGTACATATGTGTCCACACTACAGGGTGTTAAAATTAACACTGAAGAAGTGTTGAAGTTAACGAGATAATTAAGTGATTAATTAAGTGATGATTGGCCATTAGTGGTGACACCTGATGTTAATAAGCAGAATCATTGATGGAAAGAGAAAAAAACAATAACAGAAAAAAGAGAAACACAAGAACTACAACTGACTTCGAGTCATTGCACATTGTTGCACTTATTATTACCAGTTTGACTTTATTTCTATCATACATCTACAAAAGTTCTTGATATTTAACAGAAGTTTAGATGGTAATGTTTTATTGAATTTTTCGTGTCACCATTATGGTGGGCAGTGTTTGCTTTAGTTGGGATCTTGACCCTCTTCATTTTTTAATGTTAGTTTTTCTCTGACTGTTCCAACATTGTGTTTATAAAACACATTTGTTACTGCAAGAGAAAACATGATCTGCTCACAATATGCTTTGATGATAATGACATTATCAGTATGTAGTGTCCTGATTCCATGATGTCATTCAGAGTCTAAATCTTTGACTATATGCTTTAGTATTGGTGATTGTATCCCTGAGATTCTACAGTTTGAGATCCAACAGCAATATGAACAATTTAGAAAATACTTTGTGCACAGAAGTTATTGTGTTTAAACACACATACATCAATAATCAGCTTTTGAATCTCAACAATGGTGACAATAAACAAACTAGTGACAAACAGATCAACTATGAACATCACAAAACAAGCTACTAAAGTCATAACAAAACAATTGCCAAATAAAAGCAAACAGAAAAAAACAATGAAAATTACAGGACAATTCAGCTGCATAATTTATTCATGCTGCAATGCATGATGTCAGCCAGGGATGCGTTCTGATTGGTGGCTCCCATCATGCACTGCAACATGAAGCATTTGTGTGATTGTCACCATTGTTGAGATTCATATGTAGATTATTGATGTCTGTGTGTGATTGTAAAACCTTCAGATCATTAAAACAGTGCTGCAAGTAGCTACTGTAGTGAAAAATTAATAAAACATTTGGATCAGTTTATAATGCTGGGTGAGATCAGTGAATCAGATCTCTAGTAATTTCATCATCGAAACACAGCCAAATTAATTACGATTAAATTAGGCTTTCGAATGCTTTCGGGAAACACAGCCCAAGTCATAGTTTCTCTTGCCACAACCAATGTGCTTTATAAACACAGAGTTGGAACAGCCAGAGAAATACTAATGATAAAAAGGAAAGGGTCAAGAGCCCAACTAAAGCAAACACTGGTCACTTTAATGGTGACTTGAAACGAAAAATTCCACAAAATATTACCGTCTAAACTTCTGTTGAATCTCAAGAACTTTTTTAGATGTATGACAGAAATAAAGTCAAACTAGTAATAATAAGCGTAATAATGTGTAATGACTCGAAGTCAGTTGTAGTTCTTGTGTTTCTCTTTTTTCTGTTCTTGTTGTTTCTCGTTCCTTCAATGATTCTGCTTATTAACATCAGGTGCTGGGGTAATTCATATTGTGGCCATAATATGAGCACACAGTGAGTGCACTGTGCGGTTACACTTTTAGCTCACTGTGAACTCACATTGTGATCATATGGAGAGATCAAGGTAAGATCAATGTGTGACTGGGAGGTCAATGTTAGACTTACCAATCAGAGGGATTTCTTTCCCTGTAGAAGGAAGTGTGTTGGCAAGAATCAGCAGCATCACAGAAACAGACAGCAGTAAAGTCACTTTGAAGGTCACTTTGTCTGATGCATCTGAGTCAATGAAGAAGGAGATCAAATCCAGCGCAAGGAAGAAACATACTGGTATTATAATGTTGACGACATACAATAGAGGACTCCTTTTTATGGTGATCTGAGAGAGAGAGAGAGAGAGAGAGAGAGAGAGAGAGAGAGAGAGAGAGAGAGAGAGAGAGAGAGAGAGAGAGAGAGAGAGAGAGAGAGAGACATTTAAACACTAAGAAAATTATTAATTAAATACATTAATTAAATAGGGGTGCGCCATGTACCAGTTTAAAAGAAAAACCAGTTGGGTCTCATACAAGTAATAATTGAATAAGAGAGATTTCTAATCATATTTGTTACTAAGAATTTAATTAAAGAGCTGATGTGATATATTGAGAAATAAAACATATTTGGTGATATATGAATTTGGTCAGAATGCGTATCCCTACATATTCATTTACTTTCAATTTTAATGCAGATAAAGATCTGTGTTTGGTTAGGAGAATTTTTTTCATTTTACGTTAAAACTACAATAAGTTCTCATTGTTAACATTAATTATTGTATTAACTAACACTAACTAACAATGAGCAATACACTTATTACTGTATTTATTAATCGTTGTTCATGTTAGTTAATACAAATACAGCTGTTCGTTGTTTGTTCATATTGTGTATTAAATATGTTAACAACATTAATACAGACTTTTGATTTTAATAATGTATTAGTAAATGTTAAAATTAACATTATCCAACATTAATAAATGCTGTAGAAGTATTGTTCATTATTTGCTCATGTTAACTAAATTTGTTAACAAATGAAACCTTATTGTGAAGTGGTACCCATTTTATCTTTTATTTTACATAGTCAAACTCAACATGTAAATCTCTTGTTAATCTGTGGGTTTCCACACTGTGGAGGTCAACTTTGCAGGGATCATAGTGTCAACCGTAATCACAAAAACAGTGAGTATTGTACACAGTGATAATTGTAAACTTGAACTCAGGATATTTTTTGTCATGTTTGTCTTGTTTTTTAAGCACATGTTAATGGATTAACAAAAGCAACGTTCATTTTCTAGCGGTGTTTCATTACTGAATGAATCCGTGTGTTTGAATGAATCGGGTGAGTCAATGGTCCGTGTAACGCTTTGCAGTTCTCTGTTCAATTTGCACCATCAAAATTAACCAAATGAAAAATTGGCTTCAAACTTTCATTTTCAATTTCTTTGGAATAATTCACAAACGGATAATTGTTTCTCAGTTTAATTTTCAATTCTACAAGCTGGGTTATTGCGTCCGAGTCTGATTTTTGAACAAACATAAAAAAATTACTCATTGCTGTGATTTTCCATTTCTCTGTGTTTTGCTCGCGGTTGGACCGTACCAGTTCCACTGGGGGGTGGAGCGGGGGTTGGGGGGTTGGGGGGGTGGATGCATAGGCATTAGAGCGCTGTAGCATTATGTGTAGGCTATGGCATGTCTAGTCTGTCCATGATTTATCCATAGGGATTTATCGCAGTGGTGTACAGTCTACGTGATACGCAGGTATACGCCGTATACCCACTAGAAAAGGCCAAGGATTTCCGTATACCCACTTAAAAAAGCGTGAGGATATGTAACAACTTCGTTTTGTGTCAGAACTTTCACACTTTCATTCATAAATTCACCCCGTCTGTGTTTGCGAAGCGACACGGATCGAATCGCGGAATCCAGTCACAAATGGAGCTTGCTAAGCAGAACGTCACGGAATTTGGCTATTTTTGAAGGGTTTTGAATGAATAAATCAAAAGTAGGGCTGCACAATGAATCAAATCTCGATATGGACTAGTGTATATGAATATTAAAGTTAAGAGAGACTGCAATTGTTCTACGCGTCTCTGGGAATGAGCGCTCAATGTGTGCGCGCGCACACGCACACACGCACACACACACGCACACACACACACACACACACACAAGTACGCGTGACTCACGCTTGTGGTGTTTTCAGCGTTTCACTGTATTGAGACACTGCAAACGCAGCATATGTGAAAGCACTATAGCGCGTGCTGCTCCTGCACCGCATACGCACCGGACATGGAGTATGTGTGAAACGGGCAAGAGGCTGTGCCCTATACCCCCATTCTCAGATTACTCCTCTAATATAGTCCAATTGAGGGAGTGAATGAAAATGAGTGAGTTCATTCAGAAACTGAGTTCGCCAGAAGGGATGCCGCTTTTGCATAGTTTTGCTGTATAATAATCATTTGAAACTTAGCAAACTGGCAGCTCCATGAAAATATTTATCTTGAACTCTGTCATGGAAACTAGCATGTATAAACCTTAATTAGACAATTTAATAATAAATTAAAATTAAAATTATATTTATGATTTTATGATATTACGCTGTAGCCAAATTGGACAAGTGGTTTGGAAAATGGATGGATGGATGATTCAGCTGAGAGCGTGATTGTTGGTATCGAGGGCTATTTATAGCACTCTGTCAGGTCTCCGCAATAATGGCACCACCCTGAACGGAGGATACTATGTGTTGTGTGATGTGGGAAATCTTCAGGTCGGATAAGGGAATTCATTTAGTGCATGACTCTCATGGTGCATTATGGTTATTTTAGCATTGAGCTTACATTGGGTGTACACTCGTTTTTGTGGAGCATTGTGGGATTGAATGGGTGCAGTCGGTAACATCCACTATGGGTTTGGACACCACTACAAATGACTGTCTCCCCCCAAAATGTCCTATTTAAGGGTATATGGGTGATTTCAGACACTTGCTTTGTTTCTGAATGAACTGCTGGCAGTTTTAGTTAAGTGTTAGATGATTATATAAAGACACAGGAATATATAGGGCACTTTTTTAAGGATCTAGCACATGGTCTAAAGTGCATGGCACAGTGAAAAATGGCCGGCACACACGGCACGGCGCATGGTCTAAAAGGGTTGTCCCTATTCTCTTAATGAGTAATGTCTGTGTTTTGGGCGTAACGTGAAATAAACCAATCAGTCTCATCTCCCATTCCCTTTAAAAGACAGTTGCGCTCGTGCCATGGCATATTCGCTATTTCCATGACGGAATTTGACGGTGGAAAAACTGAACACTTCTCTAGTGAGGAAACGGATCTTTTCGCGTGGGCGCCTGAATACACCTCGTTTTCAGACCGGCACGCCCATGGGCGCAAAAGCATTTGCTATTTAAACAACGTGGCGCAGGACATGAAAATAATAACTGCGTCGGGCTGAAACTAGTAAAAGACACTTGTGTGGTGCCTGGCACCGCAGTGCACCGGGTGTATGGTTTCATTGTTGTGATTTGTTTTGCACTTCTGTGCCACTGTGAAAAGTGAATATCCTTAGAATATTTTTTTAGCAATATAAATGCTTTATTCCAAACAAATTTAACTGAATGCTGAAAAATTGTTCATGGTCTATTAGTAATAATTTCATTTTGATATACATACACACATCTCCCTTCACATTCACAGCTTCCATGCAACATCTGTTCAACCTCTGGTGTGAGAACCATATTATTAAAGAATATACTCTCTTGAGCAACACCTAAATATAATTTACATGTTGACTTTGAACATTATATTACAGATAAAATAATGTATACTATAATATATTATAGTATGATTTCACAATTTGGTGTATAATTGAAAACAAACAAAAAACAAATAATAAAATGGTTAATTTAGAAGATATTTGATACCACTGCCTTTTTAAGGTTTAAAAATATAATTAAATTCATTACACATATTTTTCACAAAATCATGAACTAGTTGTTTTGTTTTATAAATTAACTGTATTTATATATTCAATATTGGTTTACATTCCATATCCAGTGTGCTGTACCTTATAGATCAGCTGATGCATTTTACGCAATTCTAGAACATCATCAGTGGTATGAGCAATGGTAGTTATATTGGTGAGATTCCACTCTCCCAGGCTCTGAAAGATCACCTTCGACTTGTTAATAATATGATTTTTATCAAAAATTGCATTAGACAAGGTATCCATTTTAATCTCCTGATCTGTGAAAACAGACATAAATATTTTATTATTTTATATTTTAATATAAGTCAAATAGTTTAGAAGAATAAACCATGTTATCTTCTGTGTGTTTGTCTAAACTGATTCGTGTGTTTCAGATGTACCTGAATACACTGTAGACTGAAGTGTTATATTGCAGGTTTGGGTGTCGAAGGGAAACGTGTAGAGATCCAACATACAGGACGTGGTCAGAGATAAAACATCAGTTGAGATTGTATGGCCGGAAGAGAGCAACAGCACATATGGAGACTCCTTTGTTCCAAACTCTGTACTGATGCTAAATGGATAAAATATAAATTAGCACTGATTATTAAAGACATGATTGAAGACAGCAGATATTCAAATCAAAAGTAACTTGTAGACTACTGATAATCATGTTATGTCAGGGGTGTCTAATCCTGCTCCTGGAGGGCCACTCATAGACATAATAAATACATAGACGCCCTATTGGCCGCTTTGGAACGTTGCTGCGATACGTCAACGCGTCCGCCATTTTGCAGAGGGCAAGACTGCGCTGTAATCAAATGCAAGTAAACAGGTGAGCTGCGGTTTTTCTGGATAAAAACCAAAAAATAATTACATTTATCAACCGATATCAGTGGTTTGTATTGTTACGACCCTATGGTTTGTAATTGTTATTTCTCTGTTGTTTTGTGAGTCTCTCTGTATGTCTGTCTACGTCATCTGATTGGTTCCTGCAGGATGTTTGGAACGCCATCTGATTGGTTCCTGCACGGTGATTGATGCTCTATCCTGATTGGTGCAGAGTGTTTTAAAAGACACGTCATCATTTCCTCTAGAGGCAGAGTGGGTTTTGTGTTTGAGCAGAGAGATTTTGTGATTATATTGTGCTGAGTTTGTGAGTGTTAAGAGTATTTTGAGCATTGTAAGTGTTAAGAGTTTTGAGACTGTGATATTGTTTGTTTGTTTGATTTGTGAACTGATTGTATCTGAATATCTCCATTGGTATATTTTTGACCCTTTGCCTGTTTACTGACACTGATTTGGACCGCCCTTTTCAGTTTGTTTGCCTGATTGTATATATATTGTAAATATTGGTTTTGGGAAAGTAGGGAGCTTGACGCCACCTTTTTTTTTTTATTGTAAACTGTTTGAACTCTGTTTTTGGTTAGGGAGTTAGGTTTACAGATTGTATTCTCCTTTTTCTCTTCTTTTGGGTTAGGGTTTAGGAAGAGGTTTAAAGACAAGGCTGTTTTTGTTTGTTATTTTGGCTTGGTCAGCTCCTGAACCATAAGTCCCAAATTAAGAAAATAAATAACTTTTTTAATCTAAATCCTTGCAAATCTCTGACTCTTTCATGTTGCCCCTTTTCCCCTAGACGGGGTGTAACAGTATGTGGTGTACAAAAAAGTTCCATCTCTAGTTATTTAAAATCTCGATAGTTAGACTTATAAAATATTTTTTTAATAAGTAATGGCCAAAGCTCAGGCTTGTCATGTATTTGGCTTTTTATTCTTGGATAAGAATTGTGAACACCCCCATACTGAGATATAATTAAATTTTCACATTAAATTAAATAAAGTTTTCTTATTGTGGAAAAAGCATATTCTGTCATTGAACCGATTTTAGCAATAACAAAGATAACTGATGGATCCTTTATGGTAATACATAATATGGTATAACTACAGTGCAATGCAAATAGTAAATATAAGATAAAGTGAGAAGTAGGCTAATAGTAAATAGTTTAGTCAATAAAATAAACAGACAGTATACAGCAAATAAAATAGTAATGAAAAATATAATTATATAATATCATAAGTACTATAATATAATAATAATAATAATAATATATTGATAATATCATATAGTTTATGTATAATACTATAATAATAGCAATAGAATATGAAATATCAATTACAGAATATAGACAATAAAAAATAATAAGTTAAATAGTTACTATGAATAGTACAATAATTTAAAGGGATAGTTCACTTTGAAATACATTTTTGGTATGTTTTAGCTTACCTCAAGGGCATCCAAGATGTAGGTGTCTTTTTTTCCGCAGTAGTTTCAATTTTGATATTTTTAGGTCAAACCGTTCTTGTCTGTCAGTCATATAATGCAGGTCGATGGTCACTGTCTCAAAGAGCATGCACAGAGTCCAAATTAAAACAATTCCCCGTCGTCCAAATTAAACAATTCCCCATCGTAAGTACACATTGATGGCCTAAGACACGAAACGAGCGGTTTGTGTGAGAAATTCATTGGAACGAATGTCTTTAAGGCGACATCTAGTGTATATTTCTATGCACCAGTCTGCGTACACGTCAGATCAGATCACTTGGACGTGGCTGTGTATAAGAGGTAAAAACGATATAAATACTGTTCGTTTTCTCACACAAACCGCTTGTTTCGTGTCTTAGGCCATCAATGTGTACTTACGGTGGGGAATTGTTTAATTTGGACGATGGGGAATTGTTTTAATTTGGACTCTGTGCATGCTCTTTGAGGTGGTGACCATAGACCTGCATTATATGACTGACAGACAAGAATGGTTTGACCTAAAAATATCAAAATTGAAACTACTGCGGAAAAAAAGACACCTACATCTTGGATGCCCTTGAGGTAAGCTAAAACATACCAAAAATTAATTTCAAAGTGAACTATCCCTTTAACAGCATAACTATAATTCCATCTCTGCACACAATAGCTCTAAAAAATTTCCAGTGTATATATAATCGTGTAGAGATGGACCTGACTCGTTGGTCATCGCTTCCTCTATCTTTACAAGCTCGGATTTCTATCATCAAAATGGATATTTTGCCTCGCATTAATTTTTTTTCCTGCTATGATACCTCTGTCACCACCTTTAGATTTCTGGTCTAAATTGCAAAAGTTCATATGGAACGGCAAGGCCCCCCGTATAAAGTATTTAACACTGCAGCGTTGCAAGGATGCCGGCGGACTTGCATTACCTGACTTTAGGCTTTATCATTGGGCTTTTACATTACGCCCTCTTACAGTATGGTTAAATCCCCGCTCTGTTGTATCTTGGCAACCGATTGAATTTAATCTGGCTTTACCTTATAGACTACAGGATTTGATTTATTGTAACATTCCGTTAAAGAGCGCGAAGCAGCATTTTGGCCCAATAATAGCTTATCTTCTTTCTACCTGGCGGGCGGCTTCAAAGTTCACCCGCGATGACCATAAATGGCATTCAAATTCTCCATTATTTCGTAACCATAATCTTTTATCGGGCAATAAACCTTTTGTTTTCTCAGACTGGAGTGATAGAGGGATTAATGTTTTGGCTGATATTTGGGGGGACAATGGTTTACGCATGTTTAATGATCTACGTGCAGAATATAATTTACCAGGCACTTCATTTTTCTTTTATTTGCGCCTGAGATCTGCCATGCGTGCATATGGGGTTCCTTGGGGCTCTAGTATTCACTGTCTTACTTTGCATAAGTTGCTTACTTCATATGGTAACACAAGGGGGATGGTTTCGTCATTGTATTTGTTGTTTCTGGAGGCTTCTTATAAAAGGTTACCTGTGGTGGACATTTGGCACAGGGATATTTATGGGACTGATTCAGAGGACAGTATTGACATATGTTGGGACTCAATATGGTCTAACCTCAAACATGTCTCTAAAAATCCTAATCATCAATTGATTCATTTCAAGATGATTCATAGGATGTATCTCACTCCCAGGAAACGTCACTTAATGAAGCTTTCCACCTCTCCTAAATGTGACTTGTGCTCTACTGGGTGCATAGGGACATGTATGCACATGTTTTGGGATTGCCCTGAAGTCAATGAGTTTTGGAGACGGGTTACCACCACGCTGAAGGACATTTTGGAGTTAGAGATATCATGCTGTCCGAGACTCTTGCTTCTAAGTGATGATTCTTCTTATACTCTCTCTCTAACTCAGAAAAAGTAATTTTTTTGTGGGCTCACTGCTGCTAAGAAAATGCTTGCCTTGCGCTGGAAACCTCCACACTACACTCTCTTGCGTGGACTCACTGGATGCATTCTTTCTTGGACATTGCGAACATGGAGCTCTCAGTGGCAAGACTTCATGGAGCTTCTAAGAGGACTATTTCAGCATGGTTGCATGCCATTTCCAAAATTAAGGAGCATCTTTAAGACTTTTATCTCATGTTCTAATTTTTATTTATTGTATTTGAATTTTGATCTGCACTTTTTCTTAGACTATGCATACTCTGAATGTATCTTTGGGAGAGGGGGGTGGGGGGGTATGGTCGCCTTGGGAATGTGGGAGGGGGGAAAAGAAAAGAGAAGTGTTCAGAATGATGTGCATTTTTACTTTTCGCTTCTGTACAATAATATTCTGTAACTCAATAAAAATTTGATCACAAAAAACAGCATAACTATAATAGATTGATAATCGCAAGTGGTATATTATTATAATAACAATAATAAATAATGTAAATTTATATATTTGAAAATATTCTTACATACGGTAGGCTATATAAAATAAAATGACGCAACCCTGTCTCTTTTTGTTAAATTTCAGTTTTTAAAAGGTATAAGAAGCTACACAAGTCAAGAAATAAAGTAAACGATTCAGTCAAACATACAGCAGGCTACAGCGTTAAAGTTAAATAGCTTAAATATATAAAGTTATGAAACTTCACTTTGCCCTCAGCCAAAACGATTTGCCAAGGAACAAATTATAGATTAATGAGACCAAAGATCGCCCGTTAGATATACACAAGACGAATTATTCTCATATTTAACCACTAGACTAAAGACATCAGATCCAGCGGCGAACGTCAGAAGCACTAGCCGAGGTTAGGCTGTTCTCGGCGGGGTACATGAGCGCTGAGCGCCCGGTGATCGCTGGATCTCACAACTCCGAAACCGTCAGATAAAATTTTTAAATAGGCGCTATCTTTATAAATAAACCACAGATTTGAGCTTTAAACAACTACATTGTCGACTGAAAAACTCTTAAAAATAAATTTCGTGACACAATAACAGTAGCATTTTTAAATTTCGCGGCCTTTCTCCTCTGAAAATAAAAATAGTAAATGAAATACAACTAGAAACAAATTTTCAGTTTTGCTTGTGAAAGGTAATTCCCTGAGACCTGTTTTCAATTGTGTGTCGATTTGTAAAGCCCCAAGCAGCACACGAAATAGGCATTTTTCTCAATTCTCGTTATGAGAGGTATGGGAAAGTTGACGTACGATCCAGCGGCCAATAGGGCGTCTATGTATTTATTATGTCTATGGGGCCACTGTCCTGCAGAGTTTAACTACAGCCCTGATTAAACACACCTGAACCAGCTGATCAAGAGCTGTATCTCATTTCAAAAGCACACTCCAGAGGCCGCATTAGTCAACCAGATAATATTAATATTTTGTTGGTAGTACCAGTTTGCAACAATTATTAGTTAACACTAAGTTGTCAACACTTCGGGAAAAATGAAAAATAATTTCCCTAGCTTTTCCCCTACACTTTTGAGTTTGGCTCGAGGTCGTGGTCCAATGGACCCCAGGTTGAAATTACTCTGAACCATTCCTTTAAGCTAGCGCTATATAAATGCCGTCTGCCGGAAGCTAGTTTTTAGTCGATAAAGTTTTAAATATGGATATTTTTCTTGCACAAACGCATCGCTTCACTTTAGAAGGCCCTTATTAACCCCCGGAGAGCCTGTTTGAGCACTTTAATCATGAATAGATGCGCTTTGATGGACTTCTAAAGACAGACACCCATTCACTCATTATCAAACTTGGAAGAGCCAGGACATTTTTTTTTTATATATAACTCTGACTTTATTCGTCTGAAAGAAGAATGTAATACACCTAGGATGGCTTCAGGGTGAGTAAATCATGGGCTAATTTTCATTTTTGGGTGAAGTATCCCTTTAAGAGCCATATAATATGTTGTTTATTTAGATAAATCAACATCAGTGTGGTTTGACCTGTAATGTCTGTACAATGTAGTAATGCAGTTAGACAGACTCAGGCCCTGTTTACACGAGAACGCTCGCGGGTGAAAACGTAAAAATATTTTATCAGATGTGCCTTTCATTTAGATGGCGACGGCGTTTTTGGGGCTTAAAAACGCAAAAAAAGTGAAACCACCCTCCAGAGTGGAAATCTTAAAAACGCTCCACCGTCGCGTTTCCTTCTAAATGGTAAAAACGCAAAAGTCTGCTAGACAGTGAAGGCACCGATCAGTGCTTCACATTGCCACCTAGCCGCCTGGAGTGCATACTACATTGAATTTCACACACTTTTGCGTCACCATATGCACGCAGATTTCCCCCCCATAACGCTCGTCTAAATGCAGAATAGAAAGTGATCACTTTTGCGTTTTCTCTTCAGATCGTTTCCGTGTAAACGTAGCCTCAGAGGTGGGAAATCCAGGGGCCAAAGAGTAAAAGTCCTGCCATATGTTTATTCCACCCATAAACTCAGCCAGCTGATTTCACTAATTAGTTCTGTCTCCTGTCTGAATGAGCAAATCCAGGTGATTGGAACAAAATACTGAGGAGGACTTTTACTTTCTGAACCTGGACTTTACACCTCTGCATAGCAATGCCACATGTCAGCCAAGAGCAAAGAAATAAATCAGAACTGGATTTATTCCCCCCCCCCCTTATTGTCCGGAGACACTGGCTCGGATGGCGTGAAGTGAACAGTCTCTGGCTCGGCAGAAGTGACGTGAACAGTCTCTGGCTCGGCAGACGTGACGTGAAGCTCTGGCTCGGCAGGACTGACGTGAAGCTCTGGCTCGGCAGAACTGACGTGAAGCTCTGGCTCGGCAGGACTGACGGGGAGCTCAGGCTGGACGGTCTCGGCGAAACGAGACTCAGGCAGGACGGTCTCGGCGGGACGAGACTCAGGCACGATGGCCCTCTTGGCAACACGTGCTGACATCAACAGGGGATCGGCCACGCTGGAAACCAGTCCTGGACGGCAATAGACTGATCCGGTGACTGGCTTGATGGTTGACGTGACAAGAAGATTCTCAGGCTGGACGGACGGGACGTGAACTGACTCAGGGGGTACTGTGAGCTTGCGGGGTTCTTCATCAACCAAGCCCACAGTAAATGCCGAACCGCTCAAGGAAAGGGCCAGGTTGATATACCCTTCTAGGGTCCAGCCGGTATAATCATCCGGCATCATTAGAGCGATCTCCTCATCCAGCCCACTCCAAAACAGGTCCATGAGCTGGGTGTCATCTAATGACGCTAAATGACAGCAAGTCAAAAAGTCCCTAGCATACCTCTCGATAGGCTGGCCATCTTGAAACAGAGAGGATATCCAACTTCTTAGAGCTCCGTTGCTTACAACTACTGGGTCCATTTTGTGGTGAGTTCTTCTGTTACGCTGTGGTTGAGACAAGGAGGAAGCAGGATCCAAATGCAGCATACTTTATTCAATAGACTCTAGACTTTACAAACACAGATTTAGGGAACAGTACTCAGGACAGGACAACCAACAACAGCACTCAACAGAACCAAGAACTCACCATGACAAGGGCAAACAGGCTAAACAAGATAACAAGGGGGCGTGGTTGATCTGAAACACCTGGGGAGACTAATCAACATAATGGGGAACTGCTGAACACGGGACAAGACAGAGGAACACAGACATGAATCATTACAAATATACTGTAAAATGTAACTGTCAGATTTATTAAACGAAATAAGTTAATTTCACTGAAATATTAGTAACAGTTGTAGTTCTTGTTTCTCTGTCTTTTCATTCATTCTGTCAAGTGGACTGTTTAATGAGCTAATGTAGGGAATAGTGAATAAGGGTATAGGGTGTGATTTTGAACACAGCCTCTGAGTGTCGACTTTGAGCCCTGTTAATTCACAGTATATTCCTGTAGGCTATTTTCTCCAAAACAACAAATATTACCCAGAATGCATTGTTTTCTACGGTATATTACTGTTTTAATGGCAAAAGGTGTGATACTGTCAGAATTAGAATTTTTTTACAGCAAGGGTTAACAGTGAAACAAAGCTTTTAAGTCCTTCATTTTTTTTTTTTTTATACCTTTCCATTATGCCAATGTCTGGAGTCCAAAACATATTTTTGGGGGCTGCAAATGTGTCAATTTGACAAAAATCGTCTGGGTTCCACGTCATATTAAAATTTGGCCACACCTGGAAAGTTAAATGAAGTTCAGAATGATTATAAGACAGATTGGTATGCTTGAAAATTAAATAAAACCTCTGATCATGTTACAATATTCTGTAAATTGAGCAAAACTTTGTTAAATAAGAATGAAATAGGTTTTTAAAACACTTACAGTTATCATTTTGACCTGTGTTGAGAGACTCTGGGCTTTTTCATTCTGTAGATAAAAAGATGTGTTGAGAGATGATACTACAACTACTTGACATCCCATGATGACTTGAATGAGAAGATAAATCATGCTGGACTCATACCACATTGGTGATGGAGGACACAGATATGTCCACATAAGTGTTTGCAGGCTTGTTGCCATAGTAGGAGTTGTACTTGTAGTTGTTCATTAGGGGCCACATTCTTTCATTCTGAGAGTTATTGTCTTCTAAGCCAAGATATTTCCAAAGTTTAATTTTAGCATCACCATATTGTGTTGAATTGCAAGCTTTAGCATCTGACACCCGCCCTGTGTGTATGAGACATTCAGAAACACAGAGAATATTACCTGTTATAAGAATAAAGAGAATTTATCCTTCATCATTTCATACTCTTGTCAGATATACACAAACACAAAAAATCAAACATCAACTATTGCTCTTTATCAAGAATTAGCATAAGAATCTCAAAAATGGTGACATGTTTCATGCAGCAGTGCATGCTGGGAGCCACCATATTGTTAAACTAATGGCTTCCAGCATGCATTGCAACATGAAGCATGCCACCATTGTTGAGATTCATAAGCTGATTCTTGATGTTAGTGTGTGTGTCACTATGTTATGTTTTATCGCAATGTATTTCAAAATTAAAATTCAGAATGTTTTATCTTTGGCAAAAAAAAAAGTATTAATGGTAAAAATCTATTAATGATAAGTAACCTCTTATGGTCAGTGATATCATTTGTGAAACATTTTTTCTTTATGATGATGAAATTTATATCACCTGATCATCTTTGTATATGGCTTCCTTTGCAATAAATTATGTGTTTTAGTAAACACTGTTACAAAGACGACAACAACTAACAAAAAAATATATAAAGTCAAAACGACCAACTAAAGCAAACATTGATCACCATAATGGTGACCAAACATTTTCATTAAAACATCAACATCTAAAACTCTGTTAATTCTCAAAAAGAACTCCTATAGATGAATGACAGAAATAAGGTCAAACTGGTTTGTAATAAGAGAGATTTCATGTCTTTTCAGTTGATTTCATCTAAGGCTGTGTCTGGAAGTCAGATGTAGTTCTTGTGTTTCTCTTTTCTTCAGTGATTCTGCTTGATATCATCAGGTGTCTTCAATAATCGAACAATCATCACTGTAGCGTCTGGACCAATCAGACACACACAAATTATTCATTTATTTAATGAATAATCCAGCAAACTCACTCTCCCAACAAATGCCTGTGAAACTTCCCCCAAATACTAACATCCCAAATGAAGCTAACACACTGGCAGAACGCGGTGTCTTGACACACAGAGACTGATAAGAGGATTTTACGATCCAAAAGAATGTCCAGAAAGCTGCGACTCTTACTTAATTCTCACTGAGAAGGAGAAATAAACCCTGTTAATTCTATATATTCTATATATAACCATTTGAGAAATGTGTAAACATGTATCTAATTTTCCGATCTCCTTTAATGTGGTTGTCTTTTGTATTCTTGTAAACTCTATTGTTGATTAAACAAAATTGGGCATGATTAAACAAAGGTTATGAGCTTAAATCACTGTCAACCTAAAAGTGTGTATTTGATAATTCTAGTCAGAATAGGACACGACATGCTATACCGCATTAAGGTAGCTAGTTGCTGGCTTGTTTAAATGCAGATAAATGCATTTCAAAACATTGTGCTTTTGTAAAATAAAGAAAATAAACAGGGTGTGCCTCTCCATCGCGGTGAACTTTTTTTTCTTGAGCACGTCTATAAACTGAAACAAAACTCAGCGAATACTTGTCACACATTTATGAGCCATATACCTTTATACACATTTAAGTGTGTACTTTTAAATGATCGGATTCAAACTGAAAACAAATATTCTCTGTTTAAGTAATTTGTATAAAACCAACAGGATGTCCAGTATCTCAAACGCTTGCTAATTACTTTTAATTCGACCACGCCCACTCGCGCAAAAGTGATTCACATGCAAATCGTCCACGTTACCTCAAACACAAAACACCAAAAAACTTCACAAGTCTCTGCTTTTCATCGAGTTTGGAAGACACGTCTGAGCTTACATTGGATTTAACTCAGAAGAAGAAGAACGCGATTTGAAGACAAGAAAGATGTAAGGTAAGAAATTCTTACTTATTAGTTTATGGTATTGTTGCATAAACTTCACATTGCAGTTGAACTGTTGCTAGATATATGGTGAATATTATACTATTTAGACCCGTGTTTACTGTTAAATACTGTTTGTGGATATCTGCTCAAACATAGATATGTATAACCATAATGTTTAATATTTTGGAGCGCGATGGCGTTTGAATGTATCATATTTTGGAGCGCGATCGCATTTGAATGTATCATATTTTGGAGCGCGCTGTGGGTTTGAATGTATCATATTTTGGAGCGCAATTGCGTTTGAAAGGAAAAATGCACCAAACATTAGGCTTTATGTTTTTACTATTATCTCATTTCATATCATCATAACGAATGGAAACATTTGAAGTAACATAAGATAATCAATATATTTTTCTCTAGCATTGTTACTGAAATCTTTTGGAAGATTTATAGGCTGCTATAGGTTATTGTTATAATTATTTTATGCAGTACTGCACATAGCGTATGCCTACAAGGCACAACAAACATGGTGTTCATTATATTATATATTGTTGGAAACATTTGTGTGTGTGTGTGTGTATTCTGTGAATTTTAAAAAGCAATTTTAACCAGAAAAATCTAAAATGTATTCCCAAAATCGTGCAGGCCTAGTTTCTCTTGATACCAGTATGTTCACTTTTTTTCTTTTCTTTCAGGGACCAGATGCAACTGAGTCCTGCTGACTTCAACATTCACATGAGTCTCTGTACATGAACATGGTAAAGTGAAAATCAAACACCTTGGAAATGAAAGGTATGTACAATGTTTTTAGGAATGGCACAAAGGTCTTTGGATAATTGTTTTCAATGTGCTCTTTTGTCATTTGTTGTGTATTTTTGGATTATGTTGTGTTGTAAATAAATCCAAACAATCTAAAAGCCATTCTTTTTTAAATCTCCTCATTCTTTGTGCAAGGTTGCTCTGAATGACAGGGCCTGATAGCTCCTAATAGGGCAGTTAGGGGAGTGTCTTTGTCTTTCTCAGGTGTTGAAGGCTTACATATTCATGAGATGATCACGCTTCTTCGCATATGGCTTTCTCACACAAAACACGTCTTAGAAATGTTAAATCAATATATTGTCTTATCTGAATGAGCAGTCAGGGTGATTTTCACATAGTTTTGGAGCAAATATTCTAGGCTACGTGATACAATTTTCAAAAGTCTTGTGAAGAAATAATCAGTATGGGTTTCATTTTTTTGGTATTTTCACAAACCACGCATAAATGTCATTATCTCAAAACTACAAACTTTTACATACATGCTGCTGATATATTATTATAGCAGAGTTTGTGCTAAATACAGTGTAATAAGACTTTAGCCATGACAATGTCACAAGTAACAGAAATAAGCACAAATGTCAGAGCATGTCAGAACACCTCCAGGGCCCAGAAAACAGCTCAGACCTCAGAGGGTTAACCTGTTCTGATGAAGAAATCTCAGACAGTGTTATATAAATGCAGGGCTGGACTGGTAATCTGGCATACCGGGCAAATGCCCGGTGGGCCGACGTGCTTTTTAGGCCGATACATCTTATACTTTTTTTTTATTACATTTTTTACGGCCCATAAAACTCATACATCGGTATTTTGTTTTGTTTAATTGACGGCGCTGGGTTAGTGCCGGTGTAATGCATTGGTCAAAAAAAAAGTAAGCGTTAGTTTTTTTTCCACTGACAGACCGGCCCATGAAACGCGTAGATCAGCGGCCCATTGGTTGTTTTCTTGATTGACACTGGGCTGGCCCAATCACATCTTTAAACACCTCCCCCTTTGGGCTTTGAGTGAGCGTGCAATGTCAGTGTGTATCTGTCAAAATAGTCTGAGACATGGAGAAGAAACGCAAGGAATGTGCATAGAAATAGCGTGAAAAAATAGATACAGGCCCTTCAAGCAGACGCTGTAAAATGTGTCAAAATATATGTTTTCTGCAGCAGCAGGACCTTCATCAGCTCCCGTGGCTGATGAGGAGGAAAGTGAGGAGGATCAGGAGAGAGATGAGAAAGTATAGAGTCTGCGGTAAGCAGAACTACGTTCAAAACACTTTGGCTATGAGTGTAGGAACCCATTACCCAGTTACGCATTATTTCCACATCTGCATAGTTGACGATTACAGAAATTTACTAGAAGTTTAAAGAGACGCGTTTTTATCCATGTTTTCCGCCAAAATAGAAGCTTGATGCAGTTTCCGTCAAAATAAAAGATCATGTGCTTATCTCTTTCAAGTTTAGAAATTAGTACTACAAAACTAATTATGAAAGTTTTCTTTATTTTTCAGTGCATTTGTTTTACAATATATGGCTATTAGGCTACTGTCATGAGATTAATATTATAATTATTATTATGTAGTAGTGTAATATAGACTATAATATAGACACTGTTACTAAAAGAAGTTTGATTTTTTCTTTGTTTAATTTGCACACTGAATATGGGTTGGAGCTTTTAATTTCGAACCCTCAAACTGCACCAGATTGATGAATATAACATTAAAATGCACAAAATTTTCTTAGGGGGAGCCTGCCCCCAAACCCCCCTAGAAGGACTGAGGTCCACCCACAACAGTTTTACCAAAAATCCTGTGAGAAACACTGGTATTGCTATGCCAATGCAGCTTATAGCTTGTTTTTTGGATGCATCACTGTGGAGTATAGTTCAATTGTATTAATAAATTACAATTTTGTACTTATTTCATCTGTTAACTCTCACTCGTTTATACTCACTCATTACATGGCATTAGTGGTTTTAATGAATGGGAGTTGAACAAAAACATATTCAAGGGCGTGCAAAGATGGGTGGTGTTTATGATCATATGTAGTGGGCCAGTCTGGGCCAAAATGCCAGGGCCGATTTTCTGTCCCAGTCCAGCCCTGTATAAATGTAAATATGGGTGATTCTCCCCTTTTTACAGTGTAAAGGCCTTACAAATTATAGTTAGATTGATGTCATTCATCTAAACTTTATCCGTGCATTTAAAAAGCATAGCTACCTGGTGATTAAAACTGTGTCTCACTCACTGAAACTCTGAAGTGCATTGGTTCCCATGACAACGACTTGTCACAGGAAGTGCTAACTCTAGATAGCACATGTGTTACCTTCCGACGCCATTTTGTAAACAAACAACCGAAGTGGCTAAGCTAACCCAACCTAGCAGCACTTCAGCTTAGGCTAAGCTAACAAATAACTTCAACAGTTAACTGTTAGCATCATTTAAATGAAGCCGTTAACTACAGCTTGTGTGTATGCAGTGTGAAGTGATCTAAACAATTTTCCTTTAACCCCATTTCTGGTTTCTGAATTTTCTCACTCTCTTTTTACTTAACTTTAATTCTTCTCATCTAATTTCACCTGCACTTTTCAGGTGCATTCCTTACTGAACGCTGTTGAGCTAAATTTGCAGTTACTTTGTTAATTAAATATAAACTTAATTACATGTAAACTGTTTAGCTAAAGAATAATTTTTATAGTTATTGGAAACTTTCAATGGCACGTTGACCAAACTTTATGGAGGGACAACACATGGTATGGTCTTGAACACGCAGCAGCTGTGACCAACTATAGAATGATGTCCAAAGCAAATCTAATGGTTGATCATAAGTGCTATTGATTATTCCCAATACTAGATCATTCTGTTGTCACTTCTTTAAGTCTTTTTATTAATTTTAATCATAATAGAAGCAGCTATAATTTTTTTTTTTTCATTTAACCCTCTTGTTCTAGTGTGGTTTTATTTCCCCATAAAACTGCAAAGGTAACTAGACAACTTTCCTTCTTGATTTGTTTATTTTCAAAAGTTGCTTCAATTTAATGAGCCAGCTACACAAGTAATTAGACGATTGCTATGGCATAATTTTGAGTACCACTAATAGACACAATCTAATCGGAAAGCTCTCCTCTTCCTCTTTATTTCTCTTCTTCATTTGTTCAGAGATCAAGCCTGTTGTATGCTATCAGTAAGTTCTGAGAAAAAATTTGACCATAAGAACCATCTTAAGTCATTTATTAAATCTATGCTTACGCTCTTCTAGCAAAACCACTCAGATCCACAAAAATCTGAGCATCCTGCTATTTGCAGCTAAGATAGTAATAATCAGGTACACATTTCACTTGCTAACCACACCTGGCAAAACCTAGCTGTACACTATACACCTAGCTGTCTCACTTTGCCTTTAGTTCCAAATTCTGTTTGATCTTGCATTAGTCTCTTGCCCTTACTCTCACCACAAGTGTGCCAGCATGTTGCAGATGCTCAGCCTAATTGCCCAGATGGCAGACCAAAAGGACTGGTAGGTGTTTTGAGGAACACTCTTTTACCCATGGCTGCTGACGACCTTCAGCACAAGAGCCAAAAGCAACCGGGAAACAAGGGAAGACAACTAATGACAGATGACTCAAACCAGAGGAATGACCACAAATATCTGACTGAGGTTATCTTCCTGGCCCACAACCTCACAGGTTTGAAACAGGAGGTAAACAACCTCAAACGCCAGATCACAGAGTCCCAAAAGGAGCTGACACATATTAAAAGCCGCATAGACCAGCTAGAGATGGAGGCTCAGGACAGACACAAGGACCCTGGCAGAAGAGAGACACAGGAGGAAATCCACAGACTTCAAGCGGCACTTACAGCTGCTAAACAACAAGAGCAGTTTGAAAAGACCGCCAGAGAGGACCTGGAAAAGGAACTTTTTCACAAAGAGTCACTGTTAAAAGCAGCAAATTCTGAAATCTTGGAAAAAGATGCCAGAATCATGGCCTGTGAAGGTCAACTGAAGGTGTCCAGAGCTGAAATTGAGGCACTAACCCAGCAGCTGGACAACACCAAAGATGAACTTGACATGGTCCAATGAGAACTGAGACACTCACGCATATTCTGCTGCAAAAAGAACCACAACAGGAGAGACATCTTTCTCCCCCACTTGCAATCAGCAGAGAAACCTCCCCCAGCCAAGCACAGAGTTACGAAGGGGGAGACAAACCCCTCTGCTTAACCTGTTAAGCTGCAACCCCACTTTTGAAAAATCCCCAGAAATGACATACCCAAACTGAAACAGATACATTTCATGAACCCTTTGCACTAAAAGCACAAGTATGATCTCATTTGAAAGCTGACACCTGGTAGTTTATTGTAAATGTAGAATTAATTATTGTCATAATGAAAGAAAAAAATGTTTTAAATAGCTTCAAAGTTTTGTAAAGTTATTAGACATTTATTTTTATGAAACATCTTCATGAAAAAAAAAAAAAAATTTGAAGTTGGCACTGTAGAAATCTAGAAATACACTACAGCTAAAGCCACATGTGTGACCATGTTATATTTAAAATCTGAAAATGATAAGTCTAAAACTCTGTCTTTAGTTAAATGTTTTTCAAGATCATGTCATATGACTTTATTTTGATTAGACTCTAAAATGCTACTGATGTTTAGTCATCATCTATTCAGTCTTTTGTCTCTATTGTTTTGTGGTGCAAACGAGCCCTATTCAGTCTCAGTCTCCCCTGCACACATTCACACCTCTCCAGCCTGGTTATGGCTCTAAATATGCATTTCTTTTGTCTGCATTATAGTTACTAACGACTGGCTATTCACAGGCTATTCATAGGGTTTCAATCTCTAATTTCTTTTATCAAAGTTCTCACTTAACATTTGAAACTGTATCAAATGCCCTTCTTGAATAAAGAAACATTTCAGTAAGGATTCCTATTCAGAAAAAAATCATAAAGAATAACTGCAGGTGCACCTAGAGCTAGCTAGCATGTTAGCTTAGCACACCATCAATACATGACAATATATGAGATAAAACCATGTTTGTGCTCCAAACTTACTTTATAACGCAAGTCGAGTGTTTTAAAAAATCTTCTGTGATCTAATTTGGCTTAAGATAAAAAAATCTGACAGAAAATATATCATTTTATAGTATTCTGCACGATGATAAACGTCTATATCGATTAGCATTACATTATAAATATAATCTATTATTATTAAAATACCTGGCATGGCTTGAAAAACACAGGTAAATCAAATATCATTGCAATCATGTTTATTGTCTTCAAAAAGTCTTTATTTGCATGTTACAGCGATCTCTGTTAGCTTTGAATGTGTCCGTGACTTCCTGGAATGTCACATGATTATGGCTCTTCTTCATGTTCCATATATGGAGTATTATTGTGCATAGAGCGCCCTCAGGCTGCTGGTATGGACTGAAAACACAATAGATCAGAGTTTTAAGCGCTCATAATGATTACATCGACGCATTTGGGTATAAATTCAATAAATATTATTCCTGTCTATAGAAATATGATGCAAATCTATGAGAATATATCAATATTTCTCCAAATCTGCACATTTTTGAGCTAAAAGCCCTGAGGGACGTTGTTTTGTCATACAACTGCGTGACTTGACACAGAAGGCCTTTAACAAACACAAGGCCTCCTCAAAAAGGGTTTGTAAGATCCCAGCGATTCTGAACTGCAACATCCAGAATCCAAAGCTGGCACCAGAAGGCACCCAGCATTGCCACAATGCAAGAGCCTTTAACAAAAAGCTAGCCAGCAGAGGGCAGAACAGTCACCATGGCCATAGACCTAGAAAGACCACCCGCTGGGAGGAGCCATGGGAAAGAACATCATCACCAAGCAAACACCACAGGACGTCCCACAGCAGTCTACAGCAGCAACATCCTCCTCCACACCTTTCACACAGGTGCCAAACAGAGGCTGCACAAAGACAGCTGGAACTTGCCTGCTTCCGAGTTACAAGAGCTGCTAGCACTAGCAAAGGAGCTCCTTGAACAGAACTCCCCTGAGTAGTACTGGGAAGAACGAACCTCTGACTCTTGCCCAACACAGCTCGGGCAAGCTCAAGTCAGCACTGCCGCCAGAGCAGTGTAACACTGCAGACTTCAGACTCCTGGTCCCTGGGTGCAGAACCAAGGACGAATGACCACCTGCTGCCCTTTTGCTACCAGTACTAGGTCCGTCTGAAACTCTCCCCATGCTACATAACACCCATAACCACTCCCTGCAGTCACAAGCAACCACCTGCCTCAAAGGACAGGTGACACACTGTCAAGGCACCTGCTGCCTCGGCACCTGCTGCAGAGACCTGGACTTGGCTACTGTTTACATCACCTGATGGAACGACCATCACTCCAGGAAACACAAACAACCAGAGGCCACCATGGCCTTCCAGCCTTGTATGACAGAGGTGTGTCTGATCTTTCTGCACTCCCAACGTCGTTCGTGGTTGTCCTTGAGAGGGACAACAACGATCGAAAGGGGGGAATATGTAGCGTCTGGACCAATCAGACACACACAAATTATTCATTTATTTTATGAATAATCCAGCAAACTCACTCTCCCAACAAATGCCTGTGAAACTTCCCCCAAATACTAGCATCCCAAATGAAGCTAACACACTGGCAGAATGCGGTGTCTTGTTACAGGACACACAGAGACTGATAAGAGGATTTTACAATCCAAAAGAATGTCCAGAAAGCTGCGACTCTTACTTAATTCTCACTGAGAAGGAGAAATAAACCCTGTTAATTCTATATATTCTATATATAACCATTTGAGAAATGTGTAAACATGTATCTAATTTTCCGATCTCATGATTTTCCTTTAATGTGGTTGTCTTTTGTATTCTTGTAAACTCTATTGGGTTAATATTTCAGACTTTGGATAATATGGTTAACCAAATCAAATGTGTGGCATTTTTGGTATCTATAAACTCCAATCCTCATCCCCGTTTTGTTAATTTACATTACATTCTGCTAACTTTGTGACACATTAGTATTATAAGCATCTTAAAGATTCTTGTGTTAAACATCCAATCAAATTGCATGTTCAAAGGGACAATGGGTCGTAAAAATTTCCCTCCAAAGGGAAATCTTCTCATTGGCTCACACAGCCTCAGAGGTTGTGCCATCTTCACGCTTTAAAGTCACTGATCAGCTCTTAGCTCTCGCTTAGTCCCTTTCTGAAATGCTGACGTGAAGATGATGCTGAACTAGAAGCCTCTAAGGACCCACCAAGCTTGTGCCAGGCTGCGGCCTTGTCTTTCCATTCACCAAAGATACTCTGAAAACCACTGGTTCTCTCTCATCAAGACCACATCAGCAAAGATCAACTGGAGCCTCAACAAATTGCATCAGGACAGTTTAATTCAAATGGGCGAGACATGCAAGTATCAAACTCAGTCTCATTATTTGATACATTAAGTATTACCCCTTTAAAGAAGGGCGTGTTAGAACTAAACTGATGGTTTGCTCAAGGCTGTTGATCTGCTGAATTTCAAACAATGCAATAATTTCTTGCTTTCCTGTATTCTGCTTCAGCTCTCTTTCCCTTGGTAAACTGTATGCATGTGTGTGTATGTTAGAGTAGTTTAAGTGTTTAGACTAGTTAATAAAATCTTGTTCATGTAAAGTTGTCCTTGTCTCAAGCTCATAACTGGAGTCACTAATCATTTAAGATTTTTGCTACTGCTCTTAGTAGTACTGTAAATTAAGAAAGACATTTCCCATGCCCCGGAAATGTACATTTCTTAGAGTTAATAAACAATTAATCCTGAGTGTTCACGGGACAAACAGGTTAATTGATTTTAATATTAATTTACGACAGTAAGTTAATTATATTAACTGATCCAAATATTCATAATCAATTATAACCAGTTATTATTGATTATTAATATTTCATAGAGCTAATTTGCTACATCACTCAATTAATCACTTAATTATCTAATTAACTCTAACACTCCTTACTTTTAACACCCTGCTGGTGGTTCCCATATGAACACCGAGCGGTGTTAATTCATACTTTTAAATGTTTTACTGTGTAGCGTAGTCAGAAAAGAGTTTTTAGGTGTGCATAAGAAAAACTGTGTGTGCCACATTTATTGTCAGATTAATGTGTAAAAAACCCAGACTCTGCGTATCACTTACTTTACAGATTAGACTGGGCTGATGTGTAAAACTATACCCAGGCTTGCGCTCGGCACGTAACCATAATACTAGCCTATATAAAATATAACTCAGGCCGTTTTAATGAGATAGCTGAAGATCTCAGCAGAGGAGGATTAAACAACTCCACAAACAGCATTACCAGCTTCACTTATTACTAACCAGACTGACTTTATTTCTCTCAGATGTCTAAAAAAATATTATTGAAAATTAGCAGAGCTTTAGATGTTAATGATTTATTGAAAATACGTCCTGGTTGAAGTCACCATTATTATGACTAGTGTTTGCTTTAGTTAGGCAGTTTGAAACTTAATTTATTAAAAGTTAGTTTTTCTCTGGCTGCTGTAACTGTTTGTTATGTAAAGAACAGTAAAAGAAAATGTGATCAGATGATAAAAGTTACTTGATGATGAAGATGTAGTCTTCATGTAATAGTTTCATTTACTGATCTCATTTAGAGGCTGACAGAAATAAAGTCAGTCTGGTTAGTAATAAGTGAAGATGGTAATGAGTTGTTTAATCCTCCTCTGCTGAGATCTTCACATATTTAATGGCTGTGTTCGAAACTGATAAATGCTGCCTTCTGAGAATGAATTCCAAGGTATGAAGGTATAAAGTTAAACAAGTGAAACAATGTTGCTATCTGGGTTTGGTATAGTGCCCATGGAATTGCATACACTTGAATTTAAGGTATGGTATGGCCACTACTACAGATTAAAGTCAACCAACTTTACTTCTCTTATAATAGCTTTGTATTGGCCATGCCGTGGTTTGCCACGTACACTTATCTAAAGTAACATTAAATTAAAACAGAGGTAAGACACACCCAGACTTTTGCTGCCCTAACAGAAATTCTCTTCTTGTCTTTGCAAAACACATATACTTGAATTAGTGCCAAATATTAGTCGTCAAACTTTGACGCAAAACTTGTGGTAACATACAAATCCGTTTAATCTACTTGGGAAAACAATTTCAGAGTCAGTCGGAATAAAATCAAATGTAACAAATGATTATGTCAGGTAAAAGTATCATGCCAATTTCATAATCAGTTCAAAGAAAATAAATACAAAACATCAAATGCTCTGGAATAAAGAGAGAAGATGCAAACCTGACATTATAAAATACATGATGTGAAGTGTTTTGCATACACTCAGCATCACAGGCTCATTTGAGTTACAAATCGCCACGAGCCTACTTCAGCATCTCCTAAATACTCAGACCAAGGCAGAAACCTCTTTTCAAATATAAACATGAGTTTACAGTGGGAACTTGCATTAATCACCGTCCAGAGGTGTAAAGTCCAGGTTCAGAAAGTAAAAGTCCTCCTCAGTATTTTGTTCCAATCACCTGGATTTGTTAATTCAGCAGGAGACAGAACTAATTAGTGAAATCAGCTGACTGAGTTTATGGGTGGAATAAACATATGGCAGGACTTCTACTTTCTGACCCCTGACTTTACACCTCTTTCTGTGTGACAAGTATTCACTGAGTTACAGTTCATTTTCTGTCGTGTTTCAGAATGAACTTCAAACTGCCTGTTCATGCACAATTTGCGAAGTCTTGTTTGCCCTGGCTGCATTTCTGAGCATTATCTTGTCATTGTATCTTCTGCCTGTGTTTGGACCCTGCCTTGGATTACCGTTTACGACTCTTCTCTAGTGATGGCAAAATGAGGCTTCTTGAACCACTGAGACCTTGCAGCCCATTGCTTCAGCCAAAGGTTCATTACTCGAAGCTTCATTCAGCATTGCTCACTAGTGACACCTAGCTACTGTGCAAAGAATAGCAGACAAATTAATTCATTCTGAACCAGTGCATTAAACCAGTTATAAAGCTGGTTATAAAAAAATATATTTAATAAAAATATTGTTAAAAATAAAAATATGTATTTATTTATTTATTTATTTTGTACTCACTGTTAATGTCTGTAACCTTTCATTTGTAATAATAAAAAGACATGAGCAGACATTTGTCCATTACCTGTGTATAATATAAAATATGTATCTTTCTCTGTCTGAATTTACTTGTGTAGAGTCACACACACAGTTAATTCATTCTTCATAAATTGTTTGGATAGTGACAGTATGAACAACAACAGTGACACTGTGTTGAGTGCAGTGCTTATGGTGGAGGGAGTGTAATAAAGCAATCTGCAACAGAACAGTCTGGAAGGAAGGATTACAATAGATTTTTATTGAGAAACAGAATTTTTTCAAGTGTGTTGGGGTTTAGACGATTCCTCTTCTCGGACAAAATCTCTCCAGCCTTGGAAAAGATCCTTTTACAAGGGACAGAGGATGCAAGGGAACATAAACATGCCAGTGCCAGCTGGTATAAATGAGGATACTGATGCTTCTGTTGAGCCCAGACAGGGGAGGATCTCCTCTTTCTTGCTGGCTCCATTACCAGGAAAAAGGAAGAGGTCACAAAAAGCAAATAAATCAAAAAGGGCAATCCAAATCAAAAGGCAGTCCAGTCCAGATCCAAAAATCCAGAGCAATCCAAATAATCTTATCTAATTAATATAACAAGACTATAATATAGCTACTATAATTAATAATAACAATAAACTATAACTATTCTAACCTGATAATGTAATAATATACAGCCCTAACACATATATGACACAATAACGACAATGACAATGATAGTTATCTAACTCTCTGACTCTCTGACACTACTATCATCACACAAGGACAATGATAACACCACTCAGCCACTACAACTTCTGCTCACGGACACAATCTCAGCTGAGCCCTGCCCACAGAGCTCACCACAGACAGACATATCAGAACTGCTCCAAGATTCAGCACCCAAGGACGACTTCCTGGAAAACAGCCAGGGAAGCCAGGACAGCATATCCCAGCCTCCGATAACACCTGAGCAACAGCCCCTCTCACCAGACACGTTATCCCTCTCTCCAACATCCCCTCTCACCAGACACGTTATCCCTCTCTCCAACATCCCCTCTCACCAGACACGTTATCCCTCTCTCCAACATCCCCACTTCTGTGTTTCTCACAGAAAATGGAAGAACTGGTGCATGCTGGAACCAGACTATCCCACTCTTTTGCTGCAAGACCCCAGATACCAACCAAAAAACGGCAGGCACCTCAAACACCAAGGCCTGCGCGCCGAGCTCGCCCGCCCCCTCCTCCTGTGAGAGCTCTTCGGCCTCTTCGGCCAAAACGCCAGGGCCCACACCCTCCTCCATCTGCTCGAGGTGAACCAAAAACAACTGATACCAGCTCTCAGTGATATGTGTCGGGTCCCTACTATGATAACAGTAACTTTCTCAAATGTTTACAGAACAAGCGGGAACCCAGTGTGCCTGTATCTTTCTCCATTTCTGTTCTATTACAAGCAGTGTTGGGTAAGTTACTTTAAAAAAGTAATTAGTTATAGTTACTAGTAGGGATGAGCGAGTACAGCATTATCTGTATCTGTATCTGTATCTGTTAACCATATGAATTATCTGTATCTGTATCTGTACTCGGACTGGGCGGGGCCTAACCCGGAAGTGGGCGGGATTTAACCCGGAAGTGGGTCGGGTTGTCTTGAAATGGGCGGGGCTTTAACCGGTATGTTATTTTAAGCACGCAATTGATATGGGTTGATCAGAAATTGTTATATTTATTGCTGATTAGAAAACTATTTACATGACCGCATCAGCATTGAGCTTCAGATCAATGGTTTTGATCACGATAACAAACGAACTATATACAGAACAAGTTTTGCAACAATGAATACAACACATGCGGTTGCAATAAAAAAAAATAATTAAAAAAAATTGTTTCATCTCATCTAGGGCTGGGTGATATGGACCAAAAGTCATATCCCGATATATTTAGGCTGAATTTCGATATACGATATATATCCCGATATTTTTCATTTTTCATGTTTTATTTTTTTCAAAATTTGTTTACACACACACACAAGTACTGTCCCCCTTTACTTAACATAAATTGTAAGAATATGACTAATAGTAAAGACTAGTACTAATAAACATTAGGCCTATGCTAAAGGTATTAAATAGCAGTCCCAAACTAGTTTTTGTTAATACAATGTTGGTATCCACCACAGTCATAAAAAAAATAAAAAAATTACACAAAGAAAAATAGTGACAGTTACCATGGTGAATACACAATACTAACAAGAACTGTTAATGAAACATGGAAACTGCTCCTGGTGAATAGAATGAAAATCATACCTGCATTACTTTTATTTTGTGTAATTTACAACGTTACGGCGTTGCATGCTCGTAGTTTCTTTTGCACTTTATATACAGTGAGGCGATATACAGCGCGCGCCGCCGCATTTGCGCGTGCAATTGAGTGTGCGCTACGACTACAGTATAACGGCTGACAGGACAAGAAAGTCAGTTTTTCTGAGGTGAAAGATTTTATTTCATGTTATAACATAACATGCCCTAAACACGCACGCAATGTGGAAAAAGAGGGGCGGGGGCGCGGGGAGCAGTGCAGAGAGCTCCGGGTCAGCTGGCAGCGCAAATTTGAATTATATCGATATATGCGATATGGTCTAATTCCATATCGCATAAAAAAAAAATAAAAAAAAAAAAAATATATATGAAGAGTTCAGATGCAAAAGCCTCTAAATGCCATTTGAAATTTTCTTATAGAATGATCATTTTTATCAAGCTCGTATACTTAAAATCAATAATTTCACTTAAATGGCAATGAAGATTATCTATTAATTATCATTAAAGTGAAATTACTGAACTTAAATATACAAGCTTGATAAAAATGATCATAAAAAAAAAATATATCGATATATCGCCCAGCCCTAATCTCAACATAACTTTCTTTTTTTTTTAAATCCGAGCACAGATATTGACTCGTATTACTCGTATAATACTCGTACTCGACAAAAGTGCTTTATCTGTACCGGATACTCGTTTCAGCCGAGTATCCGGCTCAACTCTAGTTACTAGTTACTTCTCACAAAAAGTAACTGCGTTAGTAACTGAATTACATCATAGCAAAAGTAACTAATTACCAGGGAAAGTAACTATTGCGTTACTTTAAAAAAAAAAAAAAAGTTTAAATATAAGAAATGTCTTGGATACCCCCAATGTGAAATGTTAAATAAATGAAATGGACAGTAAATATACTAAAAATATATATATATAAAAAAATAATTTTATCAAAACAACTTTTAAGAAATCCTTTGGAATAAATAGAACATTCTGGATCTTATGTTGTAGAATCACTTGGTGATGTAATCAACAATATAAATCTAAGTCACAGATTAGGCTGTAAATGAGTTTTGTGATACTGGTCAATTGATGATTATATCA
Source organism: Leuciscus idus (assembly GCA_021554675.1). NCBI lineage: Eukaryota > Metazoa > Chordata > Actinopteri > Cypriniformes > Leuciscidae > Leuciscus > Leuciscus idus. Next base: position 8,015,536 of record CM038621.1, on the reverse strand, counting down.
AAATATAACCAACAACATCTGATCATCTTTTCTCTTTGTTCATCTGGGAGTTATAACTCAGTTACAACAGTCAAACAAAATTTAAGTTAAAAATGTGAGAGTCAAGAGCCCAACTAAAACAGATACTGATCACCATAATGGTGACTTAAAATCGTGATTTTCTTCTTCAGTGATTCTGCTTGTTAACATCAGGTGTCTTCAATAATGGTCACTCATCGCTCAGTTAATCACTTAATTATCTCATGAATTTTTTTATCACTGGAGTTTTTTTGCTGTGTACCTTTTAGGAGAACATTCTGGGAACCAAAATAAAACTACCCGCTGAAAACATTATTAGAACTTCATGGTAATGTTCTCAGAACGTTTTTAGAACAAACCATTTCTAGCTGGGTAATTTCGGACACAGCCTCAGATGAAATCAACTGAAGAGAAAAGAAGACATTAAATCTGTGAAGATCTCAGCAGAGGAGGATTAAACAACTCCACAAACAGCATTACCAGCTTCACTTATTACTAACCAGACTGACTTTATTTCTGTCAGACGGCTACAAAAGTTTTACTGAGAATTAACAGAGGTTTAACTCTAATGTGTTTCATTTGAAGTCACCATAATAGTGATTAGTGTTTCCATTAGTTGGGCTCTTAACTCTTATTATATCTATTGTCTTTTTTGGCTGCTGTGACAGAGTGTTTGTCAAACACATTTGGAGCAGCAAAGAAAGCTGAAGTGAAATGAGATCAGGTGGCAATGGTTACCTGTTGATGGTTTTATAATCATAATGAAAGTTTCACTGAGGTTTTTATAATTTAACAATTACGTTGTTCCACTAAAATATTCACGTCACAAACCCTGTGTTACTGCAGCATGAGATCCAGTATTATTATAACAATCAGTTTAAAGCTTTTAACAAACAAGCATATGCTGACACAAACAGATATCAACAATCAGCGTATGAATCTCAACAATGGTTTTTACCGGTACTGTATGTACATATTAATCAAACTTTATCTAAGGTAATCTCTTTTTTGTTTAATGAAGATGTTTTTGTTGCTGTTGTTATTTTGCTGTTTTATTCAATTTATACACAGTTCCAGAATACCACTTCAGTAGATGAACATAAGTGCTTTTATCATTTTTCATAGCTGCGGTATGGGCAGGATTTTCCCCTCCCATTTAATCAATATTGACTGCAGATACTGTCATATTATTAATATCAGTAATATGATATTATCAGAGGTGGGAAATCCAGGGGCCAAAGAGTAAAAGTCCTGTCATACGTTTATTCCACCCATGAACTCAGTCAGCTGATTTCACTAATTAGTTCTGTCTCCTGTCTGAATTAGCAAATCCAGGTGATTGGAACAAAATACTGAGGAGGACTTTTACTTTCTGAACCTAGACTTTACACCTCTGTATCCACCTATGATGTCATTTCTAGCGAGAAATGTCTATTGTAGTCATTAAATATTCATTTAGTTTCCACCAAAGCTCACTCTATTTTGCTGTACATCATTAAACCGTTACACTGCCTCCGAAGTCTGTCAGCAATCAGTTTTGTGAGGAACCTTTGTGCGCAAACACTGCCTACAAAGTCATTGCCTGATTGAGGCAACAAGAACGTTATAAGAATGTTCTCCAAATATTCAGTGTTGGTTCTAATTTTCTTGACGTTAGAGGAACGTGTTTTAAAAGTAATAATGTTCCGCAAACATTCTAGGAACGTTGATTTCTAACATTCCAAGAACATCAAAATGTCAAGTTTCCTTAAGGTTACTACACAGCAAAAACTCCAGTGTTAAATTAACTCTCCTGGGAGTTTATATGGCTCCAGACTCAAGAGTGTTAAAGTGTTAAAATATGAGTGTTAAATTGACACTCCAAGGCTACATCTACATTAATCCGGATACATTTGAAATCTGCGTTTTTGTTTATAAACGCTCTCCGTTCACACTAGCGTTTTCAGGCGTTTTCGGACGTTTCAGTGAGGATCTTTTGAAACACGCATGAAAACGCTACATTTACCTTACTGTGCAAGTGTAAAACCCCACAAAAGATCACTGATATGATTCAGAAGGAAAAATAAATAATGAAGTTATCGCGCAATTCTTCTGACAGGATAATTTTATTTAGCCAAATATCTCTCACCATTCATTAATGCAGTCCAGGTCGCACGCAGGACCATATGTTTGGTCTAAAATGCGACTGCTCTCATGTTTTGCCGCAGGACAGCAAATGTGAGTAAATTCTGTCATCTTTGCAGGACTGTGATATGAAGATTGTGCAATGTAGAATATTTTTAGCAACAATGTGAAAGTGAATAGCACATAACAGGCACAATACCGGTATAAACATGAATATCTATTGGTACAATATCCGTCACATGACTAAATTTACGTCATCGTTTTTAAATACCACCGGTTTCACAGTCCACACTACAACGGGAAAACAGCGTTTTCAAATGTATCCACTTTGGAGTGCGTTTTCAAAAACACTTCGTTTTCATCAATAAAAACGCTGTCTCAGTGTGGACGGAAGGCCAAAACGGAGAGAAAAATATACTTTTTCAAACAAAAACGTATTAGTGTGGACATGGCCCAAGAGTGTTAAAGTTAATGAGCTAATTAAGTGATTCATTGAGTGATGATTGACCATTATTGAAGACACCTGATGTTAACAAGCAGAGTCACTGAAGGAGAAAATATATATTTTTAGACACCGTTATGGTGATCGGTGTTTGCTTTAGTTGGGCTCTTGACCCTTAAATCATTAACTTTATATTTTGTTTGGCTGTTGTATATGAGTTACAACTCTCAGATGAACAAAGAGAAAAGTTGATCAGGTGGTGTTGGTTATGTTTTGACATAATCATCATTTGACCTTAAGCACAAATCTCATTTAGAGAGTTATGTCTACCTTGTTGATTACAGTAGCATTGTGATTCTACAGCAAATGATTTTCAGCATTTTCAATATAATCCTAAATATTTCTTAAAAGTTGTTCTGTTCAAAAGACTTTGAAAATTACTTTATTTAGACACACTGACATCAATAATAAACCTGTGAATCTCAACAGTGGTGACAATAATAAAGCATGTTGCAGTGCTTTCTGGGTGCCACCAATCAAAACTCATTCATGGCTCCCATCATGCATTGCAGTATGAATAAATTATGATCTGAATTGTCTTAGTAATTTCCTTTCCCTAATTGAGTATTCTGTTTGTCACCGTTGTTGAGATTCATACACTGATTCTTGATGTCTGTTTGTGCCTAAAAGAAAGATTTTGTTTTATCAGAACAACTTTTAAGAAATCCTTTAGATTATTTAGAAAATTCTGGATCTTATACTGTAGAATCACAGTGGTGCTGTAATTACCAATATATATTTAAGTCAGAGATTAGGCTCTAAATTAGTTCAGTGATTCAGGTCAAATTATGATTATGCCAAAACATAACTAACACCTCCTAATCAACATTTTTCTTTGTTCATCTGGTAGTTATAACTCAGATACAATAGCCAAATAAAATCTAATGTTAACATTTTAAGGGTCAAGAGTCCAACTAAAGCAAACACCGATCACCATAACGGTGTCTTAAAAAAATGGATTTTCTCCTTCAGTGATTCTGCTTGTTAACATCAGGTGTCTTCAATAATGGTCAATCATCACTCAATGAATCACTTAATTATCTCATTAACTTTAACACTCTTGAGTGTTAATTTAACACTCATATTTTAACACTTTAACACTCTTGGGTCTGGAGCCATATAAACTCCCAGGAGAGTTAATTTAACACTGGAGTTTTTGCCATGTAGAATGTTATTTAAAGGTTAGTGTGATGTTCCTGAAACATTATTTTAATCATCTTTCGAAAGAGTAATAAGAACACAAACTACAACTTTATTCAGCCACAGCCTTGAACTGAAGATAAAAGACATTAACTCTCTCAAGATCTGAACTCCACAAACAGCATTACCAGCTTCACTTATTACTAACCAGACTAACTTTATTTCTGTCAGACGTATACAGAAGTTCTTATTGAGAATAACAGAGGTTTAGATGTTGATGATTTATTGTTTCATTTGAAGTTACCATGATGCTGATCAGTGTTTTCTTTAGTTGGGTTCGTGACCTTTGACTTTCTATCACTAGTTTATTTTTATCTTTAGATGCTGAATCTGTGTTTACAAGACACATTGGTTGTGGTAAGAAAATTAGGCCTTGTCCACACGGACATGGGTAATTTTATATCCGTGACTTTTTTTACGCGGTTCGGCCATTTGTCCACACGGAAATGCTGTATCAGGTCTCTGAAACAGAACATTTTTGAAAACCCCTGCTAGTCTAGTTTTAGTCAATGAAAATTGTATTTTAGTCTCTTTTTAGTAATGCAATTCTGTTTAACCCAGTCAACATAGTTTACTATGTTTGCTATGGAAAAATAGCAAAAGTAGTGAACAGAAAAGTAACACTCGTCTCATTCGTGGAGGTGGAAAACAAGTTCTTTGTGACATGCAAGATTTATTGTATTAAATAAAAAAAATTCAATTTTAAGTTTTAATTTAAAATGTTTGCGATTTTCATATAAGTACTTTGTTAAATATTTTACCACTTGCTTGAGCAATTTAATATATAAATCTATATAGAAGTAATGCATTGAATAATACGTTGTTTAAATTGTGTTTAAACGTGAATTACGTCTATTAAAGAGTGTATATGTGTACAAAGAGAATCGCAATGCTCACAAAACTATTTTTTTTAAATTTAAAAGTAGCCTATAACTTCTGGATTTGAAATAAAAATAGTGAGTATGTGTTTGTGGTACAGCCGTGGATCAGTTACGCACTGCAAATGCAGCATATGTGAAAGCACTATGGAGTGTGCTACTCCTGCACCGCATACGGAGTGTGTGTGAAACGGGCGTCAGACTTAACTTTGTTTGTTGTCGTTTACGCTAAATCACCGCAGCTGCATCTTCGAAATAATGGTGAGAGTGGGGCTTGAGGAAGCGATGTTGCCTGCGTCTGCACAGTGCGACCTGATGCAGCCCCTGAAGTGAGACACAGGAAACAGAAATACTGCAAAATAATAATAACGCGACTAAACGAGACGAAATAACGTCATAACATTTCGTCTCGTCTAGTTTTGGTCAACGAAAATGAAGAGACATTTTAGCATAGTTTTTATTTTGTAAACCACATTAGGGCTGGGCGATTTAAATCGCGATATTGTTATGCGCATCTCGTCAGTAAAGCCGGTTCCTTGATTAGTAGTAAATCACCATCACCTGCTTTCAGATGGAGCGGCATTTAGGGCTGATGAGATAATTAAGTTATTAATTTAGTGATGATTGAGCATTATTGAAGACACCTGATGTTAACAAGCAGAATCACTGAAGGAGAAAATCACAAATTGTAAGTTACCATTAAGGTGATGGGTGTTTGCTTTAGTTGGGCTCTAGACCATTATATGTTTACTTTAATATTTACTGTTGTTTGTCTGCTGTTATTGATTTATAACAGTTAAATGAACAAAGTAAAATGTTATTTTATAGTGTTGGTTATGTTTTTACATAATCATGCTGTGACCTGAAAAAGGAAACTTATTGAGATAGTTCGGTTTAACTTGTTAGCAGCAGTTTTGTGATTCTTCAGCCTATGATTATCAGTACTTATAATTCAATATATTTAATAACCATTGTTCTGATCAAAAGACATTCAGATAAATTCATTTAAAACACAGACATCAATAATCAGCCTGTGAATCTCAACAATGGTGACAATAATAAAGCATGTTGCAGTGGCTGCCACCAATCACAACTCATTAATGGCTCCCATCATGCATTGCGGTATGAATAAATTATGATCTGAATTGTCTATGTAATTTACTTTTCCTAATTGAATATTCTGCTCCTCACCATTGTTGAGATGCATAGACTGAATCTTGACATCTGAGTGTGCCTAAAAGAATGATTTTATTTTTTAAATAACTTTTAAGAAATCCTTTATATTATATCAAAAATTCTGGGCATGTGTGCAGATTCACAGTTATGCTGTAACCAACAACATAAATCGAAGTCAGAAAGAAGGATCTTAATGTGTTGCACAAGTTTAATCAAGTTCAAATGATGATTGTCATAATATAACCAACACCGCATCAGATCACTTTTTTTTTCTTTGTTCAACTGGTAGTTATAACTCGGATACAACAGTCAAACAAAATCTAAAGTTAATAATATATGGGTCAAGAGTCCAACTAAAGCAAACACTGCTCGCCACAATAGTGACATTGGTGACTTTAAATAAAACATCAACATCTAAACCTCTGGTAATTCTCAATAACAACTTTTGTGACAAATTGGTTTGTAATACAATCTTTTTTTGGTACATTTTTGGCAACCACAGCTGGCAGGTTTTTTTTGTTTTTGTTTTACCATAAATTGAAGTTCAATGCCATAAAACCTAAAACATTCCCACCGTACGGTAAAGTACTTGCAACCTGCTGCCATTTTTTTTACTGTAAACTTTATTTCAATGCAGTTAAACCTTAAATATTTCTACCATTTTTTTTACGGTAAGTTTTTTACTGTAAACTTTAGCACAGCGTTGTAAAATCTAAAATATTACTACCGTATATTTTACGGTAAAGAGCTTGAAACCAGCTGCCAGTTTTTTTTTACATTCAATGCTGTAAAACATTTCAACATTTCAAATATTTCAACCATATTTTTTTACGGTAAAGTACTGGCAACCACAGCTGGCAATTTTTTTTTTACCGTAAATTTTAATTAAATGCAGTAAAACATAAAAAAGTGCTACTGTACTTTTTACGGCAAGATACGGAAAATGCAACGGTATGTAATCATCATTAAACAATATTAACTTACCCAATGAGACAAGAAAACATATTAGCCAGTGCAGGAGCATGTTCAAAAGTGAAATAAAACACTAAGTGTCTGAGATACTTCTGCTGTAGGATGAGGAGTCACTCTTGAACAGATGTCAGGGATTTGGTCATATTTATACACTGTGAGTGAGCAACACATTCTCACTCTCAACCAGTGGCAGAGCAGGATTTTTTTTTTTTTTGTCTTTTGCCATTTTGGTTTCACTTTATTTTGATGGTCTCTTTTGAACATTCTGTTGACTATAAATAATGTTGCACCTACATAACATTCATTAGTAGAGTATTGGTGGATTTGTAGGGTTAGAGTTAGAATAAGTTGACGTGTACTTGGAAAGTTACTTATAGTCAACAGAATAACTAATTTAAAAGCAGAAAAAAAAAATATTAATGTAAGGCTAATAATTTAGGGGTGTCCAATCTTGCTGAGTTTAAGCAAAAATTAGACATCTTAATCTTTAGGTAATGTTTCCATCCTTCAAGGCCAGTTCGAGTTACTTTTTTCCCTCAAGCAAAGGTGCACTCTACGCTTATGCATTTTACACTTATTACAGTATATCTTTTTGTATTTTAATCATTTCATAATTTCTTTGTTCATTATTAATGTTGAGCCACCATCCACTAGATACATTTTCAATATATATGTAGGAAAGATGTAATATGTTTCTCCCAGCTATAGGGGGGAGCTGTGTTTCATGAGTGTTTTACTGTGTGAGTAAACCCTTCTTCACATGGATGGAGCTGTTGTTTGGTCCCCATAACGGTGACCATAATGGTGACCAAACATTTTCAAGTTGGAGGTTGTTTAATTCTCCTCTTCTGAGATCTTGTGAGATTAAGGGTGCTTTCACACTGGCAGTTTAGTGCGAACCGGGGCACGGTTCGCATGAAAAATCGCTAATGTGAACGCTGTCATCGGACCCGGGTGCGCACTAGAGTACCGATCCCGAGACTACCTGGAGGAGGTGGTCTGAGCTCGGTTGCTCCCGAACCGTGGCGCGGTTCGCGTTAATGTGCAAGCAACACGGACTCGGGTGCGCGCTTGTTCAGGAAGTATAGTATCCCGCGCATGCGTATCACTGTCGATTTCATTGTTTCCTCACATACGACAACCATGAGTGGCAGGGGAACGTTGTGGGATACTGAAGAGGTGATGTCTCTCACTATGTTGTGCATAATAGCACCAAAAAAAACAGACAAATTACAGCTATGCTCAGTCGAGTTGTATTATCCATGCATTTTCCGTGTGCGTTTGCGATGACGTAAGATCACTGCAAACGCACCTGGGTTCGATACAACTAATTGAGTGTGAAACCAGACCAACGCTGCGGGGGGCGCCGGGTACGAGCTCACTCGGGTTCGGACCGCAGCAAACGAACCCAGTGGAAAAACGCCCTTAATGTCTTCTTTTATCTTCAGTTGATTTCATCTAAGGCTGTGACTGAAGTCAGTTATAGTTCTTGTGTTTCTCTTTCCTTCAGTGATTCTGCTTGTTATCATCAGGTATGTTCAATAATGCTCAATCATCACTTAATTAATTACTTAATGATCTCATTAACTTTAACACTGCTTTAGTGTTACTTTATATGTGATCTGAGCACTGTTGTTTTAACACTGGGGATATTGCTGTCCTGAAGATATTGATTTGCGTGCTCAGTGTTGTGTTTTAGTTATTCAGCAAAAAGTTCAACTTCACACCAGAGCTCGGAACGATAACCTCTTTACTCTTTTTGTGTCACTCACTCTCACAACGCATGCGCACACAGAACCCCCCATAACCTTGGTTACCTTGGAAAAGAATACAACATTTCCCCCTCCCCCTAAAGAACTACAAAAATTGTGTTTCAACTTAAACTATAGTTGAGGAGAAATGGCTAAACACCTATACTTGATATTCTGTGATAAAGTCCTTCAGGTATGCAGGACTAGCCCTTGTCTCGAACCGGTCGACTCTCCAATGCCGTCGACTGCGGCACATCTTGGCCACCCTGATGAACGTCAAGCAGTGGCTGAAGGTGTTGAGGCCCCAATGCTGGCAGAGATGGTTGCGGGGCCTCCCTGAGAGGGGAACCTTGAAACTCCGGGCCTGGCCGTGGCTGTACTGGCTCCAGTGGAGGGGCCGGAAGGGGCATGTGCTGTGGCGCTCTCCCACTAGGCTCCCTCGCCCGTAGGCACCTGGTTAAATTGAAAGGGGCCGGCACTTTCCGCAGTCTGCTAGCATGCCAGCGAGAGCCATCGCTCAACAAGAATGTGGCAGACTGTAACTGACGATCCACCTGGAGGGGTTTAGACCAAAACGATGCCATTTTGCTGCTACGGTGGGGTCTGCGGACCCGAACCCAGTCCATCACCTTTATTTTATTCTCCTTGACCTTGTGCCTCTTGTCGAAGCTGTCCTTCATTCGCCTCTGGTTTGAAGTTACTGCTGCTTTGGCTGCTACCCAGGTGCCATTAGCTGCTGCTGACAAGTCTCGTGCTCTAAGTCTGTCCAATGGCAACTCCATCTCCCGGCCGAGCATTAGCAAAGCAGGAGAGGCCTGGGTGGTGGTGTGCTGGCTAGCTCTGTAATGCATCAAAGTCAGGTTGAGTGCTGTTTGGAATGTGTACCCCTGGACAAGATGTGCACGAATGCCGTTCTTAAGGCTCTGATTGAATCTTTCGACCCCGCCGTTCGGAGTGCAGCTCGGATATGCTTAATTCCCTTATTGCAAAGGAAAGTGGAGAAGTCTGCAGAGGTGAACTGCGGCCCATTGTCAGTAGTGATGGCATGGGGCATTCCCCAGCGAGCAAACAGGCTGTCCAGTATCTGTGTGATGGTCTGTGATGTGACCGTTCCGGCTGGTATTACCTCAGGCCATTTAGAATGGAGATCGTACATGACCACCAGAAAGCGTTGATGATGAGGAACTCTATGGTCATGAATTTCCCCACAAATGTCCAGTTGAAGGTGATCCCATGGGCGAGATGGCCATGGAGCAGGTTGAAGAGGGGTTGGAGCTGGTAGTCCAGTCTTCCCACTGAGGAGACAAGGTTCACAGTCCCTGACCAGCCATTCAATGTCGTGGTCAATGCCTGGCCACCAGACCAGGTCCCGGCATCTTTGCTTGAGCTTAACGATGCCCAAGTGGCCCTCATGCGCCATTGATAGGACACGTGCACGCAGGCTACCCGGCACCACTGTACAGAGGCCCCTGGAGACACAAACATCACCCCAGCAGGACAGTTCATTTCGTACTTTAGCAAAAGGTTTTAACTCCTCAGGCAACCGTGCTGGCCACCCCGAGCGTATATATGTGCGGAGTGTTGTCAGTGTGGGGTCACACTTGGACTCCCTTTGCAGCTCCTCCAGGGAGACAGATGCTTTCAGAGGTGTTTGGAGCATCTGGATGAGTTCTGGCTCCATGCCATCACTGCCTGGCGAGGCTGTTGGTGTGGGCGCATCAATGGATCGAGATAGAAGATCAGCGACCACGTTGTCCCTCCCTGGTGTGAATTTGAGTTGGTAATCATACTGTCGTAGGCGCTCACCCCATCTGTGCAGACGTAAGGGTTTATGACCTGAGCCGGATGCTGACAAGAGCGTGATCAGAGCCTGATGGTCGGTGCAGAGGATGAAACGACGACCATAGAGGAAAAGGTGCCATCTTTCAGTTGCCCAGATACACGCAAGGGCCTCGCGTTCACCGACAGAGTAGCGCTGTTCCATGGGGGTCAGAGCTCTGGAGGCGAATGCTACTGGTCTTTCCACTCCATCTGTGTAGATGCATCACAGGTGACGATAGTCTGACTGTCAGGGTCAAAGTGGGCCAGGACAGGTGGTGTGGTAAGCTGGGACTTCAGTGTCTGGACGGCCTCGGAGCATGCTGCAGTCCATTCCCATGGCTCCTCTTTTTTTAGTAACTGGCGAAGTGGTGCTGTGGTTCGGGAGTACTGGGGCAGGAAACAAAGGTAGTAGGCCGTCATGCCCAGAAACGAGGCTACCTGGGAGGCAGAGGTGGGCTCTGGGATTTTGTTAATCGCCTCGATATTTGACTGAAGAGGGGCGATGCCCCTAGATGTGAGACGGAACCCTACAAAATCTATGGCTGAGGCTGCAAACGTGCATTTCTCTCCATTCAACGTAAGATTATGTGCCATGAGAGCACTGACCACCCTACTGAGACGGTTGTTATGGGTCTGGACATCCGATGCATGAACAACTATGTCATCCAGGAAAACTGCAACTCCAGGAATACCAGCAAAGATGGTGGCCATCACCTTTTGAAAGCAGTTGGGGGCGGAGCTTAGGCCGAACGGCATACGAGTATAACGAAATACCCCAGCGTGTGTGACAAAAGCTGTGAGGTCTCTGCTGGAAGGGTGGAGTGGCACCTGCAAGTAACCCTGGCGCAAATCCAGCTTCGTAAAGACCGTCGATCCATAGAAGTGAGTGGTCAGCTCCTCAGATGTAGGTAATGGGTACTTGTCGGGGATAACAGCCTTATTTACAGAGCGCAGGTCAACACAGACTCGTATTCCACCAGATTTTTTTTTTTGCAATGACCAGGTTAGAAATCCAGGGGGCCGCATTAACTGGCTCAATCACCCCCATGTCCAGCATCATTTGAAGCTCAGCAGTGACTTCCTCCCGCAGAGCTAGAGGAATCCTGCGCAGGGGCTGTATGACTGGCGATACCAGTGCACGCGGGTTTCGTGACATCATCTAAGTCCCATTTCATTGGCTAGCTGCCAACCAATAAAACGGCTCCTTTGAACCCCACACTCCCGCCCCCCTTTCTCTCTCGCCGCCTCTGAGTTTCAAGTGCACAAGTTAGTTTTGCTCCTGATATATCGCGAAAAGAGTAGCAAAAGTCAAGGCGTGAAATTTGAAATAGCAGTGACAGATTTGAGAAGTTGCAAGTGCCTATTTGAGGTAGTACTGCGAATGTGAATGTAAGATTAAACGCAAAATATATATTACAAGTTTGTGTCTGTCGTTGTATTTCTGTGAATGGCATTTTACACATTTGTGTCTACTTGTCTGCAGCTTCATATTCAGAATACAGGTTTGTGACTATTGTATGCGAGTGCAAATTTCAACATTCAACTTCAGATTTTTATTTGACAGGTTTTCACATTGGAGCTGTGAGTGTAAATGTTCATGTACAAGTACGAATATTTATTGTACAAGTTCTCAAATTCACATCTACGTGCTCTCGAGTTTTGCTACTATTTTACCTTCATAAAAAGGTGTCGGCGGTGGTAAGCTAAACTCAGCCATCCTTGTCGCCAATGTTGTGTTTTAGTTATTCAGCAAAAAGTTCAACTTCACACCAGAGCTCGGAACGATAACCTCTTTACTCTTTTTGTGTCACTCACTCTCACAACGCATGCGCACACAGAACCCCCGTAACCTTGGTTACCTTGGAAAAGAATACAACACTCAGGTGTGCAAGATTGAAACGTTATCTCTTGTTGGCTTCTGTGGAATCACGTCCAAACTGCCCAGATAAGCAGGTTTCCAGAGAGCAGGTTATGTGACATACCTTGGTATTTTTAAGAGTAAGTAATCAGATAACCTAAACCTTCGGTTCCAAAAACGGAGGTAACTTTCAGGGTATGTAAGAGGCCATAATTATACAGAGAACTAGACATTTTGTACATTTGCAGAACCAACACTGAATATTTGGAATATTTTGAATTCTGTTCCGATTTGGCACGATCTTGGAGTGTTTGGTTCTTCCACGCTCCTGGACATGCTGTCATAGCAACAGGTCCGTAAGCTTAAACCTGCTCGCGAGCAGGCTTATTTTATGTTAAGGGGATTAGATCCCGGCTTTATAAGCGGAGGTGATACGGGAAGTCTTTCGCAGGCATGTCTTGTCCGTTTTTACGATGTAAACCTGTTGCTGAAGGTGCAAGAATAATTTGCAGAGTTTTTTTAATTAATCGCGTTTTGTGAGATAGACAGAATCCTTTAGCGCAGCGCGATAATCTACTTATTGAGAGATATCCTTTTTCTCGTGAGGGTGTCATATACATTATTCATTTGTTGGAACCACATGTTAAATGTTCGACTCGGAGTCGGCTTTAACAACGGCACAAACTGTTTGCATTGCATTGAGATTCTTAGCGAGTGGCTCTTTCCTTTACACTATTGGAGATGCAGAAAACTTGGGGAAAAGTGCTGTCTTGTCGTGCCATTCCCAAAGTTTATCTGGCACTCAAGCAGTTTTTAGGGGGTTTTGTGGTATTTCCAAGCCACTACTAGACCACAGGTTGTGAAGCAGATTATTTTTTTATTTTTTTTTTGCCATTGCAGGTACATTATAATTGTTAATGAAGATCATGCAACCATGACCATGCCAAAAAGTAGGACTTACAGTATTTGTTCCTCGGGCTTCACTAATGTGATTGGTGCCATAGACTGCACACACGTCCCCATCAAGGCCCCACCAGGCCCCGATGAAGGGGATTTTGTGAACCGAAAGGGATTTCAGTGTAAATGTGCAGGTAAATTACTTTTACGATTCTTAATATTCCAGATAAGTAATATGTCAAATAATAAAAAAAGTAATGTAATTAAAAAGTATGAGGGCTAAAAATATCTTAGATGGTGTGTGACTTCATGTCCTACATCACAAATGTGGAAGCAAAATGGCCTGGTTCTGTGCATGACTCCAGGATTTTCAGAGAGTCACATTTATGCACATTATTTGAACGTGGCAAGGAAAAAATTAATATCAAGCTCACTGTATTACATACATTTATTCTGAGCCTAACAAAACTGCATTTTTCCATTAGGTGCTTACGACGGGATCCTGCTTGGTGACAGGGGCTATGCCTGCAGTATTTCATGACGCCATTCCCTGACCACAAACCCGTTTCAATGCAGCTATGGCCAGGACAAGGGCAGGCAATGAAATGACCTTTGGGCAACTAAAGGGAAGATTTCAGTGACTGAAAAGTCTGAGGGTTGCACCTGACAGGGCCTGTGACATTATTGTTGCATGTGCCATACTCCACAACATTGCCACCATCAGAAAGGAGAGGACCCTGTGGTGGGGGTGCAGCCTGATGATGACCTCCAGCCAGTGCACTTGGACCAACCTAGAGGCAGAGCTGCATGGGACGGAATTGTGAAACACCCATTTATTTATTTTTTATTTAAATTTTTTTTACAAACAAAAACCTTCATTAAATTAATAATAAAAGACAAGACAACATGCTTAGTTCCTTGAGTTTTATTTCAATTATTATTTGTCTAGAAAAGCCACTGATGGTTATCTTTTGCCTGCAATAAGATATTGTTATGCAAGGTCAGCAATGGTACTCTGTGTGAAATTGTGTATTAGCACTTACTCTTCAGTTCCTTTTGAAGCAACTCAATCTCTAGTGCCAGTTTTTTCCTTCTTTAACCCCCTGGGGTCGGCGGTATCGCCGGCGATACCAGCTCGCTTTTTTTTTTTATCAGTTCAAAAGAGATTCATTTTGCTCTGTTGACTTTTATATTACAAACACGTTTCATACATCAATCGATTCTGTTAAATGTGTATTATTTTTGTGTATACTCACAATAAAAACAAAGTGTTGTGCTTTTTGCCAAATAAAGAAAAATAAACACGAAGCGAGTTCTGCCTTCTCTCTGTCAGTGAAGTCCATTCTGAAACGCGTCCGAAAATGAACAATAACTCAGCAAATACTCAGTCAAACAGGCATACAGACACACAGGCATGAAGCTTGAATTCTCTTCTTTTAAAGGAGAACTCTGTAACTCTAGCGAACTCTAGTCACTTCTTCGCTGATTTTCCCTTTTGTTGTCGCATGTTTTCCCCACGAGCTCCCCCTACAGCTGTGGGGGGGCGTATATTTCACAACACAGTCGTAAAAAACTCATTTGCGGCGGCCTCCTCCCCCTCTCTACCGCTGCTCATGTGCGTTTGTTTTGATCGGAGCAAGCCAACTGTATCGTGTGGAACTATGTCTACCGAGGTGAGTAATCTGGTAATACATCATACATGCGTGTGTGTTTATGTCGAATTACCGTAAAGCAATTTGTGTTTCGCGCTCGTTCTCGTTCTAGTTCTCGCTTCTCACGAGACTTCCAATTTCACTTTGCCGGGACGGCAGTGCGCAAGTTGCAAGGTTGGTTTTCCGCCTGGGAACGCTGGGGGGAGCGGGGAAAGTCACCAATATCACCAGAACAGGTTGTTTAACCATCCAAATGATTTCTAGACAGTTTTATTAAGTTAAAAAAGTTACCAAGTTCTCCTTTAAATGAAGTAATTTATATAAAAAAACTAATATTCTCTGTTTATGTAATCTTTATGAAAAAAGAGAGATGTCAGTCGTTCTCATCTCAGCTCATTACGTTTTAATCTGCCCCGCCCACGGAGAGCGCGCGCTATTCAAACGCAAATGACTGAGACAAACGGTGAACACCCACATATCAGCTTGAGAAAACACATCAAGTTTATTCAGATCATTGTACTTGTTTACACTGTCTCGCAGCGCTGTGAGGAATAATAATAATGGAAAATATACCTCAGAAGTGCTGGTATTTCGAGGAGCAACGGATGGAATGTTTTTTTTCATTCTCAAGTAAATCGCGTTTCTGTGTGTGAATGAATGATCTGCTTATAGCAAACTATTTTGCTATACTGAGTAAAAATCGACTGAAATATGTTGAAATAAAATGTATTTGTATAAGCAACGTATTAAACTGCAAATTAACATTTATATTCCTTATAATAAAAACGAAAGACCTATGTTACAGACAAATGAAAGACAACATTTCGTTGATTAGTTTTGGATAGATTACACATTTTTATTGTAAAATATCTGCCACCTCAAATAAGCTTTTGTTTGCCAATTTTTGCTAATATGTTAAATATAGTATGTTTTGTCAATGTAGGCTATATTCGAAGTAATCCTTAACTTTGAAATATGTATGATAACATGTAGGGATGCACCGATCCATATTTTTTCACTTCCGATCCGATCCCGATACCTGAATTTGGATATCGGCCGATACCGATACTATTCCGATACCAGAGCTGTGTTTGCTTTAATATTATTATCATTATTGTTTATTTTATACGATGCTGAAATAAACTTCTCTCAACAGGCAAGTATGAATGATATGTTATGTAGGTATGTATGCATGCATGTCCCAAAAGGCAACTTGAGGTAAGTATAAGGTCAGAAAAGGAAGTCAGAAAAATTGAAAATCCTGTTAACAGGAAAAATCCCATTCTGAAAACAAATATGCAACTGTAAGGGTTTCAAATTGATTGTCACGTCAATATTTATTACATTCCCAAAATGTCAAATACTTGTGTCTTGAAATATAAGAAAAGTGCAAGTGTAAACATATTACACACACACTATCTGAAGGGTGATCCTCGCTCCGATGCGGTAAATGCTCGATCAACATCAGCATCGTGCAAACAGACAAGCGGATTTTGCCTCAGACGCGCGTCAGTTTCGCTTCAAACTTTTGCTTTTTACGCACGTCAATTTTTCTCGACGCGCGAATGGATTCAAAATATTCAAGCGTCCAACTAGACGAGGTAGACGCGAATTTGACGCGCTATTCGCATTTGGTGTGAACGCACAGTAACGTGGTGCTTTTTTAAATGTTTGATTGCGTTTGTTGTGTTGTAAGACGCGAGGAAGCTTCAAAGTGCTCTGAATTACAGCTTTGCAAACATTGCATTTTGCTGTCTTGCTCTGCGGTGTTTCCAGTGTGAAGTATATTCACACAGCGGACGTTGTTGGCTAGCCGCAAACTGCGGAATGGATTTCCTGAGCGGGGGCGTGTCTCATAACTTTGTGTCTCATTGAGCCCGCGCCTCCGTTCAGGAAATCCATTCCACAGTTTGCAGCCAGCTAGCAGACTAGCCGGTGGGAATCACTTTTGGAGTCATTTCAGCAGACGTTAAAGCGAGCGCAGACATGACTCATGGATATCGGATATCTCCGCAGGTTGGATCGGGAAAATCCGATACGTGAATTACGCTGGTATCGGGTCCCGATACCGATACTGGATCGGATCGGCCCCATCCCTAATAACATGTATACTTTAGTTTTTACAAAGAAAGATTACATTTCAATTGTTGTTGTAATTGTAACCTTTTTAATAAAAAATATATATTTACAAGGTAGATGTAAACAAATTTTAAAAGGTAAATATAAGCCTTTTCTTTAAATAATTTTTATTGTGTTTTATTATTGACAAATTTGGGGAGAGGATACATATTCCAAAACTGAAAATACAGTATGATGTCAAAAAAAATGTGACATGCTTCCAACTGTGAACCAATTTGGTAGTATATATATATATATATATATATATATATATATATATATATATATATATATTGCTCTTGCATTCTTTCTTGTGGCTATAGGTGACACACCTGAATGAATGGCTCATTAAGTATGCGGGCCCCAATATGCATGATGGTGTTGAAACGTTGACGGCTATAAATACAGCTCGCAGGCAGCTGATATCTGGTTTTTCATCACCGAAGCTAACCAGAGCGTGTGCATGCACGGCAAGATACGCAGTACTCGTTCCCTCTTCTAGAGAGAACCGAGGTTACGTTAGTAAACCTTATAAATGTAGACGGGGAGGCCCAGCCTGCCGCCATACATATATCTTGCAAGGCAATCCCTCTTGACCAGGCCCACGACTAAGCCATGCTTCTCGTGGAGTGCGCTCTGACATCCAACGGGCACTGCATACCCTTGGAAGTGTACGCCAACGCAATGGCGTCAACTATCCATCTGGATAGGCTCTGTTTCGACGCGGCTAGTCCCTTGGAACGTCCGCTGAACGAAACGAAGAGCTGCTCCGTCTGTCTGAAGACAGATGAGCGAGACACATAAGCTCTTAATGCCCTGACTGGACAAAGGAAGCTCGCGTCTCCTTCCTCGTCAGAGACCGGTAGGGCTGACAGGGAAATGACCTGCGCCATAAACGGTGCGTTGAGGGATTTTGGAACATAACCGTGCTTAGGTTTGAGTATAACTCTTGAGTCATTAGGCCCAAACTCCATGCACGTCGCGCTTACTGAGAGCGCGTGTAAGTCCCCTATGCGCTTCACCGAAGCGAGAGCCAGAAGAAACACTGTCTTGAAAGAGAGGTGTTTAAGATCAATCGTCTGTAAAGGCTCGAATGGGTCACCTTTCATGGCCTCCAGTACCACAGAAAGGTCCCATACGGGGATTGAGGGAGGTCTGGGAGGATTCAGTCTCTTAGCTCCTCTAAGGAAGTGGATGACTAAATCGTTCCTTCCTATTGACTGACCAAGCATTGTTTTTGAGAACGCTGCTATGGCCGCCACATAAACTTTGAGCGTGGAAGGGGACCTGCCCTTGTCCAACAGCTCTTGTAGGAAGGAGAGAACCTCCGTCACCCCACAGTCTGGGGGCGACACGCCACGAGCTGTGCACCAGCTGGAGAACACTGACCATTTCGAGGAATAGAGACAGGCATGAGCTCTAGCCTGCGTGATCGTGTTTAACACTCCGCTTGGGAGGTCAGCGGGTACCCGTTGATGGCCCAAACATGAAGGGACCACAGCTCTGGGCGCGGATGCCAAATTGAGCCCTTGGCCTGAGAGAGGAGGTCCCTCCTCACTGGCACTGGCCATGGGGCAGTGCTCGCTAGCTGCATTAGAACTGGGAACCAGGGTTGGTTTTTCCAGAACTGCGCTACGAGTAGCACTGAGCATCCTTCTTCCCTGATCCGCTCTATCACCTGAGGCAGGAGAGAGACGGGAGGAAAGGCATAGAGCGGGCGGCGGGGCCATACATGAGCCAGCGCGTCCCTGCTCTTGGCGAAAAATTGCAGACAGTGAGCGTTTTCTTGAGACGCGAACAGGTCTACTTCCGCTGTGCCGAATTTCTTCCACAGCAGCTGGACTGTCTGTGGGTGTAGAGACCACTCGCCTGTCGGAACATTGTTCCTGGACAGTCTGTCCGGTCCTACGTTTAGAAGCCCTGGCACATGCGCTGCTCTCAGCGAGAGCAGGTTGCGCTGAGCCCACACCAGGAGGCGTTCTGTCAGCCTGTGCAGGTTTCGGGACCTGAGGCCGCCCTGGCGATTTATGTAGGACACCACTGACATGTTGTCCGAACGGACCAGGACGTGGTGTCCTTGTATTTAGGGACAAAAACGCGTCAGCGCGTTGTCTACTGCCAGCATTTCGAGGCAGTTTGTGTGCAGAAGCTTCTCCCGTTCCGACCATTGGCCGAAGAACGGTCTGCCCTCGAGCAGCGCTCCCCATCCCGAGGTGGATGCGTCCGTAGACACTACCTTCACACTCGAGGAAGTCCCCAGGCTTACACCTGATTGGTACCAGTCGTTTGCTTTCCAAGGTTTCAGAGCTGCGATGCATTTCTGATTGACCTTGAGACGAAGCAGACCGGAAGCCCACGCTCGGCGCGGCACTCGCGCTTTCAGCCAGAACTGCCGCGGCCTGTGCGAGTACGCGCATCAGCTCTGACTCGATGCTACCTCTTTTGCCTGACGATGCGTAGACAGAGGGCGCGAGATCCACAGAGCTCGCCCAATCCTCACTGCCCGATGCCAGGAGAGAGCAGGAATCATCCTCCCCCAATGCGGCTTTTTCATCAGCGTCATCGACGGAAGCGGCGGCAGACGGCGGCCGCTGTCCGTCAGGAAGAGACACTGACGAAGCCGGTGAAGCTGACGGGCGAACCGGCGAGCTTTGACGGGTGGGGGAAGGTTCCGGGACCCGCTGAGCACGGCGCTTTTTATGGCGCGGCACTACAGCGGGCGGAGGTGAAGTCTCAGTGAAATATGCCAGGCGAGTCCTCAGAGTCGAAGGCGGCGCGGCCAGCGACTTCAGTGACGACTCGTCCGGCTGCAAGTGCTTCCTCAGACGGCGCGGCTTCTCTCCGGATCCAGCGATGCGTGTGCTTCGCTGAAGAGATGAAAAATCAGATATCAGCTGCCTGCGAGCTGTATTTATAGGCCTAAGCCACGCCCGTTTCGGCGGGAC
Organism: Leuciscus idus; assembly: GCA_021554675.1. NCBI lineage: Eukaryota > Metazoa > Chordata > Actinopteri > Cypriniformes > Leuciscidae > Leuciscus > Leuciscus idus. The sequence continues at coordinate 7,995,624 of CM038621.1, read as the reverse complement.
GTGACGCAGTGGGCGCGAAGCACCCTCATTGGGTCTGACGTCACGCTAGGCCTCGCTCGATAGGCTGCTGCAGTTGCCACAGAACAGCCAATAGGCACACGAGCCGTCTTGCCTACACTGTAAAAAAAAATCCTAATTTTACAGAAAATAACTGTGATTTTTTTGACGATCATTTTCTTTAATTTTAAATTGTAGTCAAAACACTGTAAAATTACAAATAATATCTGTAAAATAAAAATTCAGCTGTTATTTTAGGTATTGTGACATTAATGACAAATTACAGTAATTCACATTTTTTATACAGAAAATTGATTGTATTTTTCATACAGTATTTTTTCTGTTTTCTTAAATTACATAAAAATGTATGTAAAATTACAAATATAATCTGTAATTTAACAGAAACAAAACAGTTAAATGATAAAATGGTCAAATGACTGTCAGCTCCCCAAAAAACTGTAAAACATCCTAAATTAAATAAACTGAAAAACACTGTTATTTCACAGGTATTTCCTGCATTATTATGATCATATACCTTCATTGTAAAAAAAATCGTAAAAAAAGGGTCAAATGACTGGCAGCTGCGGCTGCCAAACAAAAACCGTAAAATTAAAGTAAAAAATTCTAATTTAAATAAACCGAAAAAACGCTGTTATTTCACAGGTATTTCCTGCATTATTATGATCAAATACCTTCATTGTAAAAAAATCGTAAAAAAAGGGTCAAATGACTGGCAGCTGCGGCTGCCAAACAAAAACCATAAAATTAAAGTAAAACATCCTAAATTAAATAAAGTGTAAAACACTTTAAAATAAATTTGATGTCACCATGATTGAGATCAGTGTCTGCTTTTGTTGGGCTCATGACCCTTGAGCTTTAAAATTTAGTTTTCTCTGGCTGCTTTAACTGTGTATTTGATACACATTTGTTATAGCAATAAATGCAGGAGAAAATATCAGATGATCTTGGTCATGCATTGATTTGATTTGAGATTTGATTGTCATATCAGTGAATCAGATCATCATATGATTATGATGATCTGATTCACTGATATGACAATCAAATCTCAGAATATAATAGCTTAGATCAAGGATAGGCAACTCCGGTCCTGGAGGGCCACTGTCCTGCAGAGTTTAGCTTCAGCCCTGATAAAAACTCACCTGCCTGTATCTATCTAGTAATCCTGAAAACACTGATTGCCTTGTTCAGGTGTGTTTAATAGGGTTGGAGCTAAACTCTGCAGGACAGTGGCCCTCCAGGACCGGAGTTGCCTATCCCTGGCTTAGATTATGCAATATGTAGATGGGTTTTAACTTTATACAAAATCTTTAATTAATGGCAAAAAAATTCACATGGCCCTTGAAATATTGTGGTATCAGTATGTAACAATCTATAAAAAAATATATATAATTTAGAAAAAGTTTTGAGCTGGTTCATTTTTTTAGTAGTTTCAATAAAACTTCAACTTCTAAACCTCTGTTAATTCTCAATAAGAATGTTAGTATGAAAGAAATAAAGTCTGGATTGTAATAAGTGAAGATGCTGAGATCCTGAGAGATCTGGTAGTGTTTAATGTTCTGATGGTGTTTAAAGTGTTTCTGTATGGTGAGTTTCGTGTGTCACCATTGTGTTGAAGAGTAGAGCCTGAGCTTCAGTTCAGGATGAGCAGAGAAACACTGATGAAATGCTGCATGTTGCTTTATTTAACTGACAGTAACTGTGTAGTTGCTGATGCAGTGATGTATAGTCACAGCAAATCATGCATGTAGTTAACTGCATGTTTTTGAGTAAAAAATTCAGAAAATAAATGTGAAATAACTGTGTTTAAATTGTGTGTTTCTGTTAAAAAAGATTAATGAAGATTTCTGTAAAAGTATTTTGCACTTATTTAAATTAGGATATTTTACATTAATTTTACGGTTTTTGTATGGCAGCCGTTGCTGTCATTTCATACAGTCATTTGACTGTTTTTTTATGGGATTCTTTTACAATGAAGGTGTTTGATCGTAATAATTCAGGAAATAGCTGTAAAATAACAGTGTTTTTCTATAAAACATTTAAGGAAAATTTCTGTAAAAGTTTTTTGCACTTCATTTAAATTAGGATATTTTACTTTATTTTTACGGTTTTTGTTTGGCAGCCGTAGCTGACAGTCATTGACCGTTTTTTTACGATTTTATTTTTTACAGTGTATGTCTGTATGCTGCCACAACGCGTTTTACAATAATACAAAATTAAGGATAATTTTTTGGCTTCAATATCTCGCGGAAAAGGGATTTTCCCCTAGCGTAAGATACTTACGCAGTACGAGAGCCCTCTCGTAAGAGAACTCTAGGCAACGACATCCATTAGTCAAAAGTCTTATTGACACATATTTAGTATGTGTTTTGTGGCCATATTTCAAAAACTTTAGTTTTTTGTTTTTTTCAATAACCATGCATAAACATTATTCTCTCAAAAATACAAACATGTACATGCATGTTGCTCACATATTATGGTAGCCCTGTTTGTGCTAAATAGAGTGTAATTATACCTTTGCCATTAATATGTTTATAAGCAACTGAAAAAAGCACAAATGTCAGGGCATGTCAGAACATCTCAAGGACCCCAAAAACCCCTCCCCAGAGGGTTAAGGTGTCAAGGTCTATTTCTCCCCTTAATTTTTGCTTTTTTCAGGTCAAAATACTCAATTTTCTGTTGTAGACTCCATTTATATAGGGTACGGATATCACCCTGTGCCATTTTTGGATAAAAAGTTTTTTTTTAAAACACACACACAAGCCTCATGCAACAGAAATAAAAAGGAAAAGTACTACACTGCCCACCTCTGTATCACTTTGTGCTGTAGGCCTTTCCTATTTCCTCCAAAGGACAGTCATCTGAGAGGGTTTCTTCACTGTCCTGTGCAAAAGAAACAAATGGGTATTACAAAGTGTTGCACTTTCTTCCCTTTTGATGTAAAGTTAGAAAAGTCCACTTACTACACATATTTTTTTGCCACCACTTTCTTGGGAACAGGTAAAAGTGTTTGTGTATTATGTAAAACTGCACAAAAGAGGAGAACACAATGGCATTACAATGAACTACACTAGGAATTTTTTTTTTATCAATAACTAATGGCAAACTATTTTTACATTAAGTTCAGCAGTTTTCACCTTCACAAGTCAAAGCAATTGATCACTACTCAATATTTATCAGTTGAAATGACTGTACCAGCCATTTGGATTATAGGCATACTTAATTTAATGCAGCAACAAATTATTTTACAGTGTAGCAAGATTATTTAAAACTCATTTACCAGTAATGAAGGTGTTGCTGTTAATGGTCCCTGGCTTTTGGTCTAAGCAAGAGCTGCCCCCATGATGCCCTCCACAATGGGTCGGTTCACAAGAGGGCCAGCTTTTCTGCCTGGGTATAATGTGGGGGTGCAGGACCACCACCTGTTTTTTCTTGCTCCGCCTTTTTCTTGGTTGCTGTTATAAACAGACAAACACATAATTTAACAGTGTTTTTTTTTTTTTTTTTTTGGTAAAAGAGACTAAATAGTAGAAGTAGAAAAGATTACCATTTTGAAGAATATTCTTGTACTTCACTTTTACTTGTTCCCATGTTCTAGTGGGTCCTGAGGTGGCTCTGGCATTAAGCAATTATGAAATACAAGAATATATACTGTAATAAGTGATAGAACCATAACATGGTGAGCACTTACGCATTTAATTTGTCTGCTACTTTTTGCCAGCCCTCTCTCCTGGCTTTTGCAGACTTTGAGATGTTCCCTGGCATTTTAATTAAGTTTTCAAATTCAGCACAACCTTCAAGCAATAACTCTTGCTCTGCTGCGGAGAAAAACTGAGTGCGCTCTTTGGCCATGGTGAGCAGCCAATAGCAGCGTTGCTGATCAATGTTTCTACTATTGATACATATCCCCTTTTAAACCAGCGCATGAACGCGCAATTATCGCAGATAACTCAATCCAGCGATACTAATCATAACCGACAGGTGTTTGAAGAACCTAATTAGCCGGATCATGATTAGCACGACGATATTATCTTGGATGTCTTAGGCTATGTTTACACGGAAACGATCTGAAGAGAAAACGCAAAAGTGGTGTTGCGTTATCACTTTTTATTCTGTTTAGACGAGCGTTATGGGGGGAAATCTGCGTGCATACACAGCAACATCCCCAGTTCAATTCAATTCAAATTTATGTGTATAGCGCTTTTCACAATACATATTGTTTCAAAGCAGCTTTACAGAAAGCACATTTCAGAAATGTACATAGAAAAATACAGTTAGTTAATCATGTATTAATTTAGGGCATAACATATCGCCAGCGTTGAGTCGTCTCTTCACAGGCGTCGAGTCGTCTCTTCACGGGTGTTGGGGCATCTGAAGTTTCCATGAGAGGCTGGATACAAACTGGAGCTGACGAACTCTATTTACCTCGGGACTAGCGTCCCGAGATAACAACGGAAAAGCAGATGGGAAATAATTAGCATAGCTGCTGTTCATAATATTAATGCATTCGATCTGATTCAACTGTGGTATAAAAGGTAATCATTATGTGAATGCTTGGCTAAAGAGATGCGTCTTTAATCTAGTTTTAAACTAGGACAGCGAGTCTGAGCTTCGAACAATATCAGGAAGGCCATTCCAGAGTTTAGGAGCTAAATGTGAAAACACCCTCCCTCCTTTAGTGGACTTAGATATCCTAGGAATGGCCAGAAGCCTTGAATTTAGTGATCTTAAAGAGCGGGATGGATTGTAGGGCGATAAAAGTTCCGTTAAATACCCAGGAGCAAAACCATTTAGGGCTTTATAGGTCAGTAGTAATACTTTGTAATTGATACGGAACTTAATAGGTAACCAGTGTAGAGATGATAGAATTGGTGTTATATGATCATATTTTCTTGACCTAGTAAGAACTCTAGCAGCTGCATTTTGGACTAACTGTAGCTTGTTTATTGAGGATGCAGGACAACCAACTAATAAAGCAGTACAGTAATCTAGTCTCGAGGTCATGAATGCATGAACTAACTTTTCTGCATCAGAAACAGATAGCATGTTACGTAGCTTAGCAATGTTTCTAAGGTGGAAAAAGGCTGTTCTTGTAACATATGAAATATGATTTTCGAAAGACAAGTTGCGGTCTAGTATAACACCCAGGTCTTTTACTGTAGTGGATAAAGTAACAGGACATCCTGCTAAATTAAAGTTGTATAGTGAGAGGTTTTGTGGGCAGTTTTTTGGACCAATAAGTAATACCTCCGTTTTATCTGAATTTAATAGCAGAAAATTACACGTCATCCAGTATTTTATATCTTTAACGCACTCTGTCAATTTAGATAATTTAGTGTTTTCATCTGGTCGTGATGAAATATATAATTGAGTGTCATCAGCATAACAGTGGAAATTAATTCCATGTTTTCTTATAATATTACCAAGTGGCAGCATATATTTTGAGAATAGCAGAGGGCCTAACACAGATCCTTGCGGCACTCCATAGTTTACTGACGTTATCTTCGATTTTACCCCATTTAAACAGACAAAATGGTAGCGGTATGATAAGTACAATCTAAACCAGCTTAATGCCTGTCCATGAACACCAGTGTAGTTTTGTAGTCGATCTAAGAGTATTTTGTGATCTATAGTGTCGAACGCAGCGCTAATATCGAGTAAAACTAGTATTGAGATACAGCCTTGGTCAGAAGCTAGAAGTAAATCATTTGTAATTTTATCGAGCGCAGTTTCTGTGCTATGATGCGGCCTGAATCCTGACTGAAATTTTTCATAGATATCATTTTCTTGCAAGAAAGAGCACAATTGAGCAGACACAACTTTTTCTAGTATTTTAGACATAAATGGAAGATTTGAAATGGGTCTGTAATTTGCTAGGTTATTATGATCTAATTGTGGTTTCTTAATGAGAGGTTCTCTTACGAGAGGTCTCTCGTACTGCGTAATATCTTACGCTAGAGGAAAATCTCTTTTTCGCGAGATATTTTAAGCCAAAAATTATCCTTAATTTTTAAATAATGTAAAACGCGTTGCGGCAGCATGCAGACATAGGCAAGACGGCTCGCGCGCCTATTGGCTGCCCTGCGGCAACTGCAGCAGCCTATCGAGAGAGGCCCTTCGTCAGATCCAATAGGGGCGCTTCGCGCCTACTGCGTCACGTCCCGCCGAAACAGGCGTGGCTTGGGGCTATAAATACAGCTCGACAGGTTGATAGTATCTGATTTTTCATCTCTTCAGCGAAGCTCTCGCATCGCTGGATCCTGATAGGAAGAAGCCGCGCCGTTTGAGAAAGCCTTCTGCGGGACGAGCCTTTGCATCAGAAGCCGCTGGTCGACAAATGGCCGCCTTCAGTCGCCGTTCCTGCTACGCTATCCGGCGTATTATATCCTTTTTACACTCTCTTTCTAAAAGAGCCGAGCGTCTTTTTTAAGATGCCTCGCACCTTTTGTGGCTCGTGCCGAGCCCCACTCAGCGACGGGGACCGCCATGTCATCTGCGTTTCCTGCCTGGGTGAGGAACACGCAGCTCTCGCGCTCGCTGACGGCGGCTGCCCTCACTGCGAGCTGATGCCCATGGTGACTCTGAGGACTCGCCTGGCATCTTTCGCCGACACGCTCCTGCCTCAGGTATTAGAGCGAATCAGGGAAAACTGATGCTCAGTGCTACTTGTGGCTCTGTTCTGGAAGAACCAGGCTTGGTTCCCAGTTCTGATGCAGCTGACAAGCACTGCCCCGTGGCCGATACCAGTGAGGAGGGACCTCCTCTCTCAGGCCAAGGGCTCGATCTGGCATCCTCGCCCAGAGCTGTGGTCCCTACATGCGTGGGCCATCAACGGGTACCCGCTAACCTCCCGGTGGGAGTGTTAAACACGATCACGCAGGCTAGGTATGCCCTTCTACTAGACAGTTCTATTCCTTTCTAGCAGGTGCACAGCTCGTGGCATATCACCCCCGGACTGTGGGGTGACGGAGGTTCTCTCCTTCCTGCAAGAGCTACTGGATAAGGCTGGAACCCCATCCAAGCTCAAGGTTTATGTGGCGGCCATAGCAGCGTTTACTAAACCAACGGTTGGCCAGTCACTTGGGAGGAACGATCTGGTCATCCGCTTCCTTAGAGGAGCTAAGAGGCTGAATCCTCCCAGACCTCCCTCAGTCCCCATGTGGGACCTTTCTACGGTTTTGGAAGCCATGAAAGGTGCCCCATTCAAGCCAATCCAATCAATAGATATCAAACACTGGTCTTTCAAGACAGTGTTTCTTCTGGCTCTCGCTTCGGTAAAGCGTATAGGGGACTTGCAAGCGCTCTCAGTGAGCGCGATGTGTATGGAATTTGGGCAAAATAACTCGAAAGTCATACTCAAACCAAGGCACGGGTACGTTCCTAAATCCCTCAGCACACCGTTTAGGGCTCAGGTCATTTCCCTGTTGGCCCTGCCAGTCTATAATGAGGAAAAGGACGCAAGCTTCCTTTGCCCGGTCAGGGCATTAATGTGTCTCGCTTGACTGTCTTCAGACAGACAGAGCAACTCTTTGTGTCATTCAGCGGACGTTCTAAGGGACTAGCTACGTCAAAACAGAGTCTATCCAGGTGGATAGTTGATGCTATAGCGCTGGCTTACACTTCTAAGGGCCTGCAGTGCCTGTTGGGTGTCAGAGCGCACTCCACAAGAGGCATGGCCTCGTCGTGGGCTTGGTCTAGCGGGATTGCCTTGCAGGATATCTGTATGGCAGCAGGCTGGGCCTCCCCGTCTACATTTATAAGGTTTTATAACCTAGAGGTTCCCGCCTTGCAGGCTAAGCTGCTTTCGGTCTAATAAATCAGTATTGTCTGCCCTGATGCTATCGGCTCAGAATACTGAAACTGCTTGAGTGCTGCTCGCTGATCGAATAAATAACTCTATGGGCAGTGTGTAAGACCCATAATATTCATCAGTCCAGGCCGAGTTTTTCGCCCTGACTGTGTGGAAAACTATTGATATAATTTGCTCCTTATAGGACGCTACTTATTATGATGCTGTTCTAGCCCCTCTTTCCCGGACTCTCTGCGAGTCCCTGGTGATCATGCACTATATGAGCCCCGGGCACCTGCCCTTGGAACTTTGGTGTTGGATCTCAGCACGCACAGCGTTTTACACTGTGTTCCCCTAGCATAAGATATTACGCAGTACGAGAGACCTCTCGTAAGAGAACGTACTCGGTTACTAACGTAACCTCGGTTCTCTCTAGAAGAGGGAACGAGTACTGCGTATCTTTGCCGTGCCTGCAACATGCTCTGGTTCGCTTCGGCGATGAAAAACCAGATTCTATCAGCCTGTTGAGCTGTATTTATAGCCCCAAGCCACGCCTGTTGCGGCGGGACGTGACGCAGTAGGCGCGAAGTGCCCCTATTGGATGTGACGTCACGAAGGGCCTCTCTCGATAGGCTGCTGCAGTTGCCGCAGGGCAGCCAATAGGCGCACGAGCCGTCTTGCCTATGTCTGCATGCTGCCACAACGCGTTTTACATTATTTCAAAATTAAGGATCATTTTTGGCTTCAATATCTTGCGGAAAAGAGATTTTCCTCTAGCGTAAGATATTACGCAGTACTCGTTCCTGCTTCTAGAGAGAACCGAGGTTACGTTTGTAACCGAGTACGTTTTATAACTGCCAACTTGAATATTCTTGGAACATGACCTAAAGATAAAGACGAGTTAATAATATTGAGAAGAGGCTCTTCCACTACAGGTAACACTTCTTTCAGTAGTTTAGTGGGTATTGGATCTAATAAACATGTTGTTGGTTTAGATGCAATGATACGTTTATTTAGCTCTTCCTGTCCTATAGTTGTAAAGTGGTGTAGTTGTTCTTGAGGGGCGATAATTGAGGCTGAATCATAAGACACCATTAAAGATTGTACATTTACAATTTTGTTTCTGATGCTTTCTATTTTCTCAGTGAAGAAATTCATAAAATCATTACTACTACACTGTAACGGAAGATTTTGATCAGGTGATGTCTGTTTATTTGTTAGTCTAGCCACGGTGTTAAATAAAAACCTTGGATTATTTTTGTTATTTTCTATTAGTTTGCGGAGATGCTCAGCCCTGGCTGCTTTTAGGGCCTTTTTATAATGTGACATACTGGGCCCTATTTTAACGATCTGAAACGCAAGTGTCAAGCGCAAAGCGCAAGTAACTTTGTGGGCGGATCTCCGGCGCTGTTGCTATTTTCCCGGCGGGATAAATGCCTCTTGCGCCCGACGCAAATCTAAAAGGGGTTGGTCTGAAGTAGCTTCATTATTCATAGGTGTGGTTTGGGCATAACGTGACATAAACCAATCAGAGCGATATCTCACATTCCCTTTAAGAGCAGGCACGCTTGTTCTAAAGCTAACATCACAAATTTCAGCAGTATGTAGTATGCAAGTCACCATGTAATGATCAGTGACATCATCACTTTGCGGTATAATATCTACTGTATATCGGTTGGATTGGTTCCATGTGATATAATTAAATCTAGTGTATGATTAAGACGATGAGTGGGACCGGTGACGTTTCGCTTGACCCCAAAGGAGTTTAATAAATCTGTAAACGCAGCCCCTAACGCATCATTTGTGTTATCTACATGTATGTTAAAATCTCCAACAATTAATGCTTTATCGACATTGACCAATAGATCTGAGAGAAGTCTGCAAACTCTTTTAGGAAATCATCATAGGGCCCTGGAGGTCTATATACAGTAGCCAAGGCTAGAGATAATAGGGATTTCTTTCTTACATCTAAGAGCGTAATATTTAGCACAAGTACTTCAAACGAATTAAACCTGTGACCTGTTTTCTGAGTAACATTAAGAATATCTCTATAGATTGTTGCAACACCGCCACCACGACCAATCAGACGGGGCTCATGCTTATAACAGTATCCTGGTGGAGTAGACTCATTAAGACCGAAATAATCATTTGGTTTAAGCCAGGTTTCAGTAAGGCAAAGTACATCGAAACTATTATCTGTGACCATTTCATTTACAATAACCGCCTTAGGTAATGTTTAGATGACCTAGCTTTAGAAATTGTTTTTGTTCACTAATATTGATATTTTCTGGTTTAATCACAATTAGATTTTTCCTAGATCCTACAGTAGATTTAATGTTTGATTTCACTAAACGAGGAATAGACACAGTTTCTATATAATGTTCTACATTGGTACTTATATCGATTAAGTTGGGACAGCAAAGACTGTCTGTGATTTGGACTTTGACTTACAAGTCATTTGGTGTTTAACGTCTTGGAGATGTTGTCCGACAGAAGAGCCGCTCCGATTCTGCTGGGGTGAAGGCCATCAGCATGGAAGAGCTAGGTCGCTCCCAGAACAGATTCCAATTATTTACAAAGAGCAGTTTCTGTTCATTACACCATGACATTAACCATTCATTTACAGCAAATAATCTACTGAACCTTTCATGTCCTAGTCGGTACGTGGGAAGCGGTCCAGACACAATGATCGTTGTTTCAGGCGATGTGCTGCGTACTGTCTCGATCAGGCTCCTGTAGTCCTTCTTCAGAACCTCCGTCTGCCGCAGCCTGATGTCGTTCATTCCTGCGTGCAGCACGACAGCTCCGTCGCGCTCGTCACCATTCAGGATCTCGGGAACCTGCGCAGCTACATCGAGAACACGAGCACCAGGAAAGCAGTGAGTGCGCACCTTACCTTTACCTGAGGTAGCGTGGACATGCCGGACGATCGAACTGCCGATGATCACAGCGTCACAGCGTTCCGTCTCGCGTAGAGGGGAGAAGCGGTTCCGGGTGGAGATCTCGAAGACCTGGAGGGGCGGAGAGGTCCTTGCTCTGGTCCTTGCTCCTTGCTTTAAAAAAAAATCTTTCTTTTAGGCACACACAGACGTCAAGATTCAGTCAATGCATCTCAACAATGGTGACGAGCAGAATATTCAATTAGGAAAAGTAAATTACATAGACAATTCAGATCATAATTTATTCATACCGCAATGCATGATGGGAGCCATTAATGAGTTGTGATTGGTGGCAGCCACTGCAACATGCTTTATTATTGTCACCATTGTTGAGATTCACAGGCTGATTATTGATGTATGTGTTTCTGAATAAATTCATTTGAAAGGCTTTTGATCAGAACAATGTTTATTAAATATTTTGAATTATAAGTAAAGTACTGATAATCGTAGGCTGAAGAATCACAAAGCTGCTGCTAACAAGTTAAACCAAACTATCTCAATAAGTTTCACTTTTCAGATCACAGCATGATTATGTCAAAACATAACCAACACTATCAGATCACACTTTACTTTGTTCATTTAACTGTTACAAAGCAATAACAGCAGACAAACAGTAAACATATAAGGGTCAAGAGCCCAGTAAAGCAAACACCCATCGCCATAATGGTAACTTACAATTTGTGATTTTCTCCTTCAGTGATTCTGCTTGTTAACATCAGGTGTCTTCAATAATGCTCAATAATCACTTAATTAATCACTTAATTATCTCATTAACTTTAACACTCTTGAGTGTTAATTTAACACTCATATTTTAACACTTTACACTCTTGAATGTGGACTCCCAGGAGTGTTAATTTAACACCGCTCCATCTGAAAGCAGGTGATGGCGATTTACTACTAATCAAAGAACCGGCTTTACTGATGAGATGCGCATAACAATATCGTGCGATATATTCGCCATTATAACAGATGAATAATAAATTAGCAGTGATACTACCAATATCACTACTTTAGGACTGAAATCCTGGATATAACCCGTATCCTTTCAGTGATACGGGTGTAAATAAGACGATCGATAGGTGAGACCATGCGTGCAATGCTAGCGGGCTAAGGCTAGTAGCGGAAGCTCGAAAGTTGGATATAAGTAGCGATATCAAAGCAATCTGATTGTTTTTTATAAAGAATAGTATCGGAGATATGTTCACACGCTGTAAAAATAGAAAATTTTCGTTTGTAAATAAATGTGAAAGAAGAAAATCAAGAATTATGAATCAATTTCGACGGAGCTCCAAACACAAACAACACGCTTAGTCGTGACGCATGCGCAGTATATCAGTATTAAATTAACACTGCTCAGTGTTTATATGAGTCCACACTCAGAGTGTTATAACTAACACCGAAGCATTGTTAAAGTTCATGGGATAATTAAGTGATTAATTGTGTGATGATTGACCATTATTGAAGACACCTGATGTCAACAAGCAGAATCACTGAAGGAGAAAATTAATTTTAAATGGTCACCATTATGGTGATCGGTGTTTAGTTTATTTGCACTCTTGAACCTTACTTTATTAACTTTAGATTTTGCTTGGCTACTGTAATTCAGTTATAACAGCCAGATGAACAAAGAGAAACGATGATCTGATGGTGTTGGTTGTGTTTTAACAATCACTAGTTGGCCTGAATCACTGAGCTCATTGAGAGCATAATGTCTGAGTTAAGTTTACCTTACGTATTATATCAGCACTGTCCTTGCAGAGCATGACATTTTTAGCTTGGTCAATGAAATCCAAATGATCAAACCAATAGCACAAAAAAATTAAAAACTTCTTAAAAAGTATTTTATGAAGGCACACACACAAAAGAAGTGTTTCTTCTTTTTTTTCCTTTTTTTTTGTATGTAATACATCAAAGGTTTTGGAGTGATTACTTTAATTTAATTATTTTGATGTATTTTTGCAGGTATCAAGAAAAGTGTTTTTTGAAGTGCATAATAATGATACTGTTGTATTTTGCATAGTTTTTTTTTTGATATTTTTGTGTGTATATATATTTTTCTTTTTTCTTGTTTTGTATTGGTTAGTAATATGATGTTTGGACATGTGATCACCTGGAGATATAAAGGGTTGCACATCTGTAGTCAATTTGTCTGATGAAGAGCCTGCATGCTTGAAACGTAACATACGCTATATGATAGCTGTCTTGAAAATAAATATTTTTGATAATTTTGGCGCTTAGGTGTTGCCGATTTTATATTTTTTACATGAAGGCACACACAGACATCAAGATTTAGCGTATGAATCTCAGGAATGGTGACAAACAGATCGACTCTGAAAATAAGCTCATTATTTATTCATGCAGCAATGCATGATGGGAGCCATGAATGTGTTTTGATTGGTGGCAACCAGAATGCACTGCAACATGCTTTATAATTGTCACCATTGTTGAGATTCACAGGCTGATTCTTGATGTCTGTGTGTCTAAAAACAAAAAAATATAGATTTTTGTATGTGAACAACTTTTAAGAAACTATTTGGATTACATTGTAAAAGTAAAAATATTATGTTTATCAATGACAGTGCTGCTATATTACTAAAGTAAATCTAACTCAGAAATTGGGGTCTATATGAGTTCAGTGATTCAGGTTAAATGTTTGTCAAATAATGATTATTTTAAACACAACCAACACCATCAGATCACCTTTTCTCTTTGCTCATATGGCTGTTATAACTCAGGTACAGCAGCCAAACAAAATCTAAAGTTAAAGATTTAAGGGTCAAGAGCCCAACTAAAACAAACACTGATCACCATAATGGTAACATACCAATTACGGTTTTCTCCTTCAGTGATTCTTCTTGTTAACATCAGATGTCTTCAATAATGCTCAATCATCACTAAATTAATCACTTAATTGTCTCATTAACTTTAATACTCTTGAGTGTTAATTTAACACTCATATTTTAACACTTTACACCAGGGCTATTCAATTAGTTTCATTCGAGGGCCGCATTATCAAATCGAAAAGTTGAGGTGGGCCGGTGGGTTGGTTTGGGAGTTTATCTTATTTATTGAAACATAAAAGTTTCAATAAATAAGCTAAATTAACCCTAAAAAAGTGTGGTATTTACTTGGAATACCCAACAGTGGTGCCCAACAGTAGCCTATGCAAATATATAAAACCATAATAAATAAAAAAAACTTGATAATTTACAGCTTTACAGCAGATATTTTCCTTGGAACAAATAAATTATTTATACAAACTTATAGCTATTGGTGAGAAATAATAATTTTATTTATAATGGTTAATGGTTATGCTTAAATGAAAATATTCTGACAGTGAGACTTGTTAACCACAGGCTACTCACTCCCAATGTATAAAAAATACCTAAACACAACTTAAAAACTACACACCTTTACAAAGAAACTGACATAATTTCATAACAAGCATTAATTATATATTCCTCTACCCACCTAATAAAACTAATGCAATATAAATCATTATATTTACTATTATACTATATAATATTATAGTATATTTATTAATTTATTTATTACTACATAATATTCAATATAAATATTGCACATTTCTGCCCAACCATGGTAAATTACTACACAGCAAACTCCCCAGTGTTAAATTAACACTCCTCGGTGTACATATAGGTCCAACTACAGAGTGTTAAAGGGACAATGTGTAGCTTTTTAGGTATTTTATTATCTAAAATCTATATTTTTATTCATAAATATGCCCTCAACGGTGTACAAATACCTATGCCAATGTTCAGACTAATCCTCGTAAACGAAGAATTTATTATCTTTATATACATGGGACGGGTAAGTCCACGGAGGCTTCCATGTAGTTCCGCCATCTTGAAAAACTATAATAGCAGAGAGGGACAAAAAGTACTAGGCCAACGTGTTTCCACAACGCGTTTCGTTCAGAGCCAGCGTCACGTGACTGAAGCCAGCAGAAGCGGAGGAGCAGAGCAGTGAGAGGCGCTTGTCACTGCTGCGGCAAGTTTAAAAGGCTGCACTGTACGGTTATTTATACACCGTTCATTCATACATACATATGAGTCACAGGATAAGGAGTCCTCGTCGTCGAAAAAGTCCAAAATAGATCGTAAAAGGAAACGTGACCGGAGATTACAAAAACAAGGGTTACTGTCGGGATAGCAAATGCAGGAGAAAGCTTTCAAAAGAGACCCTGAAGTTGCCTGCTTTCTTCTCGACAGGTAAGTCAATGTTACAGTCTTAATTACAAGCTTTTTTTTCATTGCTTGGTTGTGTACTTTATTATATAGACAGTCGAACATTTATAGTTAAAAGTTAAACAGGCTCTTTGATGAATAGCAGCTGTTGAGTAAAGGAACGTTAGAGAAGGCTCTGATGATGATGATATCTAACAATGCACATACTTCAAAAAATATAACGAGTAAAGAAGGCATTACTACTAATTACCATAGTTAATGTTTTTGACAGTCAGTAGTTCATACTGTAACATTCTTTTTTTCGTTGTTTCAAGTTTCAGTTTGTTTTAAATAACAAACATGTTCACCCGAAGAAAAACTCGAAGTGCTATTATAAGACATCCTGTCATAGCTTTTAGGTACATAACGGCTACCGTAGATGCAACGCGCATTTGAAAAAGTGAGGCGCTGGAGAGCATTATTCATATGCATTATTCGTTTGAATGCAAAATACAATTTCACCACTAGATGGGAGAAATACCTACACAATGTCCCTTTAAAAATTAACACTGAAGCAGTGTTGAAGTTAATGAGATAATTAAGTGATTAATTAAGTGATGATTGGACATTAGTGGTGACACCTGATGTTAATAAGAATCATTGAAGGAAAGAGAAACAACAAGAACAAAAAAAAGAGAAACACAAGAACTACTGACTTTGAGCCATTACACATTGTTGCACTCAATATTACCAGTTTGACTTTATTTCTGTCATACATCTACACATGTTCTTATTTAGATTTAACAGAAGTTTAGATGGTAATGTTTTATGGAACGTTTCGTTTCATGTCACCATTATGGTGATCAGTGTTTGCTTTAGTTGGGCTCTTGACCCTTTCTTTATTAACATTAGTTTTTCTCTGGCTGTTCCATCTCTGTGTTTATAAAGCACATTTGTTATGGCAAGAGAAACTATGACCTATGATCGTACAGACCATTTGTTGCAGTTGGTCTGCGATCAAGTTAGGCTTAATATGCTTTTGGAAACGCAGCCCTGGTTGTGTTTCGATGATGAAATTATTAGTGACCTGATTCACTGATCTCACCCAGCATTACAAACTGATTATCTAAATGCTTTATTAACTTTTTCACTACAGTAGCTACTTTCTGCAATGTTTTAATGATCTGAAAGTTTTAAAATCACACACGGACATCAAGAATCTACATATGAATCTCAACAATGGTGACAATCATACAAATGCTTCATGTTGCAGTGCATGATGGGAGCCGCCAATCAGAACGCATCCATGGCTCACATCATGCATTGCAGCATTAATAAATTATGCAGCTGAATTGTCCTGTAATTTTCATTGTTTTTTTCTGTTTGCTTTTATTTTGCTATTGTTTTGTTATGACTTTAGTAGCTTGTTTTGTGATGTTCAGAGTTGATCTGTTTGTCACTAGTTTGTTTATTGTCACCATTGTTGAGATTCATATGCTGATTCTTGATGTCTGTGTGTTTAAACACAATAACTTCTGTGCACAAAGTATTTTCAAAATTGTTCATATTGCTTTTTGGATCTCAAACTGTAGAATCTCAGGACTAGAATCACCAATACTAAAACGAGACATCAAGCATATAGTCAAAGATTTAGACTTCCGGGAATCAGGACACTACATGCTGATAATGTCATTATCATCAAAACATATTGTGAGCAGGTCATGTTTTCTCTAGCAGTAACGAATGTACTTTATAAACACAATGTTGGATCAGTCGGAGAAAAACTAACATTCAAAAATGAAAAGGGTCAAGAGCCCAACTAAAGCAAACACTGACCACCATAATGGTGACGAAAAGAAATGGTGAAACGAAACATTCCATAAACCGTCTAAAGAACTTTTGTAGATGTATGACAGAAATTAAGTCAAACTAGTAATAATAAGCGCAATAATGTGTAATGACTCGAAGTCAGTTGGTGTGTCTCTTTTTCTGTTCTTGTTGTTTCTCGTTCCTTCAATGATTCTGCTTATTAACATCAGGTGTCACCACTAATGGCCAATCATCACTTAATTAATCACTTAATTATCTCATTAACTTCAACACTGCTTCAGTGTTAATTTTAACACTCTGTAGTGTGGACACATATGTACACTGAGGAGTGTTAATTTAACACTGGGAATTTTGCTGTGTAAGGGGCGATCTCTACAAGATAATTTGGCATTAGCAAGAGATATTTATCTGTTTGCAAAAGACCGTGAATCTCTGGCAATTTTGGAACTTGATCTCGAAAAAGTCTTTGACAGTATTAGACCATCTTTATTTACACATACTGTTGAAACGCCTGGATTTTAGCCCATCCATTTGCGCGTGGATCAACCTTCTTTAAACCAACTGCCAAAGTAGAGTATTGGTAAATAACCATCTGTCAGATACCTTTAATATCTGTTCAGGTGTACGACAAGACTGTAGCCTGTCTCCATTATTATTTGTTTTAGCAATTGAGCCATTAGTTTGTGCACTTAGGCAAAATCCTGAAATTAAAGGCTTTCCATTTCTGGGTAGTTCAGGCAGAGACCCAGCTAACATACAGAAATAAAGTCAGTCTGGTTAGTAATAAGTGAAGCTGGTAATGTTGTTTGTGGAGTTGTTTAATGAGATCTTGAGAGAGTTAATGTCTTTTATCTTCAGTTCATCTAAGGCTGTGTCTGAATAAAGTTGTAGTTTGTGTTCTTATTTCTTTTTCTTTCAGTGCTTGTTCACAGCAGGAGTTTGAATGATTGAAAGAATGTTTCAGGAACATCATACCAACCTTTCAATAACATTCTAGTAACAATAAGGAACCTGGAAATTTGTATGTTCTTGGAATGTTACAAATCAACGGTACGAGTTCTGTCGAGCCATTCGTTAGTCTGGTTGTTTGATGAGAAAAAGATTAAATGTAGTTGCAATAAACGCGTTAAGAATCCGTACAAATGCAGCAGCGGAGGACTCTTATTCTGCAGTGCAGAACTGAGGAAAAACTGATGATGACACAGTTTGATCTTCGGCTGACAAATCAGAGGAAAGGGGCGTTTCATTCCCGCCCACGAGTAGAAATCGAATATTCAAGCTGTTTATTATTTTTTTCTTCCTGAGAACGAAAAATCAAGCTGAATACTTGTTTTTTGTTAAAAAAAAAAGAAATAAAAAAAAAGAAAAAGGAACTGTTTTCAAATTTTTCTACTTTCAATATTAAATCAAAAAAACAAATGAACACAACGTACACGAATCCGTGTATCATTCGTTCAGTCGTTTTTTGAATTAATATTGAAAGTAGAAAAATTTGAAACGGTTCCTTTTTCGTTTTTTCATTTTTTCCAAAAAACGAAAAACAAGATTTCAGCTGGATTTTTCGTTTTTCGTTCTCAGTTAGAAAAATGAATAAACAGCTTGAATATTCGATTTCTACACGTGGGCGGGAATTAAACACCCATTTCCTCTGATTTGTCAGCCGAAGATCAAACTGTTCCGTCATCAGTTCTGCACAGCAGAATAAGAGTCCTCCGTTGTGCGGATTCTTAACGTATTTATTGCAACTACATTTAATCTTTTTCTCATCAAGCAACCAGACTAACGAATGTCTCGACACAACCCGTACCGGGGAATAGACTAGATGGGGCTTTCTTCTGTGTAGACCAGGAGTTCTCAAGTGCCAGGGGGTCCGTGAAATAATTAGCTATTTTCCGGATTGTAAAGTCAAGTCACAGGTTTTTTTTTTAACATGAAGCACGATGTGATTAATCCTAATGTTGACCTTCAAAAATATATAGGCGCGCCAAGAAGGCTATTGGCTGTTGGCTATTTTGGTTGATTTTTGGTGTGCGCCAGAAATAATATAATAATCATTTATAATAATAATTATTCTTATATAATAATTTCAAAGGCATGATATCATTTGCTCTGCTGTTTTGGTTCTTTTTTGCTCTGATGTACTGGAGGACCCCCTCGAAAACGAGATGTTTCATCTCAAGGGGTTAATCCTCGCAATAAAGATATGTTAATAAATAAATAAATATAGTCATTTTGAAAGTACACAAATAGACATATAAATGTTACTGTTTCGAATGAGAGTATTAAACGACAGTAGCCTAGCTATTAAATCCCCCGTTGAGCAACACATCCAAGTGATGTCGGGTGTCGCAGCCTGTTCGTTATTAAAATAAAACACAGTCAACCAAACATATAAAACGTTATTCTGCTTAATTGGTCTGTTGACATTCCAAACTAATTTCCCTTGCTGTGGAGATGCTGATTTACGTGTAGGCCTATATTGGGACTCGAATGAAGTACGAAGCCTTCTTTACATTATTAATTAGCATCCAAATGTTACATTGCAAATATGGATAGGCTACTGGACGAATGAGAGATGCCCGAAACCAACGTCTGCTCTGTACAGTTTCAGTTTCTCGTTAAAATACGCATATTATGTTATTAATAGTGTTTATAATGTTAATGTTGTATTTTATTTACCGGTCTTTTACACTATTTATGAATATGGTTTTTTTACAACGATGTGACGCGCGCGTTTCCCTCTCAACATGACCCGGCGCGCCACGCACAAGCGCGAATAGAGATATAAATTATAATACATTTTAATAAAACACAAGGCCTACATCATAAAACTTCTCCAGTTGTTAGATAGGCTAATCAGTCTGAATGACAGTTTATACGTTAACGTTAATATAGGCCAATTATATAGTCAATGCATTATTCTTTTCTTTTTGCATTAGTGTTAAAAATATTTAATTTACAACTAATTATATTGATTTATATCTTAATTTATAAAAAAATTGTTTTAAGTTACTGGGCGAGTGCGACAATGATAGGCTAACAGCCATCATTTATCCTGCCCATATAGCCAGCTGATGCAAATCGTAGGTGAATTTATATCTACACAGAAGAAAGCCCTATCTAGTCTATTCCCCGGTATGGGTTGTGTCGAGACATTCGTTAGTCTGGTGGTTTGATGAGAAAAAGATTAAATGTAGTTGCAATAAATACGTTAAGAATCCGCACAACGGAGGACTCTTATTCTGCTGTGCAGAACTGATGACGGAACAGTTTGATCTTCGGCTGACAAATCAGAGGAAAGGGGCGTTTAATTCACGCCCACGTGTAGAAATCGAATATTCAAGCTGTTTATTCATTTTTCTAACTGAGAACGAAAAACGAGAAATCCAGCTGAATTCTTGTTTTTCGTTTTTTGTAAAAAATGAAAAAACGAAAAAGGAACCGTTTTCTCATTTTTCTATATTCAATATTAATTCAAAAAACGACTGAACGAATGATACACGGATTTACACGGACCCATTTATCATTCGCACGCTGTGATTTATTCCTAAGTGACTTAGGCCTATAGGCTATAGTGTTGCACGGTGCATCGATACTTCAAAAGTATCGCGATTCTAGGAAATGAAAAACGTACCTAAACGTATTAGTATCGATACTTCTAAGAATGACCGCGTTCCAGATTTGTAAGAGACGTATTTCATGTTGGTGTGTGCAACACATGCTTCCAGTGCCTCCCTATGGACGTCTGTGTTTTTTCTCCTCACGCACGCAGCAAAGAAGCTGCAGCAGCTCCTCGAATTTCGGCGCGGGATTGCGGGTATTGTGCATAATTTTGCGCGAGTACAACACACAGATAATAAAATCAAATCAGTCATTTTAAAACTGTCTGCGAGATGCAATTTCACAAACAGCATGAGTGATTCAGCTGTGCTGCGTCTTCTATCTCTCGTCTCTCAAAATGGGTTGCACAAGGCAATCGTTAAGCGCGTTGTAGGCGGCGATAATACACTCTCGCGTTTCGGGAGTCGGGATAGACGGAATTGTCACTTGTATAATCGGGCCAGCATTGCATCCTGAGTAACTAAAGTTTACCATTTGTATGTCTTTTTAAGTCTCACCAGTTTAAACATTCACGCGATTTTAAACTATTCGGTACTTGCGCGCTGTCTGAGAGATGTTTTTTTCTCTGCACACATACATAGAGTAAAGCCGCCTCACAAACAGCTTGCGGGTAACAAAAGTAATTTTTCGTGGATTATATCACTTTAACAGTCAAAAACATGCGAAAATTATGTAAATTTCGGTCTTGGTGAGTATCCTCTAAACACAGTCAGTTATGTCTTAAATAAGCATAAATCGCATGTGACCGTATAATGAAAACAGGATCTGTGCACTAGCTCTTCCAGTGACAGCAGACATATGTGTCTGTCATTAATTTGGTTGTCAAAACAACAAAACATAGCTTTCATTTTAAGGAATCAGGATTAATAGCCTATGTATTTAATTTAGTCAGGACTAAAATACTACCCAGTGTTATTTTACATTTGATTACTTTATTCAGTCTCTGTAGTATTTCTGAATACTAGTGTTAGACCTAAGCAAAAACTTTTCTCTTTATTTCTCTTTAATGGTATCTTTATTCTATTGTATTTATTTGTGCTACTTTTTTCAATTTAATTCAAAGATTGAAATCAAGCTTCCTTGAGTTGTGTAAATTCTTAAGAAAAAAATTACCCCATTGTAAAAATGAAATGAGTGAGCATACATTTAGGCGAGATAAATGTAATTGATCCCCCCCCCCCCCCCCCCACAAATCACCTATTTTTGGGGGGAAAAAATGAAAAAAACGAAAAAGGAACTGTTTTACTCTTTGCATTTCATCTGAACTTGTGGTCTTTGCAACAGTAAATCATAAATTAAAATAATTAAAGTGGCTGTTTGTTATTAACAGATTATTTTAACCAACAATACTTTCTCATCACAGATCAGCCACTTTAGATTTTCTTTATATGGGGAAAACACTTTTAGACACACACACACAGACATCAAGAATCATTATGGGAGTCACCATAGTATAAAACTCATGGCTCCCAGCATGCATTGCAGCATGAAGCATGTCACCATTGTTGAGATTCATATGCTGATTCTTGATGTCTCTGTGTGTGTGTCTAAGAAAACATCATTCTGGATATAGATGAAGCATTTCCGTTGTTTTTATTTCTCCTATCTGGAGCGTTATTGTTAGAGTCTCCCCCAGATAACAACAATCAGGAATCTTTGAGTTCTATAGTTTTCTCTATGCATGAACATGAAGAAGTGACTGATTGGGCATCTAATTTCACACCTTTCCTGGACTCTTTGAAAGAAAGAAAGAAAGGATGATTAGTTTGAAAGAAAGATTATTAAAAAAGAAAGGAAAATTAGTTAGAAAGAAAGAGATTATTAAGAAAGAAAGAAAGATTAGTTAGAAAGAAAGAAATAGATTAGTTAGAAAGAAAGAAAGATTAGTTAGAAAGATAGACAGAAAGAAAGAAAGATTAGTAAGAAAGAAATAATGAAAGAAAGAAATATTAGTTAGAAAGAAAGAAAGAAAGAAAGAAAAAGAAAGAAAGAAAGAAAGAAAGAAAGAAATTAAGATTATTAAGAAAGAAAGAATGAATGAAAGAAAGATTATTTAGAAATAAAGAAAGATTAGTTAGAAATAAAGAAAGATTAGTTAGAATGAAAGAAATGAAGACTATTAAGAAAGAATGAAAGAAGGAAAGATTAGAAAGAAAGAAAAAGATTATTAAGAAAAATGAAGATTAGTTAAAAAGAAAGAAAGAAAGATTAGTTAGAAAGAAAGAAAGATTAGTAAGAAAGAAAGAAAGAAAGAAAGAAAGAAGGAAAGTAAGAAAGATTAGTTAGAAGGAAAGAAAGTTTAGTGAGAAACAAAGATTAGTAAGAAAGAAGGACAGAAAGAAAGTTAGAAAGAAAGTTTAGTAAGAAAGAAAGAAAGATTAGTTAGAAAGAAAGAAAGCAAGAAAGAAAGAAAGAGATTAGAAAGAAAGAAAGAAAGAAAGAAAGAAAGAAAGAAAGAAAGAAAGAAAGAAAGAAAGATTATTTAGAAGGAAAGAAAGGAAGATTAGTTAGAAAATAAATAAATATTAGAAAGAAAGAAAGATTAGTAAGAAAGAAAGAATGAAAGAAAAAGAAAGAAAGAAAGAAAGAAAGACAGAAAGAAAGATTAGTTAGAAAGAAAGAAATATTAGTTAGAAAGAAAGAAAGTTTAGTAAGAAAGAAAGATTAGTTAGAAAGAAGGAAATAAATAAAGTTTAGTAAGAAAGAAAGAAAGAAAGAAAGAAAGAAAGAAAGAAAGAAAGAAAGAAAGAAAGAAAGAAAGAGAAAAAGAGAAAGTTAGAAAGAAAGATTGGTTACAAAGAAAGAAAGATTAGTTAGAATGAGAAAGAAAGAAAGAAAGAAAGAAAGAAAGAAAGAAAGAAAGAAAGAAAAAAATAAATAAAATGATTAGATAGATAGATAGATAGATAGATAGATAGATAGATAGATAGATAGATAGATAGATAGATAGATAGATAGATAGATAGATAGGTAAAACTGATCTATTAGTACTAAATTATGACTTTTAGCCAGTGATGAGATGAGTGAATTATTTTACATTATTATGAAGACAATTATATCACCTGATCATCTTTGTAACAAATTATGTGTTTCAGTTAACATTGTCATAAAGACCATATTGGTGACCACATATTTCTGAGATCTTGTGAGATTTAGGGCGCTTTCACACTGGCAGTTTAGTGCGGACCGGGGCACGGTTCGCATGAAAAATCGCTAATGTGAACGCTGTCATCGGACCCGGGTGCGCACTAGAGTACCGAACCCGAGACTACCTGGAGGAGGTGGTCTGAGCTCGGTTGCTCCCGAACCGTGGCGCGGTTCGCGTTAATGGGCAAGCAACACGGACTCGGGTGCGCGCTTGTTCAGGAAGTATAGTATCCCGCGCATGCGTATCACTGTCGAATATCATTGTTTCCTCACACGAGTTGTATTCTCCATGCGTTTTCCGTGTGCGTTTGCGATGACGTAAGATCACTGCAAACGCACCTGGGTTCGATACAATTAATTGAGTGTGAAACCAGACCAACGCTGCGGGGGGCGCCGGGAACTAGCGCACTTGGGTTCGGACCGCAGCAAACGAACTCTTCTGTTGATTTCATCTAATGGCGCTTTTCCACTACACAGTACCAGCTCGCCTCGGCTCGGCTCGACTCGACTCGACTCGGCTCTGTTTGGTTTTCCACTGTGTAAAAGTTGTACCTGTACCTGCTTCCTGGTACTTTTTTTCGTACCACCTCCGGCGAGGTTCTGAGCGAGCTGAGGCGAGCTGAGGCGATACTAAAATGTGACGTGAAAACACAGCAGACTGCTGATTGGTCAGAGAGAATAGTCACTATTCACTGCGTCATCATTGCACGCGCCAGACGGAGTATCCTGAATAAAAAACAGCAAAAACAAAAACAAAAACATCCCAAAACAGCATACACTCGATTTCCTCCATTGTCCTGTGTGTGTGGGTAGCGGGTGTGTCTCGCGCGTCTCGCGTAAAAGATTAAGTCACGGCAGTATCCTGTGGCGTCGCTATGACGACCAGGTACTATTGTGGAGGTACTATCTGCAATGGAAAACGGAGCGAAAAGCGAGCCGAGCCGAGTCGAGTCGAGTCGAGTCGAGTCGAGTCGAGTCGAGTTGAGCTGGTACTGGTAATGGAAAAGCGCCATAAGGCTGTGACTGAAGTCAGTTGTAGTTCTTGTGTTTCTCTTTCCTTCAGTGATTCTGCTTGTTATCATCAGGTATGTTCAATAATGCTCAAACATCTCTTAATTAATTACTTAATGATCTCATTAACTTTAACACTGCTTTAGGCCTTGTCCACACAGACACGGGTATTTGTATAAACGTGACTTTTTTTACGCGGTTTGGCCGTTTATCCACACGGAAACGCAGTATCAGATCACTGAAACCGAACATTTTTGAAAACCCCTGCCAGGGTGAGGATTTTCAGAAACACTGCTTTAGTGTTACTTTATATGTGCTCTGAGCACTGTTGTTTTAACACTGGGGATTTTGCTGTCCTGAAGATATTGATTTGTGTGCTCAGGTGTGCAAGACTGAATCGTTATCTCTTGTTGGATTCTGTGGAATCACGTCCAAACTGCCCAGATAAGCAGGTTTCCAGAAAGCAGGTTATGTGACATACCTTGGTATTTTTAAGAGTAATTAATCAGATAACCTAAACCTTCGGTTCCAAAAACGGAGGTAACTTTCAGGGTATGTAAGAGGCCATAATTATACAGAGAACTAGACATTTTGTACATTTGCAGAACCAACTCTGAATATTTTGAATATTTTGAATTCTGTTCCGATTTGGCACGATCTTGGAGTGTTTGGTTCTTCGACCCTCATCCTGGACTTGCTGTCATAGCAACAGGTCCGTAAGCTTAAACCTGCTCGGGAGGTTTATTTCATGTAAACAAGATTAGATTGTGGCTTTATAAGCCCACACATGAAATGAGTTAGGCTACAACAGATTTCTAGTTCCCAGCATGCTTTGCTTCTGGCAGTTAAAGGAGAGAAAATGTTCAAATTAAGAGTTATTTAATGTTTTGCTCAATATTAATATAGGGAGATCTGTTAGTGTTTAAAGTTCTATTATTTTTGTAATTTAAAAGGTTTTCTGGTCCTATGTCTGAGTTTTTGGCGTCACCATTGTGCTGAAGAAGAGAGCCTGTGGGTCATTTGACGATTGGCTAACTCTTATATAACCTTCATATGGTGTTCGGGCTTGAAGGATTTGTTTTCATTTTTTATCAAAAAGAAAATGTATACAATTATTTTTTTTATACTCAGAATCATTGGCCTTGGCTCATTTTCTGTGAAGAACATATATCAGAACACATTTTAATGACCACACACTGTACACAATGTACACACTGTTTTGAAATTCAAAAAATGCCAAAAGTTTTCTGTGATTGGTGGGTTTAGGGGTAGAGTTAGTGTAGGGAGATAGATTATACAGTTTGTACATTAGAAAAACCATTACGCTTATGGAGAGTCCCCATAAACCACATATCCAAGTGTGTGTGTGTGTGTGTGTGTGTGTGTGTGTGTGTGTGTGTGTGTGTGTGTGTGTGTGTGTGTGTGTGTGTGTGTGTGTGTGTGTGTGTGAACATAAATTCACATTTATATGGGAACATGTATGTGTAATATATGTACACAATAAAGGATAAAACTGTTTGAATATTACATGTAATGCTATTTTTGTCTTAATTTATAAATATTTTATATGTATTAATATAGCCATACATGGTCAATGCATATATATTGCAGTATATTGAAAAAATATTTGTATATACAGTATATTCCCATATATTTTTGTTCAGTAATGGACTTGCAAATAATCTCAGGGCAATGCACACAGTTTGAGCTGTTGTTAAAGCGAGACTCCGAGTCAAACATCTGTGTGGTTCCAGCAAATTAATTATGTAAATGACGAGTAAAACAAGTAAAACGATATCTCTCAAAAAGTACTCTATCACGCTGCGTTAAAGGACTTCCAGTATCACCTCCGCTTATAAAGCCACAATCTAATCTTGTTTACATGAAATAAACCTCCCGAGCAGGTTTAAGCTTACGGACCTGTTGCTATGACAGCAAGTCCAGGATGAGGGTCGAAGAACCAAACACTCCAAGATCGTGCCAAATCGGAACAGAATTCAAAATATTCCAAATATTCAGTGTTGGTTCTGCAAATCTACAAAATACCAAGGTATTTCACATAACCTGCTCTCTGGAAATCTGCTTATCTGGGCAGTTTGGACGTGATTCCACAGAAGCCAACAAGAGATAACGATTCAGTCTTGCACACCTGAGCACGCTAATCAATATCTTCAGGACAGCAATATTCCCAGTGTTAAAACAACAGTGCTCAGAGCACATATAAAGTAACACTAAAACAGTTGTAAGAGGTTCAACCAGGCACTCAGGTAAAGTTATAAAGTCTGTGATAGGTGCTCTTGGGGTAGGGAAAAAATCCAAAGAAACGAAAAACAGGTCCCAGGCACTCAGTCAATTATTCAATGAGGAGAAGGATAAAGTTAAAAAGCCTTTAGCTGTGTCCCAATGTGAAGGCTGCATCCTCCGAAGGACGTATTTGAAGGCCGATTGGCCGCATTTGAAGGCTGATTGCGTCACCGCGGCGCGACGAAGGACGTCCCAATTCAAAGGCTGCATCCTTGGAAGGTCGCATTTGAAGTCCGATTGCGTCACCGCGGCGTGATGAAGGCTGTCCCAATTCAGTTCTGCATCCTCCGAAGGCCGTATTCGAAGGCCGGTTGCGTCATCGCGACGCGACGAAGGCTACCCTGATTCAAAAGCGACGCCAAATGCACCCTTCGTTTCCCCGTGAAAAGAAGGATACATAGGCCCTGTCCCAAATGGCACACTCCGGACTTGTGGACTTCCTCAGAGTCCACACTTTGGTGACGTCATGTAGTGCAGACCTATAGGGCCCTTGGCGCGAGTCCACGAGGGCGCATTGAGAGGTATTTTTGGGACAGACTCGATCGGCATGCCGGAAATAACGGTCTGGTTGTTGTTGGACAGGAGAAATCACATTTTTGCGCTCCGACGTCTTATCTCCATGTCAACTACACAGCCTAATTTCACAGTTCTATATTTTGATATTGTGCATATCACCTGGGCATTAGACAATAGATAAATCATGCTTATTTAAATGATATATACAGTTGTACATAATAATACATAATGTTCCATTTGGACTAAGATTACAATTTTAAAACATAATTTAAACATATTTTTTTCAATTTACAGGTTTCAATATTCATACTATGTTTACATATGACTCAGTAAAGCCCTGCCATTCGGTTCTATTTATTTAATGAATCATAATGCGATCGTATTATTAAACGCGCTATTATTATGTTTGAGACATCAACCACTGCTCGATGACCATAATGTTTGTATAAACTGTAGGTAACAACTGGCAAAACGTACATTTAGGTAATAAAAAACGTAATATTTTCTTCTCAGCCATGTCAACAATTAACCGTGAGTGAAATCTCCTCCCATCTGTTGTCTGATTGGCCTTTTGCAAGGATTCCTGGGTAGTTAAAGTGCGTGGAGCCTGCTTCTATGCAGGCTTCGTGGAAGACCGCTTCAAGGGTACAAAGGGGGCGCTGCTGAGCACACTTCAGAGCGGTAAAATGCTGAATGGGACGGCTTATGGACTTGTAGACTCAGCGAGCACGCGCAATTCAAGTCCACGAGATCGAAAGTCTGCATGAAGTGCGCCATTTGGGACAGGGCCCTAAATGGACACTTGCGGCCTATCCTACCCTATCCTACCCCATAAGACATTGCGTGCCGGTGACGACAGCATTTATTTATTTAGTTTTAAAGGCGGTCGAGACTACAGATCGGTGGTGGACAGCAAATTCAAATTTAAATGTAAGTATTATGTTTTCATTTACTCAAATAGCTAGCGAAACCAGAGTTAAAGTTTATTATAAACTTCATCTTAACTCCTTCGTCACCATTGCGTGGCTTCATTTGTCAGGTAGTTTGAGTCAAAAC
Organism: Leuciscus idus; assembly: GCA_021554675.1. Classification (NCBI taxonomy): domain Eukaryota; kingdom Metazoa; phylum Chordata; class Actinopteri; order Cypriniformes; family Leuciscidae; genus Leuciscus; species Leuciscus idus. Next base: position 7,967,209 of record CM038621.1, on the reverse strand, counting down.
TTGTGCTAATATTAGTTTAACGACCTATTTGTAATATTTGCATTTGTCTATCTCACTCACCCTATAAAGCCCACAACAATAAGAAAAGCAGTTGATAAGGGAATGGGGTTTCACTTTTATGTGTTTTTGTAGTGCTGTCATGAAAGCTATGTGGTTTTAACCAAATTTGAGTATAGAAATATGATTTCTTAAGTATTTTGTATGCATGTCTGGATGTGTCATATTTTGCTGTGTTAACAAAGCACTTAAGATGCACGAAGGCAGAGGCGAGGAGAGCACAGGAGAGGAGGGAGAGGATGGACATGCTGTTTTCTCTTCTTGAGAGAATGATTGAAAAATATATATTTTTCTACATATTCTTGTTTAACTTTTTTCACTTTAAATTTTTTTAAAAGGAAAGGAAAAAGTCTGTACATTATTTTTATGCAACTTTAAATGTGTAAATGAAAGAGAATGAATTGTTCTGGACATTGTTTTTTTTTTTTTTGACAGTCATAATTTCTACATGAAACAAACTGTTGTATACCTTTTTTTTTTTTTCAAATAAAATTGGTAAATGAAAATCATTTGTTCCACGGGCTACATTAAAGTACTTTTTCCAACTATTAACAACATACGTTAAACATATCAAAATCAACATAAACATTTACAGTAGCCTACATAAAATAATAAAAAAATGATGTAGACTTGTATTGAGCTGAGCAGGGAGACCCTGGTGGTGCTGCTGGACCGGGATGGGCTGCCCCTGGTAAGGCCTCTCTGCTGGTGGGACATCATCTGGGACGCTCTCCAGAGTGTTTGAGTGCATATTTCCACTATCCACTAAGTTGTCTACCAACAGGTTTGCAGGGCTGACTCAATCGATGGCTGCCATGTCACTGAGGTTTTTTTTTTTTTTTTTCAAAAAGAGTAATTTCTGAAAAAAGTACTTTTAATAACAAGTTTTAGTATCAAGAGTAAAACTAGAGGTATGTATTCTGCAGGGGAAAAAACTCCTTGTCAGGGTTTTTATTATAGTTTTGTATTTATATTATGCTACTACTGCATTTTACTTCTGAATATTTTCAAGGTTGTTACATTATATACTTTTGTGTAGTTTAATGTAAAATCATATGTGTGGGAAAAAAAGTACTTCAGTAGGTTACTTCACCTTTGTACGTGAATACTTAATGAAATATGCATTTCCTAAAATTAAAGTAACAAAATGTAGGTCTATTGTCACTATATTAACAAATTGTTGCTAACTACAGCTGCGTCCCATATCAAAGGGCGCATCTGAAGCTCGGACCAGTCTAGCCTACAGAGGATTGTTCTTGTCGCCTGGCAACTGTGACAGCTGCCGATGACGAGCGCGAGAAATACTGGACTTTTTATATTCAATTGGGTTTTATATTCAAACCGGGCTAAACCGAAAATACATCCGGCAGCGCCGGGGCTGCAACATCCTCACCATGTCCTCCAGTATAAAACATAAAAATGACAATAGCCAATTCTGGCTCCATAGCTGTTTACTCAATTAGGCTATATCAAATGAATTATCAGGATGGCAGCTGTCCTCTCGCATTGTTGAGGAGCGGTGATCAGAAACACCTGGTTGCGCAATTAGGAAATCCTATGATGGCTACATGGTGCGTCCTTCGGAGGACGCATAGGCTGCATCCTTGAAGTCTTCAGTCCTTTGAAGGATGCAGCCTTCACATTGGGACACAGCTAAAATTTAGTATGGCTTAAGTCATTTTAAAAATACACGAGCCAACATGTTTCGACCAGCAAGTGGTCTTCTTCAGGGCAAAGTAACACAGAGAATGAGAATGACACCAAATTATAAGTTAAGTCCCACCCATAATCCGAGAAAATTCAATAAGCCAAATAAGGCCTAATACAATCAATTAACCCAATAAGGTAATCAGGTCTACAGGATAGGGGAAACCAACATAAATGAGCAACAAAACAGGTGAAAATAATAACAAACCAATAAAGAAAAAATAAAGAAAAATATCTCCAAAGAAATCTCCCTCAATGTAGGTTATCTGGAGAGGAAAATAAGACAAGTATCATGAATTGAACATAAAGAAAGAAATAAGTACAAGGCAAAACCAACATACGGGCATAGAAAACATATCATAGAAAACACTTAGGGCCCTATTTTAACGATCTGAAACGCAAGTGTCAAGCGCAAAGCGCAAGTAGGTGGGCGGGTCTCGGCGCTGTTGCTATTTTCCCGGCGGGATAAATGACTCTTGCGCCCGGCGCAAATCTAAAAGGGGTTGGTCTGAAGTAGCTTCATTATTCATAGGTGTGGTTTGGGCGTAACGTGAAATAAACCAATCAGAGCGTCATCTCACATTCCCTTTAAGAGCAGACGCGCTTTTTCCATAGCGGATTCCTATTAGACCGGCGGATTTGCCAGGCGCGCGCCAGGAGCGGTTCACAGCCGAGGAGACCGACGTTCTCGTCACGGCCGTAAAAGAGAGAAGTTACATTGAAATGGAGAAACCCACCCAAATTAACTTCGGTTAAACAGGCGTATGATAATTTGGGTAAATGTGTAAGCTAGATGTATGCTTTTATAATAAATTGTCTATCTATCTATCTATCTATCTATCTATCTATCTATCTATCTATCTATCTATCTATCTATCTATCTATCTATCGTAATAATGTATAATTTGCAAAAATGAAAACTGCTGCTTCTGTGTAGATGAGAGAATCAAAGTGTATGCGCGTTGTGCACAAGTTACATTGATTATGGCCAAGCATGCGCCCTTAAAATAGCATATGAATAACATGCGCAACGCGCCACTGACTTTAAACAATTTTTTCCTGGTTAGTGGCGCAATTGTTTTCTAAACCATCAAAATAGCATGAAGGAACGTTTGCGCCGGAACACGCCTCCTTTTTTGCGCTGAACCACCTAGGGAGCGCAAGTTCATTCCCTAGTTTAGCGACGTGCTTCTGTGGAGGGAAAAGCGCGCTTTGCACGGGTGCAAAATAGGAATGATACATGCGTCGGTGTACAAAGTCAATTCCGCTGGGTGCAAGATAGGGCCCTTAAACTCTATGTCCTCGTTCAGACCTGGATATCGAAGCGCATCCAGCTGATGGATCCAAAATGACTTGCGCTGGTTGAGTCTACGGATCCTATCACCACCTCTATCCAAAGGTCTCACATGCTCTAAGACCTCTATTTTTAGTAGGGAATCGTTCTTGTTGTGCATATGTAAGAAGTGTTGGGCCATCTGATAGTCGGGGCTATCAGAGTATAGTGTTACTTTAAAATCATCATTCTCTGTGTTACTTTGCCCTGAAGAAGACCACTTGTTGGTCGAAACATGTTGGCTCGTGTATTTTTAAAATGACTTAAGCCATCCCAGCTAGAAATGTTTTGTTCTAAAAACGTTCTGAGGACATTATCATGAAGTTCTAATAATGTTTTCAGCGGGTAGTTTTATTTTGGTTCCCAGAATGTTCTCCTGAAAGGTACACAGCAAAAACTCCAGTGATAAAAAGTTAATGAGATTATTAAGTGATTAATTGAGCGATGAGTGACCATTATTGAAGACACCTGATGTTAACAAGCATAATCACTGAAGGAGAAAATCACTATTTTAAAGGGATAGTTCACTTTGAAATTAATTTTTGGTATGTTTTAGCTTACCTCAAGGGCATCCAATATGTAGGTGTCTTTTTTTCCTCAGTAGTTTCAATTTTGATATTTTTAGGTCAAACCGTTCTTGTCTGTCAGTCATATAATGCAGGTCTATGGTCACTGTCTCAAAGAGCATGCACAGAGTCCAAATTAAAACAATTCCCCGTCGTCCAAATTAAACAATTCCCCATCGTAAGTACACATTGATGGCCTAAGACACGAAACGAGCGGTTTGTGTGAGAAAACGAACAGTATTTATATCGTTTTTACCTCTTATACACAGCCATGTCGAAGTGATCTGATCTGACGTGTACGCAGACTGGTGCATAGATATATACAATAGATGTCGCCTTAAAGACATTCGTTCCAATGAACTGCCGTAGACAAGGCGACTTCTAGTGTATATATCTATGCATCTATGTAGATTCAGTGTTTCAGGTCAAATGATGATTACGTCAAAACATAACCAACACAACCTGCTCACCTTTTATCTTTGTTCATCTGTCAGTTACAACAGCCGGACAAAATCTAATGTTAGTAGTTTAAGGGTCAAGAGCCCAACTAAAGCAAACACTGATCACCATAATGGTAACTTAAAATTAGATTTTCTCCTTTGGTGATTCTGCTTGTTAACATCAGGTGTCTTCAATAATGGTCAATCATCACACAATTAATCACTTAATTATCTCATTCATTTTAACACTCATATTTGAACACTTTAACCCTTTGAGTGTGGAGTCAAATAAATTCCCAGGAGAGTTAATTTAACACTGGAGTTTTTGCTGTGTAGGATAACATTCAAACATCCTCAAAATGTTACAGTTAAGACGTTATATCTTAGTTTACATTTAACCTTATAGAAACATTATTTGGAATGAGAAAACATCCTCAAAACATTCTTTGAACATTACATTCAAATGTTTTCTTTAAAACATTAACCAAACTTGTAGGGAATGATAGCCAACGTTCTGAGAACGTTCCCTGCTAGCTGGGATACTAAATAAAGGCTTTTTAACTTTATCCTTCTCCTCATTGAATAATTGACTAAGTGCCTGAGACCTGTTTTTCGTAACACTAAAAGAGTGTTAAAGTTAATGAGATCATTAAGTAATTAACTAATCTTTCTTTCTTTCTTTCTTTCTTTCTTTCTTTCTTTCTTTCTTTCTTTCTAACTAATCTTTCTTTCTTTCTTTCTTTCTTTCTTTCTTTCTTTCTTTCTTTCTTTCTTTCTTTCTTTCTTTCTTTCTTTCTTTCTTTCTGTCAAGTCAAACTGGAGGAATTATAAATTAATTATGAAAAAAAAAGAAAAGAAAAAAGAAGAAAAAAAAAAACTACAGTAGTCTCTCAGCCAATCGGAACGAAGGGGGAAAACCGGAAAAAGAGTGTGTGTATGAGACGAGTCGGAGACGAGCTCTGCCATAAAACTGAACAGCTGGACACGGAGAAAGTGCACAAACATTGAATACATCGTCAAATCCCGAAGTGGCAGCCGGTGAGAACTTTAATAATTTCTTTGTTTATGTGATTGGGAGAATATGACGCTAGTGTAGCGCCAGACGCCAAATTAGTTTGTGACGCAGCATATATCTATCTGTTTGTGCTCGGCACGGAAAGATTCCATGACCTACTTTCTGTAACTGCTCATTGCGTGACTATTTTAAGCTAAATTTAGTTATGTGTAGCAAATATTAATATTATTAAGTTACTGGTGTATTGATTTGTTTGCCTTTGTTTGTATTTTGATTTAATCGTGGGAGAGAGCGACGATAAAATATTATTTCTGGGGTTTGTAATGTGTAAGCTAGATGTATGCTTTTATAATAAATTGTCTATCTATCTATCTATCTATCTATCTATCTATCTATCTATCTATCTATCTATCTATCTATCTATCTATCTATCTATCTATCTATCTATCTATCTATCGTAATAATGTATGATTTGCAAAAATGAAAACTGCTGCTTCTGTGTAGATGAGAGAATCAAAGTGCCCGTTGTGCACACGCTACATTGATTATGGCCAAGCATGCGCCCTTAAAATAGCATATGAATAACATGCGCAACGCGCCACTGACTTTAAACTATTTTTCCTGGTTAGTGGCGCAATTGTTTTCTAAACCTGCAAAACAGCATGAAGGAACGTTTGTGCCAGAACACGCCTCCTCTTTGCGCTGAACCGCCTAGGGAGCGCAAGTGTATTTCTTAGTTAACCGACGTGCGTCTGTGGAGGGAAAAGTCCGCTTTGCGCGGGTGCAAAATAGGAATGATACATGCGGCGGTGTACAGTCAATTGCGCTGGGTGCAAGATAGGGCCCAAAGTGTTAATGTTAATTTTCTGAATTGTGTATGTTGCAGGTTATACTTAAAAAGTGTATTAAGCATTTTAATAATAGTATTTGAGATTTATTTGAGAGATACAGACTTAAATGACAACAACAGATGTTTAATAAGCTTTTATTTGCAATTCATTTACTTATTTTGTATTTTTATTTCTGTTAAAGGTTTTTCACCTTTCTTCTGTCTACCTATTTGAACATTCATCATAATGGATGCAATAAAAAGAAGAGTGGAATCCAGTTAAGGCCTTCGTTGGCGATGTGTCTGTTCCTTTCAAGCGGGGAAATTGTGTACAAAATGCCAGAGCTTGACACTTTCTTTCTTTCTTTCTAATTAATCTTTCTTTTTTTTCTTTCTCTTTCTTTCTTACTAATCATTCTTTCTTTCTTTCTTACTAATCTTTCTTTCTTTCTTACTAATCTTTCTTTCTTTCTTTCTTTCTTTCTTTCTTTCTTTCTTTCTTTCTTTCTTTTTCTTTCTTTCTTTCTTTCTTTCTTTCTTTCTTTCTTTTTAACTAATCTTCCTGTCTTTCTAACTAATCTTTCTTTGAAAAATATTTGCACTAGTTTCCCATTTATGGAAATGTATTATGTAATATATTGCATTGTATTTTGCAGTATATTCCCATATATTTTTGTTCATTAATGGACTTGCAAATAATCTCAGGGCAATGCACACAGTTTGAGCTGTTGTTAAAGCGAGACTCCGAGTCAAACATCTGTGTGGTTCCAGCAAATTAATTATGTAAATGACGAGTAAAACAAGTAAAACGATATCTCTCAAAAAGTACTCTATCACGCTGCGTTAAAGGACTTGCAGTAACTCCTCCGCTTATAAAGCCACAATCTAATCTTGTTTACATGAAATAAACCTCCCGAGCAGGTTTAAGCTTACGGACCTGTTGCTATGACAGCAAGTGCAGGATGAGGGTCGAAGAACCAAACACTCCAAGATCGTGCCAAATCGGAACAGAATTCAAAATATTCCAAATATTCAGATTTGGTTTTGCAAATGTACAAAATACCATGGTATTTCACATAACCTGCTCTCTGGAAATCTGCTTATCTGAGCAGTTTGGACGTGATTCCACAGAAGCCAACAAGAGATAACGTTTCAATCTTGCACACCTGAGCACGCTAATCAATATCTTCAGGACAGCAATATCCCCAGTGTTAAAACAACAGTGCTCAGAGCACATATAAAGTAACACTAAGGCCTATAGTCCACACGGACACAGGTATTTTTATAACCGGAGTTTTTCCTCCTGCGTTTAAAAAAAAATCCCATCCACACATCCTCGGTTTAAAAGAAATCTCCCCATCAACCATGAGAACCTCCTGTCAGGCCAGACCATTCCAGAGGTCTGCACGCTGATCAACGAACAGGAGACTGTAATACCAGCTTACACCAAAGGGATCGCTGTTCAGCTCAACATGCGAGGTGATCAAACCTTAAACCACATGGTAGGGTTCTCCCAACCTTCACCTGAATGTGTGGAACTCGGACTCACACTCAAAGTCACACCCCGTACGGAAGTGTCATCACGTGCAGTTTACACCCTCTCCAAAAACTGCACAGCAACGGACATCAGCATTCCCAAGGCCTATCGGCTTGGATGGCCAGTGAGCCACAACTTCCATGACTTTGAACCCATCTTACCAATCATTGGGCCCATCCCGTCTTCAATGTTACCAGAAGGGAGCAAAGACAATGACAAATAGTTGTGGGTCACCATTGTGCCAGAAAGTAGAGCCTGCGCTTCAGTCAAAGATGAGCAGAGAAACACTGATGTTATGCTGCCTGTTGCTTTATTTATCAGACAGTAACTGTGTAGTTGCTGATGCAGTGACAATCTCCTTGCTAATTACATTAGCACATACACATGCACGCGTGCAGTTTTTCACTAAAAACGAACTGCAAAGATTTGAGTTTAATTTATTCACTATTACACATTAGGTGTTTTCAGTTTTATATTATGAGATATTCATTTTCTGTGGACTCAAATGAATAAGTTCACAGTTCTATCAATATAAATACTAGTTTTTGAACTCGAACTGTTTGAACCAATTGGTTTCCAAAATGATATGAGTTACCTTCCATGGTATTTTTACGGTAACCTACTGTAAAAAAGGAGAGTTGTAAAGTAACAGTAAAGGGCTGTAAATTAACAGTACATTGCTGGCAACCAGCTGCCAGTAGATTACCGTTATTTTACAGCGCAATTGTTTACACCTGTAAGTGCATAAATAACTTTCATTGATTTATACTTGTGTACATATTATTTCTGACTGCAATATGAGTTGCAGGAGTCCACCTCTACAGAAAAGTCAGCACAAAGAAGTGAGGTGGGCAGTGTTGTACTTTTCCTTTTTATTTGTTGCATGAGGCATGTGCTGATAGTTTTGATCTGAAAAAAAAATAAAAAAAATAAAAAAATAAATAAATAAGGGGACGAATAGAACTAGCTCTAGAGATAGAGTTTCTTCAAAAGGAACTTCAGAGTAAATGCTAATACACAATTTCACACAAAGTACTATTGCTGACCTTGCATAAAAATATATCTTATTGCAGGCAAAAGATGACTTGATCACTGACTTTTCTTTACAAAGAATAATTATAAAAATATGTGACAATATATTTACTAATATCTCATGTAATTTTATATTCAGTAATACACTTCATAATATATAGATGTATATGTGATCAGATATAGTACTGTATGTGTAATATATTGCAGCTATATTTACTTTTATTTATTTTATTTATTTATTTATTTTTTATTCGGGACAGTGCACATTAATGAACAATCAAACATTTCTGTAGACTGTAAATGAGCCAGGTTATAGCATAAATGCTAATTTTCACCTGTAGTCCCGAGGCAGGAAAATAACATTATACAAGATAATACAACATAAAAGAATGACAGTACAATATCAAGCAGAAAACACATTAGCACACAATCAGACAGATTACGTTATATCAATACAATTATTTAAAATGAGTACATAATTGTGAAATTTTAAGAATTTGTTTAAGCTGCTTTTTGAATGTGCAGTAAGTGGGACATTCTCTAGTAATTGTTGGAATGCTATTCCAAAAATGACCCCCTTTGACAGATAAAACAGTTTGACCAAAGTTAGTTTTTCTATGTGGGATTTCTATGTCTCCTCTAAATGAAGCTCTGGTACAACGACCTCTGTCAGACCTTGGTTTGATAAATAGAGAGAGTGAAGGTGGGGCTAATCCATGAAAAACTTTATAAATTAAACAGCTATATTTAAAATTAATAAAATTTTCAAAATTGAGCAAATTGTATTTTTCTAAAATATTACACTGATGGTATGACAGAGGTTTTTGATCAAGTATTTTTATAGATTTTTTAAATAACTTTTCTATGGGTTTTAAAATTGTGTTTCCAGTAAGTGACCAGGTAGTGATGCAATAATCTATGTGCGAAAATATCATTGAATGTAAGAACATTTTAGCGGAATTAATTGTCATTGATGATCTAATTTGTTTAAAATTATGTAGATTGAATTTAATTCTGTTCGCTGTAAGTTTGATGTGTTTTTTAAATGAAAGTGTTGAGTCCAGTGTTACCCCGAGGTACTTGAACTCCTCTACAATATCAAGTTCCACTTCCCCCAGGAACACATTGGACCGCTCTAGTTTTATGGGTTTTTTTGTAAAGAACATAGCAACAGTTTTCTTTTTGTTCAATAGTAGGCAAGATTTAAGCAGCCATTGCTGTATATTCTCCAATGCTGATGTGAGGATGTATGATGCTTCCTGTGTGCTTTTAGCAGATGTAAAAATGACCGCATCATCAGCATACATTTGAAAATGGACTTTTTCACAAATGTTTGGCAGATCATTTATATAAACAGAGAACAATACTGGTCCCAAAATTGAACCTTGTGGGACCCCTGCTGAACATTCAAGGTGAGGTGACTTAATGCTACCAACACTCACAGATTGTCTTCTGTTGGACAAGTAAGATTGAAACCAAACTAAAGCATCTTCTGCAAAGTTGAATTGAGTCAGTTTAGACAGAAGGGCTCGATGATCTACAGTATCGAACGCCTTCTTTAAATCCAAAAAGACTGCACCAACACATGTGGTTTTATCAAGCAACGATTTCACTGTTTCTATAAAGACACAGTTTGCCGTCTCAGTGGAGTGATTTTTGCGAAACCCAAATTGCATGGGATGCAGAAGAGAAGGACCACGGCTGAGATGGTTATTCAGCAGCTTGGCGATCCACTTTTCTGCAACCTTAGATACGACAGGGAGGATGCTGATGGGGCGATAATTTGAAATATTTGTTTTGTCGCCTGATTTAAAAATTGGTGAGACTATAGCCACCTTCCATCCTGATGGAACAACTGCCATTTTAATTGATAGATTAATCAAATGTGTTATTGGGCACACTAGCGCATCCCTGTGTAATTTTAAAAAATGTGTGTCAAGGCCATATGCATCTTTGGCCTTTGAGGGTTTCATAGACTTAATAATGTTAGATACTTCCAAATCAGTTATCTGCTCTAACCTAAAAACCGGCTGTCCAGGATCAAGAGGCTTATGAGCTATCTCTGAGGAACTAAACATTTGTGTTATTTCATTGACCGAATTAATAAAGAAATGATTGAATTCAGTTGCTAATTCTTTTGGATCATTTATAAGCTTGCTGTTAACTTTTATTTCCAATATATCATTATCTATTTTATTTTGCTTTCCAGTTAGTTTATTAATATTTTGCCATATTAGTTTACCATTGCCATTAGCACTTTTAATAACATCCATGAAGAAATTTGCCTTGGCTTTACGTAAAGTATGAGTTGTTTTATTTCTCATTGAAGTAAATCTTTGCCTATCAGTAGTAAGACCAGATTTTAAGAACACTTTAAGTAATATGTCTCTGTCTTTAATAAGTATTTTGCATTGATTATTAAGCCAGGGTAAATGATTTCCCATTTTTTTACCTTTTCCTCTTTTTATAAAAGGTTCCATAACATCCGCAATTTTAGCATTAAGCATCTGGGAATTGTTTTCAATATCATTATCAGAAAACAATTCAGACCAATTTACTTCATTTAGAAGAATATTAAGATTTTGATGCAGATGTTTTGGGATAAAATTAAAATGGTTATTACATTTAAATGAGTTAAATCGCTTTTTACTTAATTTCCGGGAGACAAATACAATATTATGGTCAGAAAGCCCGGTAATGAGGTTGTATGTTTTGCCAATCCTCTCAGCATGATTTGTGAATAACAGATCTATTAGAGTTTCTGAGTGGCTTGTTATTCTGGTTGGTGTTTTTATCATTTGTGTTAAATTAAAATAATCAGTAATTTGTTTAAGAGTTATTCGTTCCCTCTTTACATTCCAATTAATATTAAAATCACCCATTAAAATAATTTCCTTGGTTTTATCACAGTGATTGAGGACAAGTTTAAGTTGTTCATAAAAATCATTTTTCGCTGTGGGCTTTCTATATATACACACTATAACAAAAGACATTGTTGCAGAAAGTGATATGTCAACACCTACACATTCCAATACAACTTCATTTGGCCATTCAATCATTGTGCATTTCAGAGTATTTCTAACATACATTATTACTCCCCCACCCCTCCCGTTTTTTCTGTCCTTTCTAAATACATTATACCCGGGCATATTTACAACAGCCTCAGGGGAAGAATGGGTTAACCACGTCTCTGAAAGTCCTAAAAAGTCAATGTTGGAACTGCACAGCAAATGTTCCAGTTGTTCACGTTTTGGTTTCATACTGCGTATATTCAAGTGTCCGCCGAATAGTCCCTTTACTTTCGATAACGGATCCCAAACTACCTTTGCCTGATTTAATGTGCGAAAAATTTGATTAGTTCTGTGACGTTTGAAGACTGGATTCCTAATTTGTTTTGTTGGAGGAGTCTGTTGATTAACATTGCAAGAGTCAGCGACAGTTGTTTGTGTTAGCAAAGTCACATGCTCACCAGTGCACGCTCCCGCGTCCACCCCGCAGAGCTGCCTCTCCGGTGATTGCGCCGCCACTCGCACGATCCCCGCCGAGCCCACGGAGCCTCCCAGCCCAACAGAACACTCCACACACGGCGAAACAGCCCGTCCAAGGCCGCCCACCTTCCCGCACACCGCACCGCACACCGCACCACCAGCCAACGACACGCCCGCACCAAACCAGGAAGAAGCACCGGCAGGGCCATGAGCGCCCAACCGCCCAAGGCATGGGAGCTCCACAGGCCCCAGCCCCGAAGTCGGGAACCCCACAGGGCCCACAGCCCCCAAAGGTGGGTCAAACAGGCAATTTGACAGTGACCAGGTGGTAGTACATTGATGGCCACTATGTGTTGGCTGTGTTATTTCTTCTGTCGTTTCAATGGTGTTGATCAGTGGCATTGGGCCTGGGTTAACTTCAATGTCTCCAGCCAGAAGTAGCACAATCACCAATTGAGTAGCACTCACGTTAATGTTGTTTGATTGAGATCTCGCACACGCCTTAGATGAAGTTTTAGGATGAACATTTTTGAGGAATTTAGAATATAGAAGATGATAGCTCTTGCCGTTTTGCGTGTACATGCAATTTTGGTTCTCTTGCAAACCGAGGTGCTTGACAGACACAATTAGAAGTGTAACAATATACAAAATTGTTATCCAGTTCTGTAAAAAGCGTTCAGATGGCTGCATTAGATAGTCCGGAGATCTCAGAAAAGAGCGCACAGCTCCTGCCAAACTGTGCTTGCTCCTAGCCGCCATCTTTGCCATACACACTCACTCGACTTGAACTGATGGGCTAAAAACTATGTGTGTATGCTACTCATGCAGCATACACACATAGAGACTTATAGTGAAATATAATTTTTATAGTTTTAGATTATTTACATTATAAATGCTTCATATTTTCAAGTTAGATAAAAAAAAGCACAAGTACACCTGCATGTACTAAAGTGTTTAGCCTAGAGACTATCACTATGATGAAGAGAGCTCAGCCAGTACTTTAAAATATAGTAATTATAGTTTAACCCTTGTATGGTGTTCATATTTTTGTTATTCAGCCAGTGTTCGTGGGTCTGATGGACCCACTGCATTTTGGGGTTTTTAATTCAACACAATCAAACAATTTTATGTTAAAATACTCAACAGATGTTTACTTCATCCCAATTTCAAGCAATATAAACTGCATATATGGTTAATATTTTCTCTTTACCTTTGTTAGATCTCATTTAAGAATTGCAACCCTGTGCAGGAACAGCAGGGGTACACAGTAAAATCACTGGTGGTAAATGTAACACCCCGCAGTGTTTATATGGTACGGAAGCGTATTGCATTCACTTGAAAAAAAAAAAAAAAATCTACTCTGTTTTTCTGAATTAACGAGTTAATTATCTCAGAATTACTAGATAATTTTTCATAAAAAAACATTTTATTCTGTTTTTCTGAATTAACGAGTTAATTATCTCAGAATTACGAGATAATTTTTCATGAATAAAAAGTGTTTGCTCTGTTTTTCTGAATTAATGACTTAATTATCTCAGAATTATGAGATAATTTTTCATAAAAAAAAATTGTATTCTGTTTTTCTGAATTAACGAGTTAATTATCTCAGAATTACGAGATAATTTTTCATGAATAAAAGTTTTTACTCTGTTTTTCTGAATTATTGAGTTAATTATCTCAGAATTCTGAGATAATTAAGTCATTAATTCAGAAAAACAGAGCAATTTTTTTTAATGAAAAATTATCTCATAATTCTGAGATAATCAACTCGTTAATTCAGAAAAACAGAACAAAATATTTTTTTATGAAAAATTATCTCATAATTCTGAGATAATTAAGTCATTAATTCAGAAAAACAGAGCAAATATTTTTATTTCAAGAAAAAATTATCTCATAATTTTGAGATAATTAAGTCATTCATTCAGAAAAACAGAGCAAAAACTTTTTATTCATGAAAAATTATCTCGTAATTCTGAGAAAACAGAGTAGTTTTTTTTTCCTCAAATGAATGCAATACGCTTCCGTAAGCACCAGCAGGGTGTTAAAAGTAACACTAATGCAGTGTTAGAGTTAATGAGATAATTAAGTGATTAATTGAGTGATGATTGAGCATTGAGGACACCTAATGATAACAAGCTGAATCACTGAAGAAAAGAGAAACACAAGAACTACAACTGATTCCGGAAATGAAATCAACTGAAGATAAAAAACGACAATAAATCTCTCATGATCTCAGCATATATATTCTTGGGTGAATTCAGGTGATCTGAGCATGAGAGAGAGGGGTTGAGAGAAGAGGGAATGAAATCTAGATTAGGATGACTCGGAGGTGAGACTTTCGTCTTGATGGTGCATGAGGGCTAGTTCAAATGTTTATTTCCAGAGAGGTCCTTTGTCCTCTCAGGGTCTGGTCGGCATTTTGTAATTTCTCAATTCTTATAACGTTAACTCCACAAACAGCAGAACAATTTCTTTTTTTCAATTTGGACACTGAATATGGGTTGGAGCTCTTAATTTTGAACTCTCAAAGTGCACCAGATTGATGAATTTAACATTAAAGGTGCATTAAGCAACTTTTCATGTTAAAAATACCCGTTTTTCTAACCCATACATGCTTAAACAATTGCCTGATGGGCTGAATGAGCCCTTCTATGATCTCTGCGATTGCCTCTATAATCCTGTACAGTAAAATAAATAAGAGGGATTCGGGACGGAATCGACTGGGAGTGACGTCATGCGCGTTCACGCTCACCTGGCTATGTCTGGCAGGTTTGTGTATTCGCCGCCATTATCCGCATCAGCGAAGACAACTCAAGCGACTTTGGCAAAAGTAGAAGATGGATTCAAAGAGACCGGCTTCTAGTTCATCCCAAACCCCAACGCAAACTCCACGTAACCGCGTGCACAACTCTGGTTGCAGTTTCGTGTGTCGCCAGAAGGGGGCATAGTTCTGCAAAAACTCAGAGACTTGCGCAATGCACCTTTAAAATGCAAAAAAAATTCTTAAGGGGCATGCCCCCGAACCCTCCTGGTTTTACCAAAAATCCTGTGGGAAACACTGGCATTGCTATTTCAATGCAGCTTACAGCTTGTTTCAGGATTCATCATTGTGGAGTACAGTTCAATAATAAATTACAATTTTGGAGTTTACTTAGAGTGTGCCAAATTTGGTGTTATTATCAGCGTATGTTTTAAAGTATGGTTGCAAAGTGATTATGTTTTGGAACCTTCAGGAAACTTTAGAACTTTCGCAACAAAAAAAAACTTTGGTGTAGATCAATATTTTTTTCAGTTTGAAGAGGTTTTTTATTGGAGAATGTGAAAATAACAAGAACTCATGTTTAAGAAATTGCTTATTCTGACTCATTTAGTCAGCATAGGTTACATATACTTGTTCTGAAACCAAGCTCATGCTCCACTCTTCAATATAATGGTAACCCCCCTAAAAATTTCAACATAACAGAAATTATTTTAAATTAGCAAAACATTAAACATTTCCCACTTAACATTAATCTTGTATAAAAACATTATACAACACATTACATAATCCCAGCACAGTTTTAGTTAAATTTAAGTCTGTCTTAATTAAATGAAACAATTCAGATTACTTAAAAATGTGTCAGTTCTGTGAACTCAAAAGAAAAACGAAGTTCTAAATACTCATAAAAGTGAATTTGATTTTTGATTTAATTTAAGTTTACCCTACTCAGGCGAATTCATTGTTTTAAGCATTATGGATGATACCAAAGCGTCCAAAGCTTAGACATAAACGCAATAATAGTGATTATGTAAAGAACCAAGAAGGTCACATTTATGATTCTTGCCACTCTGGTCCAGTACAGAGGTGTCTTCTGTCGACACTCAGTGAGGATCTGCTTCAGACAGTCAAGGGTACAATACTGCTCTTCATTCTGATCTCTAACTGAGTCTGGAGGGTTCTGCTGGTCTATTACACCAACTGTGAGAGGAAAAAAGCATAGCTCTGTATAAATATTTTGTCTGATAATCTCACATACGATTTTGCGATGGAGAATCTTTGCTGATAATCTATTATAGAAAAACAGAAAAAAAAGAAAAGAAAAAAATGATTTCCCCTTGTGGTTTTGGGGTGGCTTGTTTAAAGGTGAACTAAGTAACTTTTTTTACCTTAACTGAACAGCTTCGGAGTCATTGGAATGGTTATATTACTTATTTCGGGTTGAATGGTGGTCGTTTCGCACCCCCCTGGTGCCCGTGAGCGGAAAATACGCACTTGCAACTTTGAGCCGGCGGGCCGCCGGCCGCTGCGTCAGGAAGTCTCGCGTGATATCAGGTCTCGCGATGTAAACAATTGCTTTACGGCCAAAAGAAATCTGCTAAAATGCTGTCATTATTGCGCTCCCTCACGCTGTCCGAACCCGAATGAAGAAGATGTTTTAAAGAACGTCCCATCTGCTTTGATGTCGTTGATCTATAGCCTCTGGTGTCTGAGAATCACCAACGAGTTTTTACGACAGTGTTGTCAAATATCTATTCCGAAGCTGTGGGGGGAGCTCTAGAGAGAAACCTGCGAGCAAAAAGCGAGAATACAGCGAAGAAGTCCCAAAGCTACTGAGTGCTGCTTTAATATGTGATAATGCATGGTTTTACATTTTCTAAGTTCAGACTTCAAATGCTATTTTCATCCATCCATCTAAACTGTGTGTCCTATTTTAGAGGCACAAGCATGCTGGAACATGTATATATTTTCTTTTTTTCATGGAGTCTAATTTACTCAAAGATTAATTTAATTAGCTTTTCTTTGCATATGTACCAAAGCTACAAAGCAAACAAATCTTAAACTTAATTCCACTAATAAACCTTAATCTGTGAAGTAAAAGTATAAAATACATGAAAATTTTCCTCATAAACTGATGTTGTGTCAGTTCTACCAGAAAGACTCGGGAGATAAAATGATATAACGAGTACATTTATTAATAGCTCAGCAAGCATAGTCTTTGGCGTAGGCCCCGTCCTTAGCAAGAAATGCGAGGGTAACGGAATCTGCAAATCCCGCCTGAAGATGAAGGCAGGGGCGCAGCCGACCCCCTGGAGGCAAAGGAAGGGACCGTCCTGGTGGTGGTGGGGAGGATGTAGGGAAAGGACCATCTTGGAGGTGGTTGGGGAGGATGGAGGTAATTGGCGCCGTCAGTATCTGCGAACTCAGACGGATGTAAGTACCATTCTTTTATACTGAGAGTGTTAACACATGATTGGTTAGAAGTGAGTTAATTCATGACGCGCTGATTGAGTCTTCCTGGCAGAACTTAACGCTAAGCTTACATTTCTACCAGAAAGACTCGGGAGATAAAATGATATAACGAATAAATTTATTAATAGCTCAGCAAGCATAGTCTTTGGCGTAGGCCCCGTCCTTAGCAAGCAATGCGAGGGTAACGGAATCTGCAAATCCCGCCTGAAGATGAAGGCAGGGGCGCAGCCGACCCCCAAAGATAGGTGGAGGAACACCTCCGCCGGGACGGAGGAACACCTCCACCGGGACGGAGGAACACCCCCAAAGATAGGTGGAGGAATACCTCCGCCGGGACGGAGCCCACCCCCGAAGAACTGTAAGTAAGAGTACCCACCAGTCATGGATCCTGCAGTTCCTGGAATGAGAAAGAAAAGTTAAGAATAACGTGAAAAAGCATTTTATTTTTTATTTTTTATATATATTAAAAAATGAACTGCATAAAGACAAGGTCACGATAGACCATACGTGAAAGCCATAATATTGCTCGATTATGATGACCACTTAGACAAGGCCTCAATGGACCATAATACCAAATTTGCTGTGCATAAACATGATGTGATAGACAACAAAAGACAAGGTCCAAAGACCACACATAATAGCTATAAAGCACAAGGTCGTGATGACCACATAGAGACGAAGCAGCGATGGACCACTTGACCCTGATAGGCTGCACATAAAAGCCATTGAGGCGCCAGGTCGTGATAGACCACATAAACAAGGTCAAGCTTGACCACAAGGCCACGATGGACCGCACGTAAACACAAGGTCATGCTTGACCACAAGGCCACGATGGACCGCACATAAACACAAGGTCATGCTTGACCACAAGGCCACGATGGACCGCACATAAACACAAGGTCATGCTTGACCACAAGGCCACGATGGACCGCACATAAACACAAGGTCATGCTTGACCACAAGGCCGGCTCGACCACACATAACAAGGCCGCGATGGACCAACATACCTCAATGGGCATATGCAGACAAGCCATGCAGGCTACACGGCCATGATAGACCACATATAGCTGGCCATGATGGCCATTAGACACAAAAGACCACGAACGAGACAGGCCACGATAGACCGGACGGCCATTGGACCACATAAAACCAAGGCCTCGATGAGCCACAAGGCCATAATAGCCACAAATAGGACAAGGCCACGGTAGGCCACATAGACGAGACCGCTTAGGAGCCACAACGGCCGCTAATGCCACACAGAGACAAGCCTATAAGACAAGGCAACTAAGCCACACAAAACCGAGGCCTCGATGGACCACAGACCCCGATGGGCCACACACAGGACAAGGCCACGATAGGCCACACGGCCATGATAGACCACACAAAACGAAGGCTGCGATGGACCACAGACGGCCATACATAGGACAAGGCCGCAATAAGCCACAAAGCCACTAAAGGCCACACATAAACAGGCTAAACATAGACACGGCCATAAAGCCACATGAAACCACGACCTCTAGAGGTCACTAGACCTCGATGGGCCTTGCAGGACAAGGCCACGATAGGCCACACGGCCATGGGAGACCACAGAGACGAGACCGCTTAGGAGCCACAACGGCCGCTAATGCCACACGAAAGACAAGTTTCACAAGACAAGGCCGCTAGGCCACACGAAACCAAGGCCACAATGGACCACAAGACCACGATGGGCCATAAGGACAAGGCCACGATAGGCTACACGGCCAAAATCGACCACACAGAACGCGGCTATGATAGCCACTCAGGACATGTCCACAAACGGCCACAAGGCCGTGATGGACCACACATAGACGAGAGACAAGACCAGACAGCCACATGAAACGAGGCTGCAATAGCCACATGGAGACAGACCACATTATCTGCTTATCGGGTGATGCAAGCTAGAGTTCCAGCACAGATTAATTGAAACATGACACCACCACCAGTATTTGCATGAGGATTTACCTGAATCGGTACTGAAGAGCTTGCTGAGCTTCCAGAATGATTTTAGAATCATTTCTTAAATAAGACTTGAATGCAGAGGAAAACCATCTGCCCAGCATCTTGATAGCTGAAGTAGAAATGCTGCATTTGGCTGCTGTAGTGGCTGCCCCGATCCTGCAGGAATGACCAGTATGCTGAAAGGGAGACAGCTGTAGCTTTTGAGGACTGAAACTAGATGAGTCCTGAACCAGACTTTAGAGAGAGATGCTTCGTTAGGTAGGAAAATAGAGGGAGTGATCTGAGAAACTAGGGAGGATTTTAGGAATTTACTCAGATAGAAGGGACAAAATTTATTGCTAATTTTAGAATTTGTTAATGTGATACCAGAACTTTAGTCATTTGGAGTGCTTAAGAAAGAGTAAAGAAATTAAGTGAGAACGTAAATCAGAAAAAGAAAGACCATGGCAAGATCGGAGTGTTTAGATCTGAAGTAAATTCCCCTGGGTGCATGAGCCATGAATGCTGTTAAAACATGGCTACAATCGAATATGAAAATAGAAAGAGAAGACTATTTCGAATGGAAGTTAATTAAAAGGGGGGTTAAATGAATTCCACTTTCTGATAATGTTGCTGATAAAGCATTTCAACAATTGCAAAGTTACAATGCACAAAGTCGAGCATGGAGGACTTAATTTAAAGAGATTGCATTGTAAGGACTACAGCAACGCTGAGAGGGACTGAGCGGCATTCCTTCCGGATAAGTGGCATTGCAAACCCTAAAGTTACATAAATCCAGCTCCCAGAATATGATTTATAGCCTATCGAGACAGGATGAGATAGTGAATGACTAGAAGATTACTACGCATAAGCTACATAAATTCATCGACTAACCATCCGGAAATGGTGTCTACATGTTGATGCTTCTGAGTCTCTCCATCTCTGAGTAGGTTTGACGAAGCTAAAAGTTTTGAAAATGTCTGTGAGTAATCGGAGCTGCAAAACGAGCTGTTGAAACTCCACCCCCTGTGCCAGGGAGCAGCAGCCTGACTGCGTCCAAAGGGACAGACAAAAACAATGCACTTTACTCACACTCAAATGACAATTCCAGCACAATAGAAGAAAATATCTTTGGAGCATTCCAAGTCTAACCCCTCACACACACCCTGGGGACACTGGAGACCCACCAGACATTGATTTCGTAATTGTAGACTTGGAAGGAACAACCGGCCGTGATGAGGATGGGAAATAAAGGAATAGCACATATTCTCTTCTGTAAGTAGCACGTCCTAAGCGCAGCGCCATCAGAAATAAAGGAATCTGAAAAGAAAACCGAAACATTATAAACAAATACTGCAGAAATATAAGCTTTCAAGGTGTAGGGAGCCACGCCTTCAGTGATATATGGTCTAGCTGGATTGAGCAGAGCGACTAATTTACATGATCACTGTTAGAGGAGGCAGGGTTGCTGAAGGGCAGAGCCACCTGAAGACTAAAGTGTGTATCTATAGCATTGCAGTGGTCAGGAATGTGCTCACGTGACCTTAATCATGAAATTGGAGACTACTGATTGCCAGATAAACATCTCAGGAATAGCATGATCGTCTAACAAGATCTGCCTCGATGTAACCGGTCTTCGTTAGCACATACAACATACGTTTTGCCACCACTTATGTTGATGAACCCAAAAGGATGTTAGCAGCCACTATAGGATAATTTCTGTAAAGCGTGAATGAACTCGTTCATTTCTGAGCCTGAGCAGGCTCGATAAGTGTTTTTTTTTTTTTTTTTTTTTTTTTTTAAGCCTAATTCTTAATCGTATTAATCTTAGTACAATACTTACCTGAAGTAGGGTGACGGCATACCGATAAGATACAACATCAATCACACTTGATATTCTGTTGTTGACTTTTGAGCATAGAATCTATTTCTCAGCTGCGCAGCGTACACCTGACATTACTCTCGAGTTGCTCTTGTATGAGTGAAGTTTTATTCCCGTCCAAGAGATCGCTGTCCATGGCAACAAAGGGAGTCCCTTGAATAGAAAAATCCGTGAACATTTAAATCATACAGATGAGTAAATATAATTTCACTTGAGTCTTCTTGACTGATATTATTATTATTATTATTATTATTATTATTTATTTTTTAATTTAAATTTTTTATTTTTTTTATTTTTTTTTTTTTTGTGTGTGATTGGTTAGAATGATAAAATTTAAACATAACTATTAGGTCTACTGTGTTAATCACATTTTGGCAAAGTCTGTGACCTTTGACCTGAGCATCCTTAGTCTGCCTTCTTTATACATTTAATATCAAATACCTATTACGTAAATATTTCTATGACACATATTGGTGGATTAAAGTAGTCGCTGAGAACATTTGTGTTGCAGCGATTGTACCATATTTCTGTTACTGAAGAACTTAAATGCAGGTATGAAAAGATCTTGATGATATGAAGAAAGAAAAATAAAATGTATATATAGTTTGGAACAGCTTTAGAGATTTATCAGCACTGTAAATGTATCATTTACTTCCTTTATATTATATACTCATGCAACATACCCTTCATAACCATGTCTACTATACACAACGTCCAATGACCAACCTTCCTTTAAGGTCAGCTTCTTTCTTTATGATAATGGTCATATATTTACATGTATCATTTTCACATTTTTTTTTTATATATATTTTTTTTTATATATATATATATATATTTTTTTTTTTATATATATATTTTAACGGCATTAATTGCTGTTGTTTTATGTTTGAAAAATAGATAGTTATATTACGAAAAACGAGCTGAGATACAAGTAAAATAATATTCCCCCTATTGATTGGTTGAAGTCTGCAATCATCCAGTTATAAGTCGAGATATTTCCGGCGGTCGGGAAGTGATTGACAAAAACATCTCCATAAATGCCGAATCAGAAAAGAGCGTAAAACAAGTTGAATAGGTAGGCCTAGGCTACTGCTCCTTTAAGATGGAAGGCACTCTCACAATGGTGAGTGAGCAGATGAGGAGCGCGAGCTGTAATATATGGCATATGCATATAAAGCCGATTTAACATCTTAGTTGCTTTTAAGCTTGTTTTAATTTTATTCAGCAACCCAGTTGTTAGTATTTTGCAACTGCCCATGAGTGCGTGGGATCAACGACGCTGAAAATAGATTTCACTGCGCTGTGGGATATCAGTTACGTAAGTCTTTGCATATACACTTGCTACAACCAGCGAGCTATCCGACCCTACTTTTTAAAGCGTTAACAGTGTTGCGTTGCGGACTGCAGTATAAATCGGCAGTTTTTTTTGTTTTTGTTTTGTTTTTGTTTTTATAAGAAAACTACCACGTCACCACAGTCGCCATTTGAACTATACCGCTGATGAAGGGAACAGTAGAGTAGCAAGTTAATATACTTACCTGAATGAAGTTTAATCAAAGTAATGGGGACATGTAAACAGTGGCCGCTGAAAGCGCCTACCAATGTAAAACCTTAAAAGTGGAATTTGAAAAACCCTGTGTGGAGATCATCTCGCATGAGATTTCAAGCTGCCGCGCGCTTGTTTCCTACACAAGTGTGTCGCACTCGCGCACCGCGAAAGTTGCTGAGATCTAATCAACGATACGCGAATGAGTGAACGCCGGCGTCGGTTTCGGCGAACTGAATGGAAGCGTAATTGGCGCCGTCAGTATCTGCGAACTCAGACGGATGTAAGTACCATTCTTTTATACTGAGAGTGTTAACACATGATTGGTTAGAAGTGAGTTAATTCATGACGCGCTGATTGAGTCTTCCTGGCAGAACTTAACGCTAAGCTTACATTTCTTACCATCTTGTCCACTAACAGCAGCTTTAGTTTCTACTGATCTCTTCTCAGCTCCTTTAATACTCAGATAATTCACTAGGATGGTCTCCATCATGCTGATGGCAATTAGAAAGAAAATCACACCGCAGAAAACCCCTGTGAAAAACACAAGAAACAGCCCAGCTAACAGAGTTTTGTTACAAGAACGTTCTCCAAATATTCAGTGCTGGTTCTGGGAACGTAACAAATGTCCAGATTTCTTGACGTTACAATGTTAGACCTTACCAGGCTTTTCTTTCTTTTTTTTTTTTTCTTTTTTTTTTACAGTATATTACTGGCAACACTATTGCCAGTAATTTACTGTTAATTGTAGTGATGGCAATTTCAAAAACACTGCTTCATGAAACTCTGAAACACTTCGAAATGTCAATGGTTCACCGCCGGGGGCGATGATCTCTGTCAACCCATGAATCATGAGGAGTCACTGAGAATTTTTTTTGGAAAGTGAACTAATCCTTTAATTATCTCATTAACTTCAACACTGCTTCAGAGTAACTTTAACACTCTGTAGTGTGGACACACTGTTATTGCTGTGTAATATTTATATACGCCCTATCCCTACATTAATATTTATAATATTTATAACTGCTACGAAGAGTTGTGCAAGTGACAGAATTTCGGATGTATGAGCACCGTCGAAACTATAACCTATTTGCCGCTTTCCGTGTATTTCTCTTTGAAAATGAACTGGAGACTTGTGTTTTCCGCATCCTGTGTGAAACTGTCTTCATGTCGAAAGAACTCACTGAACTAATAATTAAATAAAGAACAGAAAGTCAGGAGGAGGTTCATCTTGTGCTCTGTTTCGCTCTGTTTGACAGGAGGCGTCAACTTTAATTTGATTTGAGGAGGATTTGCAACTGTTCTGCTTTAAATCCTTAAATTCTCAACTATACTTCCTTTTAAGGGAATACTGTAGGTTTAAATCGTTTTTGTTTGATTGTTGTGACTTCATTTGAGATTCAAATACTCACCAATCAGAGGGATTTCTGTCCCTGTAGAGGGCAGTGTGTTATTGATAAACAGCAGCATCACAGAAATAGACAGCAGTAAAGTCACTTTGAAGGTCACTTTTTCTGATATATTTGAGTCAACGAAGAAGGAGATCAAATCCAGCACAAGGAAGAAAAATACTGGTATTATAATGTTGATGACATACAGTAGAGGTCTCCTTTTTATGGTGATCTGCAATAAAGAGAGAGAGAGAGAGAGAGAGAGAGAGAGAGAGAGAGAGAGAGAGAGATTAGCATCACGATGGACTTAAACACTAAGAGAATTATAAATTAAATACATAAATTAAATAGGGATGCAGCATGTACCAGTTTAAAAGAAAAACCAGTTGGTCTTACAAGTAATAAGAATAAGATTTCTAATCATAATTTTTACTATTAAGAATTTAATTAAAGAGCTCATAAAATGTGATATTGTGAAATAAAATGTATTTGGTGATATTTTGTCATAATGCGTATCCCTATATGAATTTCCTTTAAATTTTAATGCCGATAAAGATCTGTGTTTTGTTAGAACTAAATTTGTTATTTTACGTTAAAACTACAATAAGTTCTCATTTGTTAACATTAATTATTGTATTAACTAACACTAACTCACAATGAACAATACACTTATTACTGTATTTATTAATCTTTGTTCATGTTAGTTAATACAAATACAGCTGTTCGTTGTTTGTTCATATTAGATCACAGTGTATTAAATATGTTAAGAACATTAATACAGCCTTTTGATTTTAATAATGAATTAGTAAATGTTAAAATTAACATTATCCAACATTAATAAATGCTGTAGAAGTATTGTTCATTATTTGCTCATGTTAACTTAATTTGTTAACTAATAAAATCGTATTGTAAAATGATAACCATTTTATCTTTTATTTTATATTGTCAAACTCAACATGTAAATCTCTTGTTAATCTGTGGGTGGTACTAAAGGAGAATACTTGTTTTCCACACTGTGGAGATTAACTTTGCACAGAGGTCACAGAGAACACAGTTTTAAGAAATCCATTGGATTGCAATGAAAATGCAAAAAAAAAAATGTATTATGCTAATCATGACCAATAACCAATAAAATAAACCTAACTCAGAAATTAGGCTCTAAATGAGTTCAGTGATTCAGGTCAAAAATGATTGTAAAAACACAACCAACACCACTAGACCACTTTCACAAAGTAAAAAATGTAAGGGTCAAGAGCCCAACTAAAGCAAACACTGATCTCCATAATGGTGCCTTAATTTGTGATTTTCTCCTTCAGTGATTCTGCTTGTTAACATCAGATGTCTTCAATAATGCTCAATCATCACTCATTTAATCACTTAATTATCTCATTAACTTTACCACTGCTTCAGTGTTACTTATAACACTCTGACCCCTAATTTCCACCAACTGCGGAACGGCTGCGGATCCGCTCCGGAACGGCGGCGGAGTCAATAGGTTTCCATTAAAGTCAATGTGTGTATTTTCACTGAATGCGGAACGGCTGCGTTCCGACTCCGGCGATCTGCAGCCCTCCGGAGCAGATACGCAGAGCTTTTAATTTTGCCGGATGCTGGAGAGCTCTGCAGCAATTCAGCACAGGGCATCCTGTTATATCGCGCAATCATACGTGAATTTGCGAGATCTTGTGGGTCCTCGTGACTTCAGCTGTCAGTCATGGCCGCAGCCGTTCCGCAACAAATCCGGACCTGGTGGGTATTGAAGGACGACAGAGCACGGAGCCGACACGCAGTGATGCCGATCCGCAGCCGTTCCGCAGTTGGTGGAAATCCGGGGTAAGAGTGTGGATTATATAAACACTGAGCAGTGTTAATTTAACAATTAATTTTGCTGTGAAGAGATCATATTGTCAACCGTAATCACAAAAACAGTGAGCATTGTACACAGTGAGAATTGTAAACTTATTTTTTGCCATGTTTGTCTTGTTTTTTTTAAAGTAAATGTTAATGGATTAACAAAAGCAACATTCATTTTCTAGCTGTGTTTCCTAACTGAATGAATCTGTGTGTTTGAATGAATCAGGTGAGTCAATGATTTAGTGACCCATTCATAAAGACAGAGGCTGTGCCCTATACCCTCATTCCCACATTACTCCTCTAATATAGTCCAATTGAGGGAGTGAATGAAAATGAGTGAGTTAATTCGGAAACTGAGTTCGCCAGAAGGGATGCCGCTTTTGCATAATTTGTGCTTTCTGTTTAATAATCATTTTAAACTTAGCAAACTGGCAGCTCCATGAAAATATTTATCTTGAACTCTGTCATGGAAACTATCATGTATAAACCTTAATTTAAAAAAACAATTTAATAATCAATTAAAATGAAAATTATATTTATGCTGCAGCCAAATTGGACAAGTTAACTGATTCAAGATGGCGTAGAGTATGGCTGCTGCGTTGCGAGCTCCGCCACAACATTGTAGTTTTTTGTTTGTTCTGTTTACAGTCCTTATGTGTTTTTGTCTTGGATGTTGACTGCCTTATTGTGTACGACAGACAAACACTTTTAGACATTGGTTCGGCAATCGCACACCGAAAACCGGAATTTCTATTCTTCACAGACGGCTGTCATCTGTTTACAAACACGGCAGCGGAGCCCTTTGTCTGGGCAGCTCGGTTGCAGAAACGCAGCCGGAGAAGGGGAAGAAGAGCCGGCGTTCTCATCAGAGTAAGATGGTGTGCAAATCGACCTCCGCTTCCCAGTATTCTACTGGAAAATGTTCAGTCTCTGGACAACAAGCTCTGCGAGCTGAGAGCGTGGATCTCTTTCCAACGAGAGACTGCTGGATTATCTGCCTGAGATTCCAGATTCGGCCATCGAAACCGCGGGGTTCTCCGTGCATCGAGCGGACAGAGCAAAAGACCTCTCAGGTAAAAGCAGAGGTGGTGGTGTATGTTTTATGATCAACAAATCTTGGTGTGATCAGAGGAACGTACATTCTATCAAATCTTTCTGCTCTCCTGATCTGGAATTTCTCATGCTTCTGTGTCGACCATTCTGGCTACCGAGGGAATTACCCCCGGCCATTATCACAGGTGTGTACATTCCCCCACAAGCCGGAACAGACCGGGCACTCAAGGAATTGTATGGGAGAATAAGCGAGCAGGAAACCACGCACCCTGAGGCCGTGTTCATTGTGTCTGGAGACTTTAACAAAGCCAACTTCAAGCGAATAGCAGCAACACGTAAAGTTCAACACACGAGGGGACCGGGTTTTGGATCATTGCTACTCTCCTTTCCGGGATGGCTACAAATCCCTCCCCCGCCCACCAGTTGGCAAATCGGACCATTCTTCTGTTCTCCTTCTTCCTGCTTACAGGCAGAGACTGAAACAGGAAACACCCGGCCTCAGAACGATCCAGTGCTGGTCGGACCAATCAGACTCTATGCTACAGGATTGTTTTGATCACGCGGACTGGGAGATGTTCTGGTCGGCCTCTGGTGATGACATCGAGATTTACGCTGATAGCGTAACGTGTTTCATCAGGAAGTGCGTAGAAGACGTTGTTCCGACCAAAACAATACGGATTTACCCTAACCAGAAACCATGGATAATAATAATGATAATAATAATAATAATAATAATAATAATAATTCATTACATTTATATAGCGCTTTTCTCAGCACTCAAAGCACTTTACATAGAAGGGGGAATCTCCTCAATCACCACCAATGTGCAGCATCCACTTGGATGATGCGACGGCAGCCATATTGCGCCAGAACGCCCACCACACATCAGCTTACTGGTGGAGAGGAGACAGTGATGAAGCCAATCAGTGTATGGGGATGATTAGGAGGCCATGATGGACAGAGGCCACTGGGCAAATTTGGCCAGGATGCCGGGGTTACACCCCTACTCTTTCGAAAGACATCCTGGGATTTTTAATGACCACAGAGAGTCAGGACCTCGGTTTAACGTCTCATCCGAAGGATGGTGCTCTTTGACAGTATAGTGTCCCCGTCACTATACTGGGGCATTAGGACCCACACAGACCACAGGGTGAGCACCCCCTGCTGGCCTCACTAACACCTCTTCCAGCAGCAACCTGGTTTTCTCAGGAGGTCTCCCATCCAGGTACTAACCAGGCTCAGCCCTGCTTAGCTTCAGTGGGCAACCAGTCTTGGGCTACAGGGTGACATGGCTGCTGACTATAAATAGCGATGATCGTGTGGCACTCAATGCGCGGACCTCCGCTTTTAACTCTAGACTCTAGAAGCATGTGGCAGGGAATTAATATCATCACGGACTACAAAGGGAATACAAACTCCACAGTGAACACAGCTGCCTCACTCATGGATGAGCTAAACACTTTTTATGCTCGTTTTGAGGGAACTAACACATGGGCGTAGATTACGCGGGGGATGTGTCCGCCCCACTTTTTATAAAATATAAATTCGTCCCCCGCACTTTTTCGCAGGGCAAGTGTTCACGACCAATGTGTATACATCCAGATTTAAAATTCAAAGAGTCAAGATAGTCTATACCTGACTTTCACGTTTCCATGGTAATCAGTCACTCATGCATCACGACACGCCGATGCTTGCACCGCACACCACGCTGTATCCATCATTTTCATAGAGGTTGCTATGAGTTCAAAACAGCAAAAAACTCTTCACTACTTTTTCACGAAAAAGTCAAGCACTGTAAGTTGTCATGTGCTATCCGAATTGTGTTGCACAATGATGAATAACTCTCGATGATGCCTATTTCTCGAGTTGAATAATAAACAAGTTTTGTTGAAAATTTTAAATATTCACTACCCGCACAAACGTGTGCTTATTTTCATTATTTTTTTGTTCGTAATGTCTTATGTTCACAGATATGTTATCAAAGCCCTTCAAATTAGAATAAAGAAGGTGATTGTTAATGCTGAATTTGGATTTTCATGCATTAACAGCCACTATATGTCACGGAATGGAAAATTAGTGAAGCGAGGATTCATGTGCGGGAAAAGAAGGATTTTATAGTAATCAAGTATAAAACAAAACTACAAACAAAAACTCCCCGTGGGGGGAAAACAAGACAGTCATCTGGTATAAAACAGGACACACGAGGGAACATAGACAACGAACCAGCATAGGACTGCAAACACAGGGAGAATAAATAGGGAAGCAAACAAAAGAGGGTAACAAGGAAAGCAGGTGGGGCAAATTAATCAATAATCAGCTAACAAGATGGGAGGGGCTAGACAATTGACAAGAGAGCACATGGCACAAGGAAATACATGACAAGCCATGTGCTCACAACAAACCAGACTATACACAAACACATGACAAACCTGGGGCCTGTACCATGAAGGTAGCTGAACAAACTCGGGGTTACAGGATTAGTTTTGAGTTGACAAAACCAAACCTATGTAATCAGGCTTTATTGGTACCATGATGCAGCTCATCAACTTTCTCTGTCAACTCAGGCTTTGATCCTTAAGCTATGATTACTCCACGCGCGCGTGCACATAAAAGAGTGACGTCGACACTGAACAACCAATCGCGGGTAGAGCGAGAGCGATATATTTTCCCGCGGAGGAGCAAGAGATAATCATTCTGAATTACGATGAATTTAAATATGTATTTCAAGCTCGAAACAATACGGTCTCTGCTGCCAAAGCAAGAGAAGACTGTTGGAGAAAGATTGCTGATTGTTAATGTGTAAGTTAAACAAATACGGTCTGTAAAATTATGTATAGGCCTACATACATGTGTAGCCTATATGTGTAATATAGCCTATTTTTATAATAAATAAAAAATGATACATGCACATTTTTTATATATTATATACTATTAAGAAAGCTAGGCTAATCCTATCATAAGATTAACAGAATAATAATAAAGATTTAAAATAATTCTTAACATGTATTATATTGTATAGTACATTTGTGCAATTTGCTTTAAAAAAAATAAAAAAATAATAAATGTGTTCATGTGATGTCACCCTATCAATATATCTTACCGGCAATTTTATAAAAGCCCTCTTTTATGGACATGGTCGATAAATGTCCGGGGAACACTATTAATGAAACTATTCATGGGGCAGAGCGAGGACCACCTTACGAATGGTTCGACAAACCGTGTTTTCCCCTATAGCTTCTGTGCGTGAGTGCGTCACCCACCGTGCAGGAATGTACCACTTGCAACAACAAAAAAACGCAACGCAATACAATTTGCGGTACAGTAAGTGCATAAATTCGACATGTTAA
Organism: Leuciscus idus; assembly: GCA_021554675.1. Classification (NCBI taxonomy): domain Eukaryota; kingdom Metazoa; phylum Chordata; class Actinopteri; order Cypriniformes; family Leuciscidae; genus Leuciscus; species Leuciscus idus. The sequence goes on along the minus strand of CM038621.1, from coordinate 7,936,943 downwards.
ATTCTTTATGTGCCGCTCAAGAAGTTTGCAAAGATAAGACATTCCTTCCGTGGAAAATCTGTATCTTTCATACAAGTAACTATCAGGAAAGGCAAGGGGATTTTGTCTGGCTAAAAACTCTTTCTCTACGAAGTGCTCGTCAAACAATTTGCGCTGAGATGTCCACCGGATTTGGAAGAAAAGGTGAAGTCATTGTAACAGACATTGGGAATAAGTTACGTCACCTATATGTTTCTTTGCCCTCAGCTGATTGGTCAAACTTAAGTCTGAGATCTTGAATCCAGAACATAACCTGTCCCGGAGCAGGTTAGCCGTGCAGCGTAAGATACCATGGCAACGAACACCGATTAAAGCCAAGCTACTTTCATAGTACCTAAAACCCAGGGTTGGCGGAAACTAAACTGAAACATAGCTGGCTAGCCACCTAAACCGGCTTCATGGTACAGGCCCCTGGAGTGTCAGAGCTCTGTCACCAAACCAAGATATAAACCAGACAGAAGTGACAGAACCCTGACACTACCCCCCCTCAAAGGGACGCCACCTGGCGTCCCTAACGAGGGACACCAAAACCAGACAGGAACATGACAATACAAGACCGAAGCACAACAACAGACGAGACAGGAAGATCAAGAAACAGAGACAACGAGGGGGGGAGGAAGGGAGGGGAGCCATGGAGTCTCAGGCCGGTCAGGATTCCTGGCTGCGGGCCAGGGTGGAGCAGGCGGCGGCCAGGGCGGAGACGACCCTTCGGGCGGCCAGAATGGAGACGACAGTTCAGGGGACCCACTGCCCCCTCCCAACATTTTCTTGAGGGCAGCTGTGGGGTTATGCTCAGGAACAGGCCCAGACACCGGCTCAGGAATAGGAACAGACACCGGCTCAGGAACAGGAACATACACCGGCTCAGGAAAAGGAACAGACACTGGCTCAGGAAAAGGAACAGACACAGTCTCTGAATCGGCAGACGTGACGTGAACAGTCTCTGGATCGGAAGAAGTGACGTGAGGTGACTCAGGCTCGGCAAACCTGGCGTGAAGACACTCAGACTCGGCAGGCATGTCGTGAAGAGATTCAGGCTTGACAGGTAGCATGGGCGGAGCTGGCAGGGCAAGGAACTTGGGCGGCGCCGGCAGTGTTAGTAGCTTGGGTGGCGCTCGCAGAGCTAGGAGCTTGGGTGGCGCCGGCAGGGTTAAGAGCTTGGGTGTGGCCTCCAGGCCCTGTGGGATGGAGGATGCCTTCCTCCTCATCCTCCGTTTATGAGAGCGCGGTGTAACTGCCTCTTCGGCCACCACTGGGGCTGCGACAGGGAGACTGGACTGCTCTAAGACAACCAGGCCTGGGACCGCCAAAGTCAGGTCCTCCTGGACCACCAGACTTGAGACCCCCGAAGTTGGGTCCTCCCAGACCACCAGACCTGAGACCGCCGAGGTTGGGTCCTTCTGGACCACTGGGCTTGGAACCGTCGAAGTCGGGTTTTCCTGGACCGCCGAATTAGAGGAAGCATCAGACGCCTTTCTCCTCCTGTGCCTGCGAGGGTGAGGCGGTGTGGGAATAACCACCTCTGGAGATGCCGCCACAAAAGCTGCCACTTCTGGGGGAGCTGCAGCTTCCAGATGGAGGTAATGCTGTTTGTGGAGTTGTTTAATCCTCCTCTGCTGAGATCTTCACAGATTTAATGTCTTCTTCTCTCTGCAGTTGATTTCATCTAAGGCTGTGTCTGAAGTCAATTGTAGTTCTTGTGTTTCTGCTCATCTCTTTTTCTGTTCTCTTCTTTCCTTCAGTGATTCTGCTTGTTAGGCCCATGGCCTTGGCCTTCTCTGTACGTTCAGGGTGTGCTGTCCAGCATGGCCTCAGCAGGCCCCAGGGCAGCAGGCTTTGACTCACAACAGCCATGTGCTCACTCAGGAGAGAGAGGACTCTCTCAACCACAACAGCATCAAGGACAACCTCAGGAGTTCAGCGTCTTCATTCAATGCAGAAGAAGTCCATCGCAACTCCCATCATTTGCCCTGTGTGCTCTCTCCAGCCCAGGGCCGGCAGGCCACAATCTGCCCTCCAGCCACGAAAACCAGCGTCGGAATAACCATGCACATTCATCATATCTTCTCCATCCAGCGGAGAAGAAAGCGATTGCAACTTGTACAGTAACATTCGACACTCACGGATCCATCAACGACTTCCATTTTCAACCGCTTCAAGAATTGTGTCCACTGCACAGACCATGCAAGTATCAATTTTAATGAGGTGCTCTGAAAACGATAAGCTGATGAAAAAGACGATAACTTTTCATAGTTAAATGGATCTTTTCCATAGTTCTATTTCCTGCTTCCAGTTCCATTCTATCACTCACCATTTTACCTGCATGTATGTATGTTTGTTTAGTTTAGTTATGTTTGTGATTTAGTTAATAAAACTTGTGCACAATATGTATTTGGTTCTGATTCTCTGCTTGCAACAAAGTCCATTTTACGAACTTGATCTTGTTACAGGCTCTAAGCGCTGTACATGCTAAGAAATAATTATTTTTCGGTGGCCATGAAAGATACGCTTTTCTTAGAATAAATAAATAATCAAAAGTTCGTTGGAACTGATTAATTGATTGTAATATTAATTTAGCTACCTCAAGTTAATCCAATTAACTGACCCAAATATTAATCATTAGTCATAACTGATAATTATGAGTTATTATTAATATTTCCCCTTTTAGCTAACTTGTTACAGCGGATTCGCTATTTACTTGACGGAATTTGACAGAATTTTTCATGCATGCTTCTGAACACACCGTGTGTTCAACCTCTGGTGTGAGAACCATATTATTAAAGAATACACTCTCTTGAGCAACACATATAATTTACATGTTGAGTTTGAACATTAAATAACAGATTAAATTAAATTAAATAATGTATACTATAATGTATTACAGTTTGATTTCACACTTTGGTGTATAATTGAAAACAAACAAAAAATAAATAAAATAAAAAAATAAGTAAAAGTCCTAATGTATTGAAAAATTATAGATTAATTTATTAAGATATTTGATACCCCTACCTTTTTAAGGTTTAAAAATATTATAATTTAATTTACTACACATATTTTTCTCAAACTCATAGTTAAATAATTGTATTTATATATTCAATATGGGTTTACATTCCATATCCAGTGCACTGTACCTTATAGATCAGCTGATGCATTTTACGCCACTCAATATCATCATCAGTGGTATGAGCAATGCTAATTATATTGGTGAGATTCCACTCTCCCAGGCTCTGAAAGATCTCCTTTGATTTGAAAAAAAATTAATTTGCATCAGATAATCGATTTATTACAATCTCCTGATCTGTGGGAACAGACATGAATATTTGATTATTTCATATTTTAATTTTATATTGTAATATAAGTCAAATAGTTTAGAAGAATAAACCATGTTATCTTGTGTTTGTTTGTCTAAACTGATTAATGTGTTTCAGATGTACCTGAATACACTGTAGACTGAAGTGTTATATTGCAGGTTTGGGTGTCGAAGGGAAACCTGTAGAGATCCATCTTACAGGCCGTGGTCAGAGATAAAATGTCAGTTGAGACTGTAAAGCCTTCACTGAGCAACAGCACATATGGAGACTCCTTTGTTCCAAACTCTGTCTTGATGCTAAATGTATAAAATATAAATTAGCACTGATTATTAAAGACATGATGTTTAGACATCATAATTGGACAGCAATTATTCAAATCAAATGTAAATGCAAAAGTAATTCCCACATAGCAACGCTATTTCGCCCAGATCCGGCCCTCATCTGGCACATGTGAAAAGATGGTCTGGCCCACATGCAGCGTGGAATGACGGCCCTTGGGTGGACCGCTCCTGTTTGCCAGATCTGGTCCACAAGCAGGCCATAGCAATGCCACATATCAGCAAAGAGCAAATAAATAAACCAGAACTGGACCTTATCTGAGCCACAAAATCTGTGTTTATTAAATATGGAGTCATCTCAGCCTTAATAAGCCTGTTAACAAGCAAAATAACTGAAGGAAAGAAGAGAACAGAAAAAGACTTGAGAGATGAACTTATCAATTCTGTATCAGGTACTACAGACTGCAAAGCTCAGTTTATGAGGATGTCACATGATGAAAGAGCGACTCAGATCAGGAGGTGAGGTGACTGACTGCATAACCTGAAGACCAAGATAAATTAATTAATAATTTAATGTGTTTGGGGTATTTGTCTTACATGTAAAATTTTAAATACATTCTGCTGAAATGAACAAAATTACTGGAATAAAAATGTACTCATTTTGATGAATAAGTCAGTAAAATTATCCAAACTTCCCACTATTAACCCAACAGAAATTTTATACAAAAATTCTGTATAATAAAAATAAAATGTAATTATATATATATTTTTTTTTAAATCATTGTTTCACTTAGAATCAAGAATCAGCACGTGAATCTCAATAACGGTGACATGCTTCATGCCACAATGCATTCTGGGAGCCACTGAAGAAAAACTCACAAGTGGCTCCCAGAATGCATTGTGGCATGAAGCATGTCACCGTTATTGAGATTCACGTGCTGTTTCTTAAAGGGGTCATATAATGATACATTCACTTTTACAAATTGATTGTACTGAAATGTGTGTTGGCAGTGCCTGTACACAACCATCATAAAATGATAGAAATCCATCCAGTGTTTTTTATTTTTTTATCTTCTTATATGTTTCCCTCCATCTCAAATCAAGCTGTTTGATATTGTGACGTCACAAAATAGACGCCCCTCCCACAATTGCTGATTGACCGGAGAGTTTCAACACAGACCCGCCCTTGCTCGTGAGCGAGCTGTCAATCATAGCCCGCGCGGACCGGCACGTTTATTGTTGATAGCTGGAGCACTGTCTGTCTATGAGCAGAATGGCGGTGTTCTGTTCTTCGGTGCAATAACGAACACAGCAATCATATTGATGTTCCTAAATCCGAACCGCTGAAGACGCAGTGACTGAGTTTTTTTTCGAAGGGAATATTACTCACGATCAACGTCAATGCTTTCATGTTTGCGTGAATCATTTCACACACTAGACTGCTTTATAAACTAGGTCAGTATAAAGCTGTTTTTGCTAAGAAGCTGCTCCTGAAAAAAGGATTGGTACCAACTATTCGTGTTCCTGCTGCACCTCCAGGAGAACTGAAGTGAGTGTAACGTTTTATTAACCTTTATATTAATATTTTATTAATCTTTGCAAATCGCTTGCACGCTTCACGAATGCGGCTATTTTTACACTCAGGGTACATTACGGCATGTTTTCTATGTACGACGTTCTCAATATAATTCATAATCCCACGTTTATAATGAACAACGCGTTATGGTTATTGTGTTATTATTACAAACGGTGTAATAATCCTCACCTCTTTTCATTCAAGTGGACTATATTATTGAACTAATGTAGGGAATAGTGAATGAGGGTATAGGGTGTGATTTGGAACACAGTCTCCGAGTGTTGACTTTGAGCGCTGTTAATTCACAGTATTTTACTATAGGCTACTTTCTCGAAAACGACAAATATTACACAGAATGCATTGTTTTCTACGGTATATTGCTGTATTAATGGAAAATGGTATGATGCTGTCAGAATTTGACCCTTTTTTTACAGGAAGGGTTAACAGTGTGTATAAACAAAGCCTTAATTTTTTTTTTTTTTTTTACCTTTCTATTATGCCAATGTCTGGAGTCCAAAACATATTTTGAGGGGCTGCAAAAGTTTTAATTTGACAAAAATCGTCTGGGTTCCACTTCATCTTCAAATTTGGCCATGCCTGGAAAGTTAAATGAAGTTCAGAATGATAATAAGACAGATATTGTATGCTTGAAAATTAAATAAAACCTCTGATCATGTTACAATATTCTGTAAATTAAATAAAACTTTGTGAAATAAGAATGAAATAGGTTTTTAAAACACTTACAGTTATCATTTTGACCTGTGTTGTGAGACTCTGGGCTTTTTCATCCTGTAGATAAAAAAAAAGATGTGTTGAGAGATGATACTACAACTGCTTGACATCCCATGATGACTTGAATGAGAAGATAAATCATGCTGGACTCATACCACATTGGTGATGGAGGACACAGATATGTCCACATAAGTGTTTGCAGGCTGGTTGGCATAGTAGGGGTTGTACTTGTAGTTGTTCATCAGTGGCCACATTCTGTCATTCTGAGTGGTATTGTCTTCTAAGCCGAGATATTTCCAAAGGTTAATTTTAGCTTCAGCATATTGTGTTGAATCGCAGGCTTCAGCATCTGACACCCACCCTGTGTGTATGAGACATTCAGAATATATTCTCCAAGCACGCATGAAAGAGAATTTCATGTTTAAAAATGTATCCTTCTTCATTTCATACTCTTGTCAGACATACACAAACACATAGAAAATTTAAACGCCGACTATTGCTCTTAGGGAGTCATCGAAATGTTCTTGATATTTACACAAATAAGAAGTGAGGGTATGGAGGAACTCGACAGGGTTCGGTTAAAGGGAACTCAACTGGAGAAAAAATGGCACATGTATCCAGTCCATAGGAGCAGCAAGCCGACACTTCGAACCGAGTGAAACTGGCTTCATGAGAAGGGAGCCCACGAGAAGCAGCAGTTCAAACATAGGTGTCGCCCAGCCCCCAACTCTAGAATACCTGTCAGCGAAGCACACTGTGTCAACACCTAGGCGGGAGTACCACTCACTTCAGGAGGAGCTCACCACGTAAGTGGACACGTGCATCTCGGGATTTAACACCAAGATGAAGGCAGCCAACTTTATCAGTGGGCCAACGTTGCTTGGAAACAGCCTCCCCTTTCTGCTGATTTCCTTAACAGACAAGAGCTGGTCTGAGGTCCTAAGGCTCGCATTCTGTGCACGTATAACCGCAATGAAGCGGACGGACAGAGAAGCCAAGGCTGGGCCTGCCTCCTACACAAATAAGAAGTGAGGGTATGGAGGAACTCGACAGGGTTCGGTTAAAGGCAGCGCTTGCAGGTTCACCACCTGGTCCCACCTTTTAGGGAGAGGTAAGAACCTTGGGCACACATCCAGGCCGGGGTCTCAGCTAGTGAGAGTTAGCCGGCCCGAATTCCAGGCACAACTCATTGACCGAAAGCGAGCAAGTCCCTACTCTCTAGTAGAGACCATGCGAGCAGGAGAACTGTTTCTTTAAAAACAGAATTTTTAACTCACTGCCTGCAGTGGCTCAGGGGCTGTCTCTGCAGTGCAGTAGCACCAGAGATAAGGCCCAAGAGGATAAAGAGGGGCGCAAGGCTTTTAGTTACCTTGCTCCCTCAGGAACCTGGCGATCAGGACGTACTTCCCAGCTACTGCATCATAATGGGTTAGGGTTAGGGTTAGGAGCAGCAAAGAAAAATAGAGGCAACATCATTTTGAGGGTGGAGGACACAGCCCTCACTCCAACCCATCTTGCAGAAAAGAGAGCACTGAAATGACCGAACGCTTTCAGGATCTCCTCACGGAGAGAAGAGGTTCCACTTCTAGCCAGGTTTCATTTAGAAGCATAAAATCCAGGTTGTTTGTGGTTATTAAGTCATTGACTAGAAGTGATTTATTTTTAAGTGAGCGGATGTTTAAAAGTGCTAACTTAACAGTCTTACTTTTTTTTCCCTGCACCAATCTTAGTTAGACATGCAATAGGCACCAGATTAGTTGAGTTTGCTGTACGGCTATTGAAGGCCTTAGACTTTCTATCTTGTAATAGAACAGCAATAGAGAAAGATACAGGCACAATGGGTTCCCACTTGTTCTGTAAACATTTGAGAAAGTTATTGTTATCATAGCGGGGACCCAACACACATCACTGAGAGCTGGTATCAGTTGTTTTTGGTTCACCTCGAGCAGATGGAGGAGGGTGTGGGCCCTGGTGTTGTGGCAGAGGCCGAAGAGCTCTCACAGAGGCAGGGGACGGGTGAGCTGGGCCCGCAGGCTTTGGTGGTTGCGGTGCCTGCCGTTTTTTGGTTGATATCTGGGGGCTTGCAGCAAAAGAGTGGGATAGTTTGGTTCCAACATACACCAGTTCTTCCATTTTCTGTGAGTAGCACAGTAGTGGAGATGCTGGAGAGAGGGATAATGTGTCTGGTGAGAGGGGCTGTTGATCTTGTGTTATCGGAGGCTGTAATATGCTGTCCTGGCTTCCCTGGCTGTTTTCTAGGAAGTCGTCCTTGGGTGCTGAATCTTGGAGAAGTTCTAATATGTCTGACTGTGGTGAGCTCTGTGGGCAGGGCTCAGCTGAGATTGTGTCCGTGAGCAGAGGTTGTTGTGGCGGAGTGGTGTTATCATTGTCCTTGTGTGATATGTCAACCGCATGTCCATTTTGCTGCTGAAGTGAAGTCCTGTGGTCATTCATACCGTGTCCAGGTGTGTGTGTGCCGTTCAGATTGAGTGGATTGGCACACACTGCAGAAGGATGATTGAGGGAGAAGTAGATATTGTCCTTTAGCACTCTTGAACCAAGTTTGTTTGGGTGGTGGCCATCTTGATGAAACAGCTATCTCTGACTCCAGAAAAGATTGAAGTTGTCAATGAAGTTCACTCCTTTTATATTGCAGGTTTTGTTTGTTATATTGCATCTATTAAGCCCAAGAAAACCATGCATGAAAACCTGTTTGTTCCTCTTGCTGGGAGTGGTCCACTGATGAATGTTTGAACTTTCAGTCTTTTAAGTGTTTCAAAAAGTTCATTGAAATCCTTCTTAAGGAGTTCTGACTGCTCTTTATGAATATCATTCTTCCCCACATGAATGATGAGTCGATTTGCAGTCTTATGTTTCATCAGAATGTTCTGAAGTTCCCTGTTTATATCAGAAGTTGTTGCTTGTGGAAGGCAGCACGTAGTTGTGTCCCTGCTGCTAATGTTTCTGATTATGGAGTCCCCCACTATCAGAGTCCTGTGCTCGGCTGCGCTCTGAGCTGAGTGCCACTGTCTGCTCGAACTTGAGCGCCAGTTAGCATCAGTGTTAGCTACAGGCTGATTCAGTCTGTGTTCGATCATATTCATCACGTTTGGGGATTCCTCATTTACATTCATTAGTACTTCAAATCTGTGGTAGGAGACCAGTGTTTGCAATCCTTGTCAGAGCTGTATCTGGGGTAGAGGATGCTACTGCGGCAATATGTAATGCTCGTGACAATCTGATGTCTCGAGTGCCTTTGGGTCTTGCTCCCTGTTTGTGCCATCGATTTGTAAGTCGATCGGCTTGTTTCTCTACCTGTCGAGGAGCACTAATTTCATGGGACTCACCGGCTATATGCTGAGGGTGTCCATGATGAAGCTCTGTTGTGTGTTCCGTCTGGTTTGGTGGTCCCGTAAGTAACTTTGTTTCAAGAACTGCAATCCTTTGTAAAAGTCTGTGGCAGTTAGTGCAGTAAGTAGATTATTGAACCAGAAGAGGCATTTTCTCTCTTATCCTTATGAATGTAGGCAGTTGTGTTTTCCTTTCCCCGGAATGTAAGCTGGTCGGGTAAAAGAATTCTGCGTTTTTGTAGTAATTCAAACTTTGTCGTTTGAGCACTGTGCTGATTTGATGAAGTTAAAATTAGGTGACAAAAGGAGATAAAATATAAAAATATAGAAGATAAAATATACCAATCATCCAACCGAGACTGAGCAGGACATGGTGGAGGGTTCCACTCCAGCCCGACAGCCTCGGCGGCCCAAATCAGCATAGCAGACAGTTCTGGATCCGGCACATACAACACTATCCTCCTGTCACCTACCCCACGCGGCACCCGAAGGCGGGGCGTGGTAATGGGGACTCGCGCTTCGCGGACGAAGTCGAGTCTCGACCTCAACACCGCAACAGTCATATTCCCGCAATGAGAACATGAACTGTCCAAAAAAAGCTGCTTCAGCGTGCTGTAAGCCCAAACACGTAATGCAACAATTGTGACCGTTACAGAGAGACAGGGAACAAATGCATCCAGAAACGCACGGGTGGAATGACATCTTTATCTTTTTTTTTTTTTTTTTAAAAAGATGCAAACGTTGACCATGTCTGACGTTCTCGACTGAAAGGGAACTACAGTTACATACGTAACTAACGTTTTTTTCCTCCAAACCAAGATGGCCGTCAGAAATGCCTAGTTGCTCTGGAAAATCGATCCATTCCTTGTAGACTCTTGCAGGTAGGGATGGGGAAATGAAGCCTCATGAATCACTGAGGCTTTCCCCTGACTGTTCCAGGAAAAGATTCAAAGCTTCGAGAGTGTCGAGAACTGGTCGAGAACAGCGCCATCTGGTGCTTCTTTAAAATAAAGCAGCCAGAAGCCTGTGTTAGAAGCTCTGGCAGATGAAGCAACCACAACACACTCCATAGTTTCAATGTTATGTATACAAATAAAAGCCTTACATGTTTGTGTTTGATTTGTTCATTAAATAAATTCATTTTCCCATTAAAGTGTGACAATAAAGTATAATATAAGCTTATATGATTCAATAAGAATTAATGTAGGCCTACTCTCTCTCTCTCTCTCTCTCTCTCTCTCCACACACACACACACACACACACACACACACACACACACACACACACACACACACACACACACACACACACACACACACACACACACACACACACACACACACACACACACACACACACACACACACACATATAATGAATAAGGACATTGTCTGATAGGATCATCTGTTATTAAATGTGCTTATGACACTTGTTACTGATAGTGCTTATGGAATGGCAGAAAGGTGATAAAGTTTTTTATTATTTTTATTATTTTTGGCTGTTGCCATTGCTCTAAATACAAACCCTTCACCAAACACAAACACCCTATCCCCTCTCCCCTAATCCCACCCTCAACCCAAATACCAACACCAAATTACCTAAAATCACCAAAAAGTGCAAAGATTTTACAAAAACAAAAAGACACAACAACAACAAAAAATAATAGCCTAAGTAGAGAAAAAATAATTTTGCTTATTTAAATGTAATATATTGATTAACTTTCAAAGTACAGCCAGCACTCTCCTCACAAACCCATCAACCAGACTGAGTGACTCGTTAAATAAGATCTGGAGTTCGAGCCTTCTGACACCCAAAGCGAAACGCGCACGTGATTGGACAGAAAGTGAGGCTTCGTTTGTCATCGATCACGTGACTCTAGTAAACCAATACACACCCCGATATGGGGCTTCACTAGAAATTGTGTCGCTTGTGTGATACGCAGTGTGTTTCAGAGTCATACGTAACATCACTTGCAGGTAAAAAATAAAAAAAAGGTTGTAGCATCAAGTAACAACTTAGGAGTCTTATCATTGTTACATTTTCCAAGTGTTCATTTTAGATTGGGAGGAAATTTTAATTAATCATCTGTCCACTAAATTGGACATCATGCATCACTAGCTATATTTCAGCTACACAGCAAAAACTCCAGTGTTAAATTAACTCTCCTGGGAGTTTATGTGAGACCACACTCAAGAGTGTTAAAGTGTTCAAATAAGAGTGTTAAATGAACACTGTTAAAGTTAATGAGAAAATTAAGTGATTAATTGAGTGATGATTGAACATTGTTGAAGACAGCTGATGTTAACAAGCAGAATCTTGCTTGTTTCTTGCTTGTAAAAGCACAACATTAAGTCACCATTATGGAGATCAGTGTTTGCTTTAATTGGGCTTTTGTCCCTTGACTTTTTAATGTTTGATTTTGTATGATCTGTTGTAACTAAGTTGTAACAGCCAGACAAGCAAAGAGAATAGATTATGGTTATGTTTTGACATAATCATAATTTGACCTGAATCACTGAACTCATTTAGAACCTAATCTTTGAGTTAGAGTTACTTTGTAGAGTATACGATCTAACATTTACAATATAATTCTAAGGAATTCTTAAAAGTTGTTCTGATATATAGTCAATTTAAACTTTTAGGCACAAAGAAATCAAGAATCAGTGTACGAATCTCAACAACGGTGACAAACAGCAACTCTGAACATTAGAAAACAAGCTACTAAAAAGTCACATAAAAACAGCAAAAATAAAATAAATAGTAAGAATAAAGGAAATGACTAAAACAAGCTCATAATTGATTAATGCAGCAATGCATTATGGGAGTCATGGACGGATTTTGATTGGTCGCACCCGGAATGCGCTGCAACATGCTTTTTGATGGTCACCACTGTATCTTGATGTCTGTGTGTCTGAACGAATATTTATTTGATCAGAACAACTTTTAAGAAATCCTTTGGATTATATTGAAATTGCTAGATCTTGTGCTGTTGAATCACAAGTATGCTGTAATCAATAAGGTAAAACTCACAGATTAGGCTATACATTACATAATTTACATATACTAATACAAATGGAAAAAAAATATTGGTTATGCTATTAACGAATGGATATCTATAAATTAACATTATCTAGATTAACAAATGTTGTTAAAATGTTGTTCTTTATTGTCATTTGTGATGCCTAATGCATTAACTAATGTTATCAAATTCAATCTTATTGTAAAGTTTTATCATTAAAGAATATTTACTTACCCATTGAGGCAAGAAAAAATATTATCAAGTGCAGGTACATGGTACTTCTGCTGTAGGATTTGACTCTTCACAGATGTCAGTCATTTGGTTATATTTATACACTGTGAGTGAGAAACACACTCCCAACCAGTGACGGAGCCAGGTTATTTTCATATTTTCATATTTTCATATTTCGCCAGGCAAGGGCCAGTAAACCAGCCCAGGTGGCACAGAAATCGTCATTATTCAACATAAAAATGAGTTTGACTATAAAGTAATGGACTGATTTAATGTATTCAATACAACTGAATACAATATGTACTTAATTGTAACTGAGATGTGAATTAGATCAAGTATCTCAACAATAGTTACATGTTTTATGCTGCAAAGCATGCTGTAAGCCATAAGTTTTATAGTATGGTGGCTCCCTGAATGCGTTGCGGCATGAAGCATGTCACCATTGTTGAGATTCATATACTAATTCTCTATGTCTGTGTGTGTCTAAAGATCTTAAAATTCTAAATTAAGAATGTGGGATCTGTGGCATGAAATTATCATTGGTGAAAATTAGGGCTGGGAATCGATAAATTTTTTTTTACTAATTAATTGCACAATTTGCTGTAATTAATTGCAATTAATTGCATTTCCTCCAAGCTTGTAATCATCAATAATTAAACTTAGAATCACCGGAAAAAAAGGAACAGAAAATAGCCCTATATTAAAATAATATTAAACATCAATATATCAATGTATTATTCTTTTTCAATAATCAATCAACATAATCAATTTAAGATTTTTTTTTTCAATTTTTTCTTTTACTAATTATAAAAATAAACTATAGTCCTAAAAAAGCTATTATTACCAGAGAGCATGTGATCAGAGCAGGTAATTTTAAAGGAATAGTTCACCCAAAAATAAAAATTCCTCAAGAATTTTCAAGTTGTTCCAAACCTTTATGACTTTCTTTATTCTGCTGAACACAAAAGAAGATATTTTGAAGAAAGTCGGTAACCAAACGACTGATGGAGCCCATTGACTTCCATAGTAGGAAAAAAAAATACTATGGAAGTCAATGGGGACCAGCAACTGTTTAATTACCAACCTTCTTTAAAATATCTTCTTTTGTGTTTAGCAGAAGAAAGGAAATCATACAGGTTTGGAACAACTTGAGCGAGAGTAAATGACAGAATTTTCATTTTTGGGTGAACTATCCCTTTAACATTGTTGCCCAGCAATACTATACCAGCTCAGCAAACAGAAGTCTACAGAGAAAGTTCACCTTATTTGAGCGGACTTTGCTTTTCCAGTGCGTGATCGGTACATGATTGGAGCGTTTGGTCCGTGAACGACAGAGCAGAACATGCAGCGCAAACACGGAGTCGAACATTGAGCAGAGAGCGCAGCGCGCCGACACCTATGGCCGACACACACACACACACACACACACACACACACACACACACACACACACACACACACACACACACGCGCACACGCACACGCACACGCACACGCACGCACGCACGCACACACACACACACGCGCACACGCACGCACACACACACACACACACACACGGAACGGAGAGTGCGGCCGCGCACACGGAGGGGAAAAGACCCGCTCTCATGAAAGCTGCGCGAGAATGAAACCCGATCCCCATATTTTCGGCATTTCAATAGCAGCCGCAACAAGAAATCATTAAAACGAGGCAAAAAAAAAAGTGCTGCGTTAAATGCGTTATTTTTTTTTAAAGCGTTAAACATCTCAAATTAATCGCAAAGATTAACGCGTTAATTCCCCCAGCCCTAGTGAAAATATATTAATAACAAATAACCACTTTTGGACAGGGATAAAGGTTTAGATGTTGATGATCTATTAATAACAAATACAATTTTGGTAAGGGGTCAAATTAGAGAATTTTTTCACTTCTAATTATGCCGAAAACTATATCACCTGATCACTTTGCAACAAATTATGTATTTTGGTAAAAACAGTTACAGAGACCACAAACTCACATATAAAGTCAAGTCAAACTGCCCAACTAAAGAAAACAATGATCACCATAATGATGACCAAATATTTTCAATACAACATCAAAACCTCTGTTAATTGTCAAAAAATAACTTCTTGAGAAGATCTTGAGAGATTTAACACTGGGGATACACTTCAGACGGCCTTTATTAAGAGTCAGGATAGTTTTTAATATAACTCTGATTGTGTTTGGCTGAAAGAAGTAAGGCATGGGGTAATTTTTATTTTTAGGTGAACTAACCCTTTAAGAAGTTTTCTTTAACATTCAACTTTTCTTCAGTTTTAGTTTTTTCACCAGATTTTTTTCATTTTTTAATTATAAGATATGTAAATACAGCCACCATGAATAACATAAATGTAAAAACAGAACAAAATAATAGTAATAATGTAAATAAAATGAGAAGCAAACAATTGGGCATTTCGCCACAACACAGAAGTTCTTCCGCCATCTATCATTATTCAAACTATGTTTATTTTAAGTAGGTTCAATTTCTCTTTAAACATCACACTCACTGTTCAGTGACTGTGACTATAAGAGCAGGTTTTGTACTTCAAATAACTGTACATTCATCTCATGATTTACATATGTGGCCTTCTTCCTTATTCCTGGTCTATCACGTCCTGGGGTTTTTTCCACAATTTAAAATCCCCCCACCCCCCACCCCCCAAAAAACCCATCCAAGACCATATTATTCAATATGAACATATGATTGTACATGCAATTAAAAAATTCATGTTTTTAAATTTTGAAAAATGTTATCCTAAATTCCATGTATTCTACGTCAATGTTGAGGAACAAGTCGGGATTTATAAATTCAAAATGTTCTTATGTGTATGTCGACTGAAGAGCATATTAACTTTTTGCACTCATATAAACCTTTATTTAAATTAATCCAACATTAAAATGTAAAGATACATAAACAATCAAAATATGCATTAATATTATTATATGCACAAATTAGCAACATGTTAAATGCTTTAAATCATTGAGATGGACATACAATTGATATTTGTTCAACTTAAATTAAATCACTTATTTACATTGAATCAACATTTAAACAATATCAAATAAATATTTATTTATGTACAGCAGGATCTCAAGTAAACCTTAAATAGAATAAATCTAATCTTGCATTATTTCTGTGGAATCACGTCCGCTTTGACTTCAGATAAATAGATCAACTCTGAACATCCCAAAACAGGCTACTAAAAATCACACCAAAAACAACAGAAAAAAGAAAAGAAAAAAAAAGAAAATAGTAAGACCATTCAGCTGCATAATTTGTTCATGCTGCAATGCATGCTGGGAGTCTTTGATGGGTTGTGTTCTCTGCTGGCACCCAGCATGCATTGTGGCACAAGATTTTTGTTGATTGTCACCATTGCTGGGATTCATGTGCTAATTGTTGATGTCTGTGTGTTTAAATAATGCATAAGCTTAAAATGTTTTGTGAATCTTTATATTTACTTATAAAAACTCTGGGTTTCATGCTGTAGAAGCACAGGGCTTTTATAAAAAATAACACAAAATTAATAACAATGGAGAGAAACTGAATTCAAGGGTCAAGAACCCATCTAAAGCAAACTGATCACCATAATAATGGCTCCAAACTAAACATTTTCAATAAGACAATGATAATTAGATGTTTAAGAGCTTTTGTAGACATATGACAGAAATTAAGTCAAACTGGTTTGTAATAAGTGAAGACAGTAAAGCTGTTTTTGGAGTTGATTGTTTTGCCATGTTAATTTTAGCCCTTCATGGTAATTGAAAGAGGTCAAAACTGACATGATTTTACTTTATTACCCACTTTGTGGAAAATAGGTCTCTTCACCTTACAATACAGTACAGACAATATACAAATATACATAAGACATACAACTTTAATTAAAAAAAAAGTCCTGTTGTACATGAAGCAAGATTGATCTGATTTTGTCTTAATGCTTTTTTGATGTAATTTGTTTAAGTTTAACAAATACCAATTTTATGTCCATCTTGATCTATTTTACATCATTGAAATAACATTATTTCAGGGTGCAAACCTGATGAAAAATCAATCTTGATTCATTGTTGATTCAGTGTTAGTCTGCTATCTGGGCAGTGTTTCAAGTATGTGTCATAAAATTCACAATACACTGAAAACTGCAATGTTTGAATAACAAGGTCAACTCAACTTTTTCCTATTTTCAAAAGTGTACCATTTGCAGCTTTTTACACTCTCCATGGTTTATTGTGGTACTATTTTTACAATGGAAATTTTCAAAACTGTTACTAAAATCCAAACAAATGGTAATGCTGTTTGTGGAGTTGTTTAATCCTGCTGAGATCTTGAGAGATTCAGGGGCTGTTTACACAACAACGTTTTCAACTAAAAACGTAAATCTTTTTATGCATTTTGGCCGCTCGTTTACACGACAACAGCGTTTTGTGTCCCTGAAAACGCAAACTTTTGAAAACGGGTTTCAAAATGCAAGTTTTTGAAAACGGTCTCCGTGTAAAGAGCAAAAACAGCATGCACATGCATATTACATGTTCAGTCTATAATGTTCCATCGCCATCTAATGGCTTGGCAGCAGAATACAGCGTGTTTAGTCGTTCTCTGTGTGAATGGGGATCGTTTTGACAATGTCTGTCTGTACGCAGAAAACGTCGCTTGTTTTAAGCATATCTTAGGCTGTGTTCCAGTCCACTTTTAGACACGCACTTGCAAACTTCCCTAAGCACTTCTCCTCGGGGGAATCCCTGCCACCATTTTGAAGTGCGTTCCACTTTGTGAAGTGGATGAGGGAAGTTTATATGGACAGACCCTAACAGTCTACTTCATATGTACACTTCAGGCACCTATATGTCCCACAATGCAGTATGATTGTAACGTCACCACAGATCTTGTCTAATCACCACCACAACAAACAACTCTATGATATATTAATTCTATTTTTTATTTATTTAAAACAACCCAAACACACCTATATACATTTGGATGCTGCATTAAACAAATTCTTAAAAGGGAAAAATAAATAAATAATAAATCAACTCCACAGCTGATTCCAGGTGATCAAGGGCTTAGGACGTTCCAGTTCAGCCCATTGCAGTTTCCGCCAGTAGTGGGCACTCATGCAACGTAAGCAATGACGTACATCCGAGTAAACGAGACGGAGGGAAGTTAGCAAGTGAAGGGCATGACAATTTTGGACTGGAACACAACCACAGTCGTGTAAACATATCTTTAATGTCTTCTTTAACTTTAGTTGATTTAATCTAAGGATGTGTCTGGAAGTCAGTTGTAGTTCTTGTGTTTCTAATTTTTTTCTGTTCTTGTTGTTTCAATGCTTCTGCTTGTTATCATCAGGTGTCTAAATAATGGTCAATTATTACCTAATTTATCACTTAATCATCTCATTATCTTCAACACTGCTTCAGTGTTACTTTTAACACTTTGTAGTGTGGACACATATACACTGAGGATTGTTAATTTAACTCTGGGGATTTTTCTGTGAGAAGGAAGTAATAATAATAATGTAAATAAAATGAGATGCAAACAAATGGGCATTTCGCCACAACACAGAAGTTCTTCTGCCATCTATCATTATTCAAACTACATAATTCAGAGTATAGGTTACAGTTTATCTTTAAACATCACACTCACTGTTTAGTGACCGCGACTACAAGGGCAGGTTTTGTACTTCAAATAACTGTACATTCATCTCATGATTTACATATGTGGCCTTTTTCCTTATTCCTGGTCTATCACTTCCTTGTTCAAATTCAAATTCAAATAAAAAAAAAACAAACATCCAAGACCCTGTTATGTAATATGAATGTATGGTCATAAGTGCATTCATAAAATGCACATAATATCGGATTTGATCCAAAATGCAATATATCCTATGTCAATATTGAGGAACAAGTCTGAATTTATAAAGGCAAAATATTCTTGTGTGTATGTCAACTGAAGAGCATATTAACATATTAACTACATCACAACACACCTCACTTACCCTTGCACTGCACTTTATTAAAATGTTTATATTGTTATTTATGTATATTGTTAATTATGCGTATATTGTATTGTTATACTGCCATGTAACAGAGACTTGCACCCAAGAATTTCACCGTCGGTACACTTGTGTATACGATGTGTGACAATAAAGAGAATAATAATAATATTGAACCATAGATCAAACTCCAATATTTATCACTGTATTTAAACTATAACAAAAAATCACTTTTGTAGTGATCAGATATATTTATGTTTACAGATAGATAGATATAACACATTGTGAACAAAACACTTTGAACTATTGAAAGCTACATCAGCCACAGAAAAATTAAAGCTAAAAAGTCAAGAGCCCAACTAAACAAACACTGATTTCCATAATGGTGACTGTAACATAATATTATTTTCAATTAATCATCAACATCTAAACCTGTTTTTTAACCCTCCTCTGCTGAGATCTTGAGAGATCTGCTAGTGTTTAATGTTCTGTGGGGATTTAAAGGGTTTCTGTTTTCTAAGTTTTGTGAGTCACCATTGTGTTGAAGAGTAGAGTCTGTGCTTAAGTTCAGGAGAAGACCAAGAAACATTGATGAAAAGCTGTATGTGGCTTTATCTAAAAGTCAGATATCTATTTCAATCATTTCTAATAACTTTTTAAAGTTTTTTTATTATTTATTTTTATTCAATGAAGTTTCTGTTTATGGCATCATCTGCCATTTTCCCAACACTCTTTTGTATGTGTTTATATTAGAAACTTATGACTGAGTAAAACATCCATGAGAAATTCAAGGCAATCGTTTTCCACGTTTTCTTAGTACACTCAACTAATTACATTGTGCAGTGTAATATATGAAAAGTGGCAATTCCTTATGTATTATTCAATATATTGTAATGACAAATCATATAAACGCAATATATTTACACCATATACTAATATATTGTTTGACCTATCGTAGACACAGATCTGCAGTAGAATCAGCCTCCTCATAATCTACTGGTCATAATGATGTCAGGAGAGTCCAGAGTAAATCGGTAACACTTTACAATACGGCTGCACTAATCTGCATTAATTCATGCTTAACTAATGCACAGATAATCATGTTTGAATGTATGACTCATGAAGAACTAAAACATTAATTAATGATTACTGCATCAGCAAATAATAAAGATTCTAAATGATTAATAGATGAAGTAATATATGAATTGTTATTAATTAAATGTGTCATAATGTATTAATTCCATAATAACTTATTTTATTAACTAAAAGTGTAAATTAATGCGTTAATTACCACAGTTGGTCAAAGAAATGTACTTCAACTTCCAGTTGTCTGCTATAATTAATCATTAACTAATGATTTGCGAATGTATCATTATTTTATGACTTTACTTGTTGAGGCACATGACTATTAACTAATTGTCTGTCTGTCTTCTTCCTGTCTGACAGTTGTAAGTCTTCTAGTAACTGTGCCAAGAGAAATCTGAATCATTCCCTTCCGAATCTCGCAGAGACGGAGAGCGTGAGCATGAGCTGCCCATGAGCTAGGAGCAGGAGAAACTTAATGACTCTCTATGGGCTTCTCTCTTGCCTTATCAGACTTTATGCCTCCACGTCCCCCCGATTGCCTGCGAGCTTCTCCTCCTGCTATACGGTAATTTCGAGAGAGTCGCGTGGTTATGACGCAATCGTTAGCCTATTTTTACAAAAACTGCTTCTACGGGGCCATAACGTAAGATACAAGGTAATGGAGCCTTTTATACATTGTCGTGTTTCTTTAGAAATAAACAATGGACAAATAGAGTCTTTAAACGCCTCAGATGTAAAGTTATTTGCTGTCAAAGTGACGCCAAAATGAATGGGAGTCAATGGGATGCTAACAGCAGGTGATGGCTTGTGGTACGGGGTAGGGCTGGGCGATATATCGCATCACATTGTTATGCGCATCTCGTCCGTAAAGCCGGTTCCTTGATTAGTAGTAAATCGCCATCACCTGCTTTCAGATGGAGCGGCATTTACTACAAAGAGCCGTAGTTAACTGACAAGCTGAGCCATATCGCATTAATATCACGGACGTATCGCCAGCGATAATTAATGCGATATGGCTCAGCTTGTCAGTTAACTACGGCTCTTTGTACACAGCAAAAACTCCAGTGTTAAATTAACACTCCTGGGAGTCCACACTCAAGAGTGTTGAAGTTAATGAGATAATTAAGTGATTAATTTAGTGATGATTGAGCATCACTGAAGGAGAAAATCACAAATTGTAAGCCACCGTTATGGTGATGGGTGTTTGCATTAGTTGGGCTCTTGACCCTTATATTATTAACTTTAGATGTTGTTTGGCTGCTGTATCTTAGTTATAACTGCCAGAAGAACAAAGAAAAAAAGTGATCTGATGGTGTTGGTTATGTTATGACAATCATCATTTGTACTTTATGTTTTTGATTTGTGTTGTTGGTTACAGCATAACTGTGATTCTGCATAAATATCCAAAATTTTAGATATAATATAAAGGATTTCTTAAAAGTGGTAAAAAAAAAAAAATCTTTCTTTTAGGCACACACAGACCTCAAGATTCAGTCTATGCATCTCAACAATGGTGACGAGCAGAATATTCAATTAGGAAAAGTAAATTACATAGACAATTCAGATCATAATTTATTCATACCACAATGCATGATGGGAGCCATTAATGAGTTGTGATTGGTGGCAGCCACTGCAACATGCTTTATTATTGTCACCATTGTTGAGATTCACAGGCTGATTATTGATGCCTGTGTTTCTAAATAAATTCATTTGAAAGTGTTTTGATCAGAATAATGTTTATTAAATATTTAGGATTATAAGAAAAATACTGATAATCATATGCTGTAGAATCACAAAGCTGATGTTAACAAGTTAAACCAAACTATCTCAATAAGCTTCATTTTTCAGATCACAGCATGATTATGTCAAAACATAATCAACACTGTCAGATCACACTTGTCTATGTTCATTTGACTGTTATAAATCAATAACAGCAGACAAACACAATTTAAAGAGATTGTATAAGGGTCAAGAGCCCAACTAAAGCAAACACTGATCGCCAAAACGGTGGCTTACAATTTGTGATTTTCTCCTTCAGTGATTCTGCTTGTTAACATCAGGTGTCTTCAATAATGCTCAATCATCACTAAATTAATCACTTAATTATCTCATTAACTTTAACACTCTTGAGTGTGGACTCATATACACTCCCATGAGTGTTAATTTAACACTGCAGTTTTTGCTGTGTAGTAAATGCCGCTCCATCTGAAAGCAGGTGAAGGCGATTTACTACTAATCAAGGAACCGGCTTTACTGACGAGATGCGCATAACAATGTCATGCGATATATCGCCCAGCCCTAGTGATAATCACATTGACATCACACCATTCTCATACACGAATGCATCGCTTCACTTCAGAAGGCCTTTATTAACCCGCCAGAGCCGTTTCGAGCACCTTTATCATGGATGGATGCACTTTGATGAACTTCCAAAAAATTATTGGAAGCCCATTATAAAGCTTGGAAGAGCCAGGGCATTTTTTTTTTTATATATATAACTCTGATTGTATTTGTCTGAAATAAGAATGTCATATACACCTAGGATGGTTTCAGGGTGAGTAAATCATGGGCTAATTTAAATTTTTGGGTGAACTATCCCTTTAACCAATGACACGCTTCTCAAACTGACTGCTTAGCAGAAAAATCAGTTAGGTAGAAATGTTGAATATTCTTTATATAAATATTTTCAATAAAGCTGAACATATATTTCCCCTTTAGACATGGTTTTTAATTTTAATTTTAATTTTACTTGTGTGACAAATTTGGTGTTATTATCAGCATATGTTTTAAGGTTTGGTTGCAAAATGATTATCTTAAGGAACCTTCAGGAAACTTCAACTAGATCTTTCTCAAAATTAAATTTGCTGACTCTGTTAACTTCAGGTAGGTGTAGATACATTTTTCAATAGATCAATAATTTTTCCAGTTTGAAGAGTTTTTTTAATTGAGAATGTGAAAATAACAAGAACTCATTATTTTTATTGTATTTGTTATTGCTTATTCTGACTTATTTAGTCAGCATAGGTTACATATCGTCGCTGTCGGGCGGAAACCTTGTATGTCCAAATTTGGTCAATTTCATATTTTTTCACAAATCGATGCTATTGGTCAGTCCCCACGTGGTTCTGTTATTTTTACAAATTATTAACCAATCTAAAGTGTTGAAAATAGCTTGAGAGCAAATTTTGTCTCCTCGGGATTGAAACTCGCAACGATTAAGAAACCCTCGTCGAGCAACACGTAAAGCAAGCCTTAACTCTGATTTTATCTGTGTTAAACTATGATATCAGTTATTGATGTATTTTAAATGTCTACGTATTACTAGGCTTATTATTAGGCTTATTATACTTGTGCATTGAAGTTTTAAAATGTATCTAATATAGTACTTGAATTTAATTAAATGTTTTGGATACCAGCTTTAAATTATTGTTTTTATTATTATTTTACTGACTCGAAGTTGGCACTGTGCATGTAAAATACCCCAAGTAGCAAGTTTTATTTATGGGAGAAAAAGGGTCTGTCTACTGGCGCCAGTAAGTTAAGCCTATTTTTGCATAACTCTGTCTGTTTTTTAGACAATAACGAGTGAAAATAGTTAGGTTAGATACATTTGAGTAGGCTTGTTTTGTTAAAAATCGATAGCTGTAATGCTTCGGTGCAGAAGGAAGCCCGTGAGCCACGGATCAAGTTTGCGTGCAGATTAGGCAAATTTCCACCTATTAGACAACGTTAGTCAGCTCATCATTTTTTGTTCTGCTTCACTTATAGCTCTTAAACCTTTAAAATGGAGTTTAGGAAGATGTATGTAACCGCAGTCGTTAGCTTTGGTTAACTATTGAAGCCTTTTCTCTTGTCAAAAGGCTCAACGCGACCGCAGACTTTGTTTGCGGGCAGATATTAATTTCCGCCTATTTTAGACAGCCTAGTATTTTGGTATTGCATCACTCATTCTCTTAGACGTTTAAAATGGAGTTTAGGAAGATGTATGTAACCACAATCATTAGATTTGAATAGCCAGGGCCGGCGCTCCGCACACGCACATCACGCACTGCGCGTAGGGCACCAAGTGCTTGGGGGGGCACCAAAAAATCTGGGTCGTGAAAAATCATCACAATAGGGTACTAGTATAAATAACAAATAAAATATGTCTAAAGCATGTTAATATTGGGTTTAAGTGGTCGTTCAATGAGGCCTATTATATGTTGATCCGACGAAAACTATGTGTGTATTTAAGTGGTCCAGTGGTAGAATTTTTGCCAAGCGTGTCAGAGGTTCTGAGTTCTAATCCGCACTCATATAGTTTTTTTTTTTTTTTTTTTTTTATCAAAACCGATTATGTTTTTTAGTGGTTGTATATCAGGCAGGGACACTTTTTGTGCTTTTTGTTTTCTAATTGTACCGGAGCGAATAGAGAGTCTTTCCACAACGGATTGAAACGCGCGTCTGAGTGAAGGCTGTGCGCGAGCCAGAAACAAACATAGTATCCGCGCCACTGATCGCTCGGCAACGAGGACTTTGATCAGTTGATTTAAAAAAACAACACATTTCAGCGCTAGATCGACTCTTATTTAAAAAACGAATGAAATGAATGCTCTGCTGGTTAACTGGAGATGTTTTGTTTGTTTGTATTGGTACATTCGTGCCGCGAGATGTTTCAAAAGTGGTGGGGACATGTCCTACCCGCAAATTACGCCTATGCGTATGCATGTCCAGGGGCGTCGCTATAGTAGTGCAAAAGATCCGGGGCTTTAGCCCTGCATGGCTAAAATCTTTTTTTTTTCTTTTTTTTTACTTTGAAACTGCAATTAGAAGAAAAAAACCCCCCACAATCTCAGTGTTTGTATATTTTCATATTCACAGAGTTGTCAAATTATGTACAGAATTATTATATTGTGCCTGACCTTTGCACTTTTAACTTTCTGTGTTTACATTGTTCAGTTCCAAATCTGTGTTTTTAGTAATTGTGGTGGTATTTGGTATTTATAATTTTAACCTTTATATTATTTATTTCTTTTCATGTTTGGTGCCATTGTTAATGTAAAATTATTTATTTGCAGCAGTTATTTTGGAAGTAAAGAGAACCTAACTAAGAAATTCTGAATGGTTGTTATTCCCTTGGTGGGTGGGGGGGGGGGGGGGCACCACCAAGCATTTGTGCTTAGGGCACCCAAATGGCTAGCGCCGGCCCTGTGAATAGCTCTTAAAGCCTTATCTCTTATCAAAAGGCTGAACGCGACCGCAGACTTTGATAAACACTGCTGGCAGCAGCGACGTCTGTGTCCGTTCCATTCTAATCAATGACAGCGTAACCTCGTATCTCCCCGCTCCCAAGTCATAAATCTCGTATCTCAGATTAAACATGATTTTAGGGAAATGTTGTGTTAATGTTGGTATACAACAGTATATGATAGCAATATAAGGTATAATACCAACTTTAACAATACAATGTTTAATAACTCAAAAAATATGCAGTTTTTTAAATTTCCTGAAAAAAAATGGTTTTGGAGATACGAGGATTCCGCCCCACAGCGACGATATACTTGTTCTCAAACCAAGCTCATGCTGCACTCTTCACCATAATGGTAACCCCCCCCCCCCCCCCAAAAAAAATTCCAACATAACAGAAAAAGTTTGTCTAAATTAAATGAAACAATTCAGATGAATTAAAATATGTCAGTTCTGTGAACTCAAAAGAAAAAAGAAAGTTGTAAATACTCATAAAAGTTAATTTGATTTATTTAATTTAAGTTTACCCTATTCAGACGAATTAATTGTTTTAAGCATTATGGATGATACCAAAACGCCCAAAGCACAGACATAAACACAATAATAGTGATTATGTAAAGAACCAAGAAGGTCACATTTATGATTCTTGCCACTCTGGTCCAGGACAGAGATGTCTTCTGAGGACACTCAGTGAGGATCTGCTTCAGACAGTCAAGGGTACAATACTGCTCTTCATTCTGATCTCTAACTGAGTCTGGAGGGTTCTGCTGGTCTATTACACCAACTGTGAGAGGAAAAAAGCATAGCTCTGTATAAATGTTTTGTCTGATAATCTCACATACGATTTTTCGATGGAGAATCTTTGCTGATATTATAGAAAAACAAATGAATTTCACATGTTTAGAATTTGATAATGCATGGTTTTACATTTGCTAAGTTCAGACTTCAAATGCTATTTTCATCCATCTATTCATCCATCCAAACAGTTTGTCCTATTTTAGAGTCTTATTTACTCAGATTAAAAAGATTTATTGTATTATCTTTTCTTTGCATATGTACCAAAGCTACAAAGCAAACAAATCTTAAACTTAATTTCACTAATAAACCTTAATTTGTGAAGTAAAAGTATAAAATACATGAAAATGTTCCTCATAATCTGATGTGTCAGTTCTTACCATCTTGTCCACTAACAGCAGCTTTAGTTTCCACTGATCTCTTCTTAGATCCTTTAGCCATCAGATAATTCACAAGGATTGTCTCCATCATGCTGATGGCAATTAGAAAGAAGATCACACCGCAGAAAACCCCTGTAAAAAAAAAAAAAAAAAAAAAAAAAAAAAGGAAACAGCCCAGCTAACAGAGTTTTGCTGCAAGAATGTTCTCCAAATATTCAGTGTAAAAAATGTCCAGATTTCAAGACATACACTGTTAGACATATACACTGTTTTTTTACTGTAAATTACTGGCAACACTGTTGCCATGAAACATTGCTTTCATGTTGTAGATACACAGATATATAATTAAATAACCAAAAGTTCAAATCATGGGGATGAGACCAGCAAATCAGACATGTCCAGAATGATCATGGCATCATCACATCAAAAACACCTGATCAACTTCCTCTTGACTGTTTCTTACCATAATAAATATGTTGTATAAACATAAAGTTACAGCAGCCAGAGAGAAACTAAATGTAAAAAGTCAAGGGACAAGAGACCAACTAAAGCAAATACTGATCTCCATCATGGTGACTGATGTAGTAGTTCTTGTGTTTCTCTTTTTACTGTTGTTGTCCTTCAGTGATTCTGCTTATCAGGTGTTCATCAGTGTCTGAATTCACTCACTTATTTTCATTCACTCCGTCAAGTGGACTTTATTAGTGAGCTAATGTAGGGAATAGTGGATGAGGGTATAGGGTGTGATTTGGACACAAAGAGTGTCGACTTTGAGCGCTGTTAATTCACAGTATATTCCTGTAGGCTATTTTCTCGAAAAAACCCCACAAATATAACCCAGAATACATTGTTTTCTAAGCTAAGGTACATTACTGTTTTAATAGAAAATGGTGTGATGCTGTCAGAATTTGGCCTTTTTTTTACAGCAAGGGTTAATTTACAAGGCCATAGTCAAGAGCATCCAACACTAGATACTTTAAAGCCTTGTTGGGAAAAAGAAAGGAGGAAAACAAAAAGCTTCGAATGGACAGTGTTACAGAAAGCAACAGAACTTAAAGTTAGTCCAACAGTACCACTACCAGTATTAAAACCTTGGTTACTTTCAGACGCTACAGTAGATTTTAATTTGTTAAAAAAATAAAAACAAGGATAACGAATGTACTTAATATGAATTTCAGACATATATTAATGAGTACCACAGCTATGTACAGATATACACAGATGCGTCTAAGAGTTTAGACAATAAGATAGGAACAGCGTTTACTGTTCCAGAATTTAATTTGTCAATAGGAAAAAGGATCAGAGATGAGTTATGTTTATACAGGGGAAATTATTGCACTATTATTAATAACACAGTGGAAAGAGGAGCAAAATACCCAGAGTTAAATTCAGATAACATTTGGTCCCTCTCTACAGAGTGTTAAAGTAACTCTGAATCAGAATTAAAGTTAATGAGATAATTAAATGATTAATCAAGTGATTGTTGAGCATTATTGATGAACACCTGCTGTTAACAAGCAGAATCACTGAAAGAAAGAAAAACACAAGACCTACAACTGACTTCAGACACAGCCTTAGATGAAATCAACTGGAGATCTCAGGAGAGGAGGATTAAACAACTCCACAAACAGCATTACCAGCTTCACTTATTACTAACCAGACTGACTTTATTTCTGTCATACGGCTACAGAAGTTCATAATAGAGAATTAACAGTGGTTTAGATGTTGATGTTTTATTGAAGTTTTGCCTGACCAAAAGTGGTTACCCAGCTAACAGACTTTTGTTATAAGAACGTTCTCCAAATATTCAGTGTTGGTTCTGGGAACATAACAAATTTCCAGTTTTCTTGACGTTGGAGGAATGTGTTTTAAAAGGTATAATGCTCCTCAAACGTTATTTCAACTTAATTTTGATTTTAAATTCAGCATTCTAGGAACGTTGATTTGTAACATTCCAAGAACATAAAAATGTCCAGTTTCCTGAATGTTTCTAGAATGTTATTGAAAGGTTAGTGTGATGTTCCTGAAACATTATTTCAATCATCTTTCAAAAGAGTAATAAAAACACAAACTACAACTTTCTTCAGACAAAGCCTTAGAAGAACTGAAGATAAAAGACATTAACTCTCAAGATCTGATAAACAACTCCACAAACAGCATTACCAGCTTCACTTATTACTAACCAGATTGTCTTTATTTCTGTCACATCTACAGACGATCTTATTGAGAATTAACAGAGGTTTAGATGTTGATGTCTCATTGAAAATGTTTCGTTTGAGGTCACCATCATGGAGATCAGTGTTTGCTTTAGTTGGGCTCTTGACCCTTGTCCTTCTTTAAGGTGGTGCTTTATCAGAAATTGCAGGTGTTTAATTTTAAATCAAAATTAAGTTGAAAGAAAGTTTGAGGAACATTATACCTTTTTTTTTTGTGTGTTCCCAGAACCAACACTGCATATTTGGAGAACGTTCTTATAACTAAAGTCTGTTAGCTGGGTATTTGTTTTGTTTTTTTATTCATCAACAATGTTTTATTGCAACAGATTAATTAATGCAAAATCTAGCAAAAATAAAAATGCCATTTATACTAAGAGATATTTTACAAAATAACTCAGGAAATGAATGTTCTATTTTTCAGTATCTTAACCCTTTAAAACCGGATGTGTCGTCGACGACACAGCCAACCAAGCTGTATTCATGTCACTGTAACTCTTCAACCGTTTGCACTATCAAAATAATTCAAATAGTTTCTGAAAGTAGACATCGTGCAATTTTCCCCAATATACGGCTTATTACAGTAATGTCATGCTTTCCGTCTGCAAATGACAGCAGCGCGGGATGGAAGGATTTGAACAGAGAGATACGACGCGCGGCAGGTTAGAGTGTTTTGGATTGCATAAAATAATAAAAGAAACGAACAAATACATGGCGAAAGAAGTGTTAGACAGCAGAAGAGGGGATTGGGATGATTTTTTATGAAATTTGGGAGGCGGATGGCCGTTACTCTTTCACGCATCTAAGCATGCCCGTGCCCGTGAATGCGTGCATTTGTATGTGTGCGTGTATGAAAAAAAGTGTCCTAAATGAAAACTGTGCAACCCAATGTCACAATAAAGACTTGTATATATGTATTAGTTAATTTTTCAACTTTAAAGTGTTAGTTTCTTTCGTTCATGATTTATTCTGTTTGTTTTTCTAAATAAAAATCAGTCAATTTATTCTCGTTTTTTTATTTTTGTCTATTTAAATTCTATTTACAAACTCACCACACACAATAATGGTCAATAACTGTAATTTGTTGAAAGCTTATCTTTTTCTGAAAAAGATGACACCTTGCACATGAAGATAGCACATTGTTTTAGAATTTTACAGTCAAAAAAACAAATTATGTGAAAAACACCTATTTTAGCTTCAGGTTCTAAAGGGTTAAAATAAATAGTTTGTGGGAGAGAATATCAGTTTTATTTTTTTATTTTTTTGGGGGGGAGGAGATGTCATTTTGATCCACACTCCATACCAGTCGGTGACGGTAATACACCATTTTGTTGTTTGTCAACCACCAATAAAATTTCTAAAAGAAGAAGAAGAAGAGTAACTTTAACACTCAGTAGTGTGGACACACTGCTATTGCTGTGTAATATTTATATAATATTTACACCCTATATTCATATTTACAATATTTATAACTGCTACGAAGAGCTGTCCAAGTGACAGGATTTTGGGTGTACGAGTACCGCCACTAGAACTGATTTGCCGCTTTCCGTGTGTTTCTCTTTGGCCCTGTCCCAAATGGCACCCTAAGCACTCGTGGTCTTCCTACGAGTCCGCACTTTCGTGACGTAATGGCACTTTGACTGTCGGGAGGAAGTCTTCTGCAAGCTCGGCAAAAGTGCGCATCGAGGGCGCATATCGACCGCAAAGGGGGCGCTCGCGAGCACCCGTCTGAGGCCTAAAATGACAAATGGGACACCCTACGGTCTCACGGACTTAACGGACACGCGCACACGGCAGCCATTGTAAATCCACAAGACCGAAAGTACATATGTGACCCTGGATCACAAAACCAGTCTTATGTTGCACGGGTGTATTTGTGGCAATAGCCAATAATACATTATATGGGTCAAAATTATAAATTTTTCTTTTATGCTAAAAATCATTAGGATATTAAGTAAAGATCATGTTCCATGAAGATATTTTGTACATTTCCTACCGTAAATATATAAAACATTTATTTTTGTGAGTGAATGCAGCACAATCGCGAATATAAATGTAGAACTTTAAAGGAGATTTTCTCAATGTTTCGATTTTTTTTGCACCCTCAGATTCCAGACTTTCTAATAGTTGTATCTCGGCCAAATATCGTCATATCATAACAAACCATACATCAGTGGAAAGCTTATTTATTCAGTTTTTAGATGATGTATACATCTCAAATCTCAAAAAATTGACCCATGTGACTGGTTTTGTGGTCCAGGGTCACATATGAAGTGTGCCATTTGGGACAGGAACTGCCTTTGAAAATGAAATGGAGACTTGTGATTTCCGCATCCGGTGTGAAACTGTCTTCATGTTGAAATAACTCACTGAACTAATAATTAAATAAAGAACTGGTAGTCAGGAGGTTTATCTTGTGCTCTGTTTCCCTCTTTTTGACAGGAATCAACTTTAGATTGATTTGAGGAGGATTTGCAACTGTTCTGCCTTAAATTCTTAAAATTCTCAACTATACTTCCTTTTAAGGGAATACTGTACACTCTCTTTGTCACAAGGGTACACAGCTTTTGTACCCTTGTGACAAAACTTTTATTTCCTTTATTTCAAGGCTACTTATTTCAAGACTACTCAAATATAGTGATACGTTAAAATCTACCTTAAATAATTAAGGTATCATTAAAACCTTTAAACAACTTTTTCACACAAAAAAAATAAAAAATAAAAAAATAATAATAATTTGGCTTAGCAGAGGCTGACTCTTGATATTGTACACAGCAAAAACTCCAGTGTATGGCTCCAGACTCAAGAGTGTTAAAGTTAATGAGCTCATTAAGTGATTAATTGAGTGATGATTGACCATTATTGAAGACACCTGATGTTAACAAGCAGAATCACTGAAGGAGAATTTCTATTTTTTAAGACACCGTTATGGTGTTTGCTTTAGTTGGGCTCTTGACCCTTAAACTGTTAATATTAAATTTTGTTTGACTGCTGTATTTCAGTTATAACAGCCAGATGAACAAAGAGAACTCATTTAGGGTGCTTTCACACTGGCAGTTTAGTGCGGACCGGGGCACGGTTCGCATGAAAAATCGCTAATGTGAACGCTGTCATCGGACCCGGGTGCGCACTAGAGTACCGAACCCGAGACTACCTGGAGGAGGTGGTCTGAGCTCGGTTGCTCCCGAACCGTGGTGCGGTTCGCGTTAATGTGCAAGCAACACGGACTCGGGTGCGCGCTTGTTAAGGAAGTATAGTATCCCGCGCATGCGTATCACTGTCGCATCAGTGAAAAATCTTCTGCGAGCAGCAGAAACACGGCGTCCCCTGAATATATGCTGAATTACACCATGTAATGAACATAAACGTAGTTGTCTCTCACTATGTTGTGCATAATAGCACCAAAAAAACAGACAAATTACAGCTATGCTCAGTCGAGTTGTATTCTCCATGCGTTTTCCGTGTGCGTTTGCGATGACGTAAGATCACTGCAAACGCACTTGGGTTCGATACAACTAATTGAGTGTGAAACCAGACCAACGCTGCGGGGGGCGCCGGGAACTAGCGCACTCGGGTTCGGACCGCAGCAAACGAACCCAGTGGAAAAACGCCCTTAGAGTCTAATCCAGGGGTGGGCAAACTACGGCCCGCGGGCCACATACGGCCCCGTTGGGCTGTTTAATCCGGCCCGTCGAGTATTTAAAAAATTGTCTTAAGATCGCATTCATTTTGCCTTTTTCTTGCAATACTTTGCGTTATATATATATATATATATATATGCGTTGCATATATTTGACAATCGGAATATCAGATATTTCATGCCATAGCTAACAAATGTAAAAAAGGAAAAATGACATAAAAGCAGATTATCATTCATTCAGCGCTGTTGTGGCTGCGGTGTGTCACGTAACAAGCAATGACGCGTCACCATGGAAACCAAACAGACAGCGACTTAAGCGCATAGACTTGTTGCACGTTAATGTTTTTTCCTTTTTTGGAAACTCACAGAGAAAAAAAAAAATATTTGGTAACCGCTTGCACACCCGTTTAGTTTTTCCTTTGATTTGTCTGCTATTTAGTTTCTTTGCTCCTCTGGATTTGTGGATGTATCCTGACTGATTCCGTTTACCGACCTTTATCGCCCGGCTTTCGGCTACGCTCCCCTGTCTGCCATGTACAGAACCCGGTTTTGTTCATGAAATGTTCTGATCTGCCTTTGCTTTTTATGTTTTATTTTAGTATACTTAAAAATAAATTTGTATATTCGTTTATTTCGTTTTTTTTCCACAAATGTTTGACTTTTGGAAGTGCAAATTGATTGCCATATGCAGTTTTAATAAAGTTGAATTAATTTCTGTCATTTTTACTCTTCTAAGTGTACACTTGCAGGTGTTTTGTTTCTAATTTACTGTTAGGCCCATTACATAATAATAAGGATAAACAATATTTAAAAAGTATAGGCTATAATTATCTAACATCTAACTAATTAAAAATTAACCTCAAAACATAACATGCTAAATGGGGGATATCTAGCATAAAAACATTTATTGTCAGAATGTCGTCTCTCAGTTGTTGAATTTCGCTCAGACGTTGCCACAACTTAAATGTGTTTGCTCAGCCCGATCTCATGAAAGTGCGAATACCACGAATTGTATTTGTAGTAGCCTACTTATGATACGCAGTTTTTCGCGTGCATATGATACGCACTTTATGGCGTGTAATAGGCACTCCACACCCCTAATCCTAACCAAGGGGTTTACAGTGCGTAGCATATGCACGCAAAAAACATTCTTGGTGTATAAATGGCACGAGAAATCAAATTTGTGGTATAGATAGGCACTTTCATAACATTGTGTTTCATAATCTGCTACTGGGCCGGCCCTCGGTCAAATTTTAAAACCCAGTGTGGCCCTTGAGCCAAAAAGTTTGCCCACCCCTGGTCTAATCTCTGGCTTAAATGTATATTGTTGATTACGGCATCACTGTGATTCTACAGCATAACATCCAGAATTTTCTAAATAAGGATTTATTAAAAGTTGTTCTGATAAAACAAAATCTTTCTTTTAGGCACACATAGACATCAAGAATCAGTGTATGAATCTCAGCAATAGTGACAAACAGAATATTCAATTAGGAAAATAAATGGAGGGAGGAGCTTTGTGGTGATGTAAACATGGCAGCCGGATGCAGCAGCGGAGATGCGCACTCAGTTTTTAAGTGAAAAAATTCAAATGTTTAACCCTAATTAAAGTTATATTTAACCACACTGACTTATTTGTAGTACTGTGGCTGTACAAATGTTAACTTTATCAGTCCAACCAAAGAAACATGGTTACTACACTTTTACTATAGTAAAAGCATGGTTCATTTTCATCTGGGTATTTTTGAGTATTATACATAAGTATAAAATACGTTAAACAATAGTTATACTATAAACTTTAAATATTTTAACTCAGAAAATAAGTAGCTTTCGTTACACACATTTGCACATGAACGTCAGAACCAGCAGCCTCACACACGACCTGCGTTTGGTTGATCTACGACGACGCCCTGCTTCACTCCTACATTTGGTAAAACACGTAAATGTATTGTGGAAAAAATGATGAGGGAAAAAAGATGGGAATAGTAAATAAAATTATATTGGACATATAAGAATGAATGAAATGTAACATGTTTTGTCCACGTTCTTGTTCACGTTGCATGACGTCATCGAAGTATGTCCCAGAACGTGTATACTCTTTTGCTACACACTCAAAAGTATGTACTTTTTCCTCACAAAAAAAGTACATACTTTTAGGTCGTAGTATAAGTAGACGAATTGGGGACTCAGCCTAAGTTTCAAAGTCTTTTGATCAGAACAACTTTAAGAAATATTTTGAATTATATTGAAAATGCTGAAAATCATTTGCTGTAGAATCACAATGCTACTGTAATCAACAAGGGAAACCTAACTCTCTAAATGAGATTTGTGATTCAGGTCAAATTATGATTATGTCAAAACATAACCAACTTCACCTGATCAACTTTTCTCTTTGTTCATCTGGCAGTTATAACTCAGATACAACTGCCAAACAAAATCTAAAGTTAATTATTTAAGGGTCAAGAGCCCAACTAAAGCAAACACCGATCACCATAATGGCATAATGATTCTGCTTGTTAACATCAGATGTCTTCAATATTGGTCAATGATTACTCAATTAATCACTTAATTAGCTCATTAACTTTAACACTCTTGAGTCTGGAGCCATGTAAACTCCCAGGAGAGTTCATTTAACACTGGAGTTTTTTCTGTGTACCTTAACCTTTAAAAGAAATGGTACATATATGTACATTTTAATGCTTGGGAACATATATGTACCTTTTTGACCCTCAAATAATAAGCCCTATGGGGTAGGTTAGTGTAGATTGTACTGTACCTTGGGGACAGAAATGGACTTCTACTGTACCCATATTTATGACAGTGTAGGTTTAAATCATTTTTGTTTGATTGTTGTGACTTCATTCGAGATTAAATTACTGAATTGTATTCTTAAAAATTAAGTAATATTAAATAATCAGGTCCATGTTAGACTCACCAATCAGAGGGATGTTTGTCCCTGTAGAGGGCAGTGTGTTGTTGATAATCAGCAGCATCACAGAGATAGACAGCAGTAAAGTCACTTGAAGGTCACTTTGTCTGATGCATTTGAGTCAACAAAGAAGGAGATCAAATCCAGCACAAGGAAGAAAAATACAGGTATTATAATGTTGATGACATACAGTACAGGTCTCCTTTTTATGGTGATCTGAGAGAGAGAGAGAGAGAGAGAGAGAGGAGAGAGAGAGAGAGAGAGGAGAGAGAGAGAGAGAGAGAGAGAGAGAGAGAGAGAGAGAGAGAGAGAGAGAGAGAGAGAGAGAGAGAGAGAGAGAGAGTTAATCTCTTGTTAATCTGTGGGTGGTGATGAAGGATAATACTTGGTTTCCACACTGTGGAGATTAGCTTTGCACACTGGTTTCAGCGAAGAGATCATAGTGTCATCCCTCATCACAAAAAGATTGAGTATTGTACACAGTGAGAACTGTAAACTATTGTTGCCATATTTGTCTTGTTTTATAAACACGTTAATGGATTAACAAAAGCAACATTCCTTTTCTAGCAGTGCTTCATTACTGAATGAATCTGTGTGTTTGAATGTATCGGGTGAGTCAATGATTCAGTGACCCATTTATAAAGACATAGGCTGTGCCCTATACCCTCATTCCCACATTACTCCTCTAATATAGTCCAATTGATGGAATGAATGAAAACGAGTGAGTTAAATCGGAAACTGAGGTCATTTAGCAGATGACTCTCACAGTGCATTATGGGTATTCTCTAA